>VZTE01004907.1:998534-1165895 GCA_013397775.1 Eulacestoma nigropectus | reverse complement strand
CCCCGGGGGGGAAATAGGGTTTTTTTCGCATAGGGAAAAAAACATTTTCAGCATTTAAAAAAACGCATATGCTCCCACGTGTGGCCAGATTAAAACTTTCTCTTCTGAATACTTTATTCATAAACATCATAGAAAACTGCTTTACTTCTGGGTTGCCATCCTTGTGTGGTATCCCAGCCCTATAAACACATTTTAAACGCTGTTTTCCAAAAAGGCTTTTTCAGTAGCTGCCCTGGAGCTGGGTTTTGTTGCCAGGGTGGATGTGGGGAAGTACAGAGTGCCCAGCCCAGAATTCAGTAGTACTCATGTCAAAATGAGTCTGAAATACATCCTTTTTCCTTATGCATAAAAGCCTTTTTCACTCGTCAGTTGAATCAGTAAAGTATCAGGAAAATGCTTTGTCTTTGTGATATCTGAAATAACCTTAGTTTACTTTTGAATTTGAAAATTTTTACCATGGTGGTCCTGTTGTGGTTTAATATTAATGAGAATAGAGCTTTGCACATGTAGACCTCAATTCTCAATTTCATCAAGAAAGTAATCTTAGTCAAAAGAGTGCCTGTGTAAAAATAGCCCTGTAGAACTCACCAGTTAAACCTGTGTGAAATATGTCACCTAACGAAATCTCTGTATGTCAAGTCTATTAACTGCACTGACAGAGCTAGTTTTTATTAGCTGTTTTATTCTTAACATCGTGCAACTTCCACCTCCTGCAGAAACTACGTGTAGCTACTGCTTTGGTACATGTATGAGTAGGGGCCTATCTGTATCAAGAAAATGTGCAACGTTAGAAAGCTTGGGTATGATTCTGTACCTAGTTTTGGATGCAGTTCCTTTTCCATTCTTTAAAATGTGCCAGTAGAGTATTTTCCCATACAGATGAGACAGAAAGGAGTAGGTTTCTTTTTTGACTAGTACTTATTTAAGCATTGAATAAGCCTGAATCTTTAGAGTTGTTGTTGCAGGAAAACCAGTTGTATTTGCAGTCTGCACAGCTGCAGAAAAATCTTTTTACTGATTTTGTACTAGTGTGTTTAGATATAAGAAGCCATAGAGAGCTGTCAGACATGGACTCCACATTGCTGCCAAAGCTTCCTTCTGAGTATAAACATACCTTAAGAAGATGTAGTGCCTTAACCCTGTTCTCCTTCGAGTAGAGATTAAAATTCAGGAGTAGAGTTGATGTAGCTTAAAAAAGGAATAAAGCAAATTTGGCCTATTTGCTTGTTTTATGGCTTGAATAATAGGCAGTAGATTAATCAGAGGTGCGATTCAACATCTGGACTGTTCATGCAAAGATGACAGGGAAGATAGAGATCGATTGTAGAGGGCTTTAAAGTGTGAAACAGCAGAGAAAGGGGAATTGGTTGAGAAATGCAAAGATGGGAGTGACCGAGCCAACACAGTAGTTATAAAAATGATTTCTGTGAAATATTCTGATGGAATTCATCACCGTGGAGTAAAAGAATATTGCAGTAATGGGGAAAGAAAAGAGTGAGAGTCTTTCACAAAGCATTTTGGCACTGAGGAAGATTTGTGTCTCTGTGACATTTTGCAGGAAGAATTGGCAAGATTTGTCCCTGATATGAGCACTAGTGCCTGCAGAGGGGTGTGAAACACTTGATAGCCATATTGTATTTTGAGTGACGGTTAGTCAGGCAGCAAGTTGCAGCCTTTTACAAAACTATTCATGCAGTTGTGTGCAGAAAGGTGGGGGCTGGTTCTGTTATGAGTTTCTCCAACAGTAAGGGGAAGAGATTGTCAACTCTTAAAACATCTGTCTTCATTTTGACTACAAAAAGTAAATGTTTGGAAGTGATACAGGCTACATCTTTAGGAACACTAGAAAATAGCATGTTTATTGTGGTAAACAGACTCACATCTCAGTGACCATTTCCATGTTGGTTTTAATCTGAGATTGCTTTATATGCGAGCTGGTGGCTTACATGTGGTGGATGCTATTGTTGACTGGCTTGCCAGCACACAGTCAAATGCTCTTGGTTAGCACCACTCATCAGCCACTTCTGTAATTGCCATGTGTTGAGCAAGATGATTACATAGCATCTTTACGTTGAGCAGAATAAATTTGGAGTTAGCTGTGGAGGAAAGGATGCGTCTTCTCTGATCAACCTCTCCTTTTCCCTATTTCTGTTACTAACAGAATGTGCATGAGTGGATCTCGCTGATCCTGAAGCCATCTATGATGGACCAGGGTGATGTCAATATTTTGTGGAGAATCCATTCTGTAGGCAGCTTTGTTTAATCAGAATCTCAGTAGCTGGTATGAAGTGGCAGGATTAGTCCTTGCTGTAGCCTGTAGTGGAGAGGTTGAGTGCCTGGAGGATGTAAGCAGTACAGCCCAAATGCCTCTGCTGCCTACGTCAGTGTCATTTATAGAATTTTGAACTGTATGCTAAGGAAGAATAAAGTGAATGTAAATGTATTATTGCTCCTATTATAACACTTCAGTAGGATAAAAAGAGAGAGAAAAACTTCAATAGCTCTGATGATAGCCTGCCAGAATAAATGTTGGCTCAGAAGCAACTGTGGTAATGTAGCCTTTTTTCTAAATCCATTTGAGTTAAATGAAAGCAGGGCCAAGCTGAGAAATGAGTTTCTGTGGAGTGCTGGCTCTGCTGCTTCCAGGGTGCTCTGGATCTGCCATTTCCCTGTCCTTTCCATCCCTGCCCTGGTCTCAGCAGAGCTGAGTGGGTCAGGTCAGGGCTCATCAGCAGTAATAGGGTTTATGCTGTGCACGACACTGAAGGGAGTAAGTGATATCTGAGCAGGTGTGATTTTGCACTTAAATGTGACGCTTACTAGTAACATGGTTAAATAATTTTAATTTAAAAAATATATGGTGTGAAGAATGCAGGTTGGCATGGGTGTCTGATTCTTTGGTATCTGACTCTGGCTTTCCTTCTGAGTTCATGGGCACAAGTTCAGCTTACATCTGGTCTTACAGCTAAGACACTCTTCTGCTTTTAGGCCTATATGAATAGAGGAGTTGTTTATAGGCAGATTCTGAAATACATGGGGAAAAGACCATTTTTAGAATTCTAAATTTGAAACGCATATAGATGTGACTTAAATCTTAGCTCTTTAGTCTCTTTCGGGTTTGAAGGGAGAGAATCGTCTGTAATGAAGGCAAAGGGCTGAATTCAGACTCTGTGGAAAGATTTTTCTCACTGGCTGTGGCTGTGGTGATGGTGATGGCTTTACCCTCACTGGGCAGGAGGTTTGCTGCTGCTTTTCAGTTCCTTTAAACTGATGGCCAAGGAAGTCTGGGCTGGTCTTAAAAAATGCTTAGTGCCAGTCTTCCTACATCACGGTAGGGGAGGGTGTAGTTGAATGGAGAAACTTTCCTCAAGAGGCTGTCAGATGGGATGGTAAATGTGAGACTGTTTGGTTTTGGGTTAATTATTGTGATTGTCCTAGCAAATGCTCTGGTCGCCTCTATTTATTTGTATGTGGCAATCAAAAGACACCTTGGAAATCAACCAGTTACAAACCCAAGCACCTGATTAGAAACAAACAAAAATTGTAGTAGGCCTATTAAGGGTAGACCCATTGATGTTGCATTGGGCTTGACCCGGTCCTGGCTAGAAATAAAATGCCAACAGAAATTCCCAAGTTGCCTTTGATCTTGCATCCATGTTTGAAAATGATGGCTGTGATTTCCTAATGTCTAAGCATAGGAAAGCTGCAAGAACCACAGGTGTTATACTCCTGCTCCATTGTAGTTTTGGTGTACCTTTCTGTCTTAATCCCACTCAAATTTCAGTTAATTGGGAGGTGAGATCTTCATCTGATAGAAACTGGCAGTTGAATTTCAATGGCTCTCCCCTGAGTACATTCCTCCTCATGGGATTCTTTGCTTTTAGTTCCCTGTACCAGCTTCTGTACCCAATGCTGCAACATAATTTTGGAGGGGAGGGAGGAGAAGAATAAGAATGGAAGGGGCAGCTGAGGGATATATATGCATTAAAAAATACCACTTATATTGTGGGATATTTAAGTTGAAGAATACTGAGTAAATATAGAAAATTAGATAATTTACCTTAGTATCGTAGAATGTTGCTGTTTAAGAATTAGTTGTGGCAGAGAAGATTTGTTGGGGCTCTGCTGTTGTGGTATTGTTTAATTTATATACGCTCCTTCCTAATAAAATGTGTCAGTACCATTGTATGTTGGTTTGGTTTCCTGCCTCTGTCTTTCTCTTTACAGTGTTCTAGTTGGAGACAAGATTACAGTCTTGGGAACCTCTGTTTTGCACATGTCTGTGCACTGCTCACGAAGAAGCAATCATTGTAACTCATAAATATGTGCACTCATCCTCCAAAGACATATAAAACATATTTGAGCTATAAGGCTATACAAACACGGAGCAATGCTGATGACGACATGCAAACCACAAGGGGGAAGCTTGACTGGCTCGATCTTTTTAGAACCTGGAAATGTTTGCATAGCCTTGTTGCTTGGCTGCGTTTCTTCCTTCATAGACAGATGTGTAGTTGGGTATCAAAGACTTGAGTGAAATGCTTTCTTCAGCTGAGTGATATGTTAAATCCTATCCTGTGGTCCAGCTTTTTAGCCTAAAGTCTGGTTTTGTAGTTTTCTTCCCTTTGCTTCTTAGAGCTGCAAAAAACCCCCCAACGTAATGACCCGAGGACCAGAACTCAGAGTCTGATTCTTGGTCTGCAGCAGTTCTCCTGTTGGAGAGTGTGTCTGAGGAGCTGTGTAGCCTGGAAGAGATGCCTCTGTATTATGTGGTGCAGGTCACATGTAGCTTTATAATCAATGCATTCCTGCACCAGAAGCAGTTTCAGGGAATGCTGGATAATGTGTGGAGTGAAACTGGACATGATTATGGCCAGAAAATTATTACTGTGCTGTAAGGAAGACACTGAAGGAGTTGTTTTAAAAAAAAAAAACTAAAAAAAAACTCTTTCCTTTTATGTAATTTACTTTCTCAGATTTGCTTTCTCAGATCAGAAGAGGAGGGGAGAAAACTTATTCTAGTGTCTTTTATACTTTTTCTTTCTATTTTTCATGTTATAATGATTCAGTAACTGCAAGCAGCATTTTTTTTTCATTTCTTTCTTTCTCCCTCTAACCTTCCCCCTGACTGCAGTAGAAGTTTTACTTTGAGGGTGCTGCTTTCCCTACCTGGTGATTGTGGTCTTCTGGTGATGATGGAAAAATTGTTTTTTCATAGCCATGACTTCACACAAGTCCAATACAGCAGGAAATGTCACTTTAAAATTTTATAAATATGAGATTGCTTGTCTTGAAGCTGAGGGGTGTGGTGGGGCCAAGAACTAGCCTGACTTTTGGACAAAATATGGGTCATTGAGGCAGAATTTGATTTGATTGTATTGTTTCTACGTCCTGTCAGAAATGACATACATGTAGATGCTAGTATGTTATCAATTAATGTATGATTAAATAGAGGATTTGAGAGCGTATGTTCTATTATGTGTGATTTCCTGTGGTAACGATGCCAAAATTCATGTTGCTTACGACAGCCAGATGGATTTAAAGTTGGTCCTGGCTATGTCTAAGGTATAAGCCTCTGTCTCAGAAAAATAATAATCGCAGATATTTCCAAACAGCTACTGTTGCCTGGCTCTGCAATGGGTAGAAAGAGAGGCTTTAAAAAGAATTCCACCATGTGCTGTACAATGAGATATGACAAGTGTCAGGGGTTGGCAAAAATTGTTTCCTTGGTTTTGTGGCATGTAAAGGCAGGATGATTTTTTTTTTCCTGTGAGTTTGGAGCAGCATTTGATCTGTTTGTCCTTTCTTGAGTCTTGCAGGGAAGTGTGACTGCGTCTTTAATTTCACCTGGGCCCGACTGCCAGAAATTACTTGTGTGGCACTCCAGCTCTGGAGCTGCCCCTCTAACCCACTTCCTTCCTCTGGCAGGCTATAGCGCGTGTTGTCTGTCTTGGCTTTCCAAAGGAGATGCAATGGTAGCAATACCTGAACCACAGTAACTTCACCTCTTTTCTCAATGATCACAAGGTTTCTTGGGTGATAGACTGAATCTAACTGGGCTGGGCTGTCAGCTGTGGTATTTCTCTTTTAATGATATTTCATAAAGTATCTATTATGTTGTTCTGTCCCTCCTTGTATTTATGAATGGAGAATAAAGCATTGTTTACATGCTCCTCTTAGACCTGTTGAATGTCTTAAAACTGATTGCAGATTCCTTTGGAAGTGATTTTGCTTTTCGACCATGTGCATCATGAGCTGGTATGGGGTGAAGACATCTCATTAATTTTTGCTGAGTATGTTATGTGACTTTTCATTTCTGTAAGTGTTGAAAGGGAGAGCAGAGACAAAATAGCACAAAAATTTGCCAGAACTAGTCAACTGAAGTTGTTAGAAAAGTTATATTGACATTTTCTGTGTGAGTTTAACTGTTTTGGTTGACTATCTATGGATGAAATTGGGCATTAGTTGGGATGTTTCTTTCTGTGAGACCTGTACCTTATCAAAACTTTTCCTGTTGACACCTAGCATTGCTGAGTACCTGCTCCTTACTGACAGGGCATTGGGTTCCATCCCTGCAGGGCTTGTACCTAAAGGTCTCAGAGCATGGCAGTTCATGGATGCTGCATTTGTAAAATCAGATTTGGGTAAAAAAAGCCATGTTACAATGGCTTTGCTTACACCTTACTTCGATTTAAAGACAAAATGTTTGAAAGGAAAATAACACTTTATTGTAACAGCTGGATTTGAAAAAGAAGAATTTGACGTTGTTCATTTATATTTTGTTTCTCCCTGTACTGTGAAACATAGACTAAGTTTGGGTGCAAGCCTGTGTTGAGGAAAATTTTGGTTAGTGTCATCACAGCCTGTAAATTCAGTCTAGAGAGTTTCTTAAGCAAATAATGGGTAGATTTAAGTGACTAAAGCTCTATGTGCTTTTGAACTGAGGCCTTCTGATCTTAAAATACAAAGAATTAATTCCTCAGTCTCTAAAAAGAAGTATAACATTTGCTCTTCTTTCCAACTTGGCAGCTAAATGAAGGTGGTGCAGTCAAAAGGAAGTGGCTACAAATAGATGAAGCATATTGGTTGTGAATCTGCCAAAGGTGGCCAGCTGTATTGCTATTTTCAGCTAATTCTATGCACTTAATTGGAGATTTTGCTTAAATTAAAGACTAAAGGTATATTTAGTGATCATTAGGCCTTCTTCTGTAAAAGGGTTTGCTCCATGGTTTAATAATGGGGATGAGAGAAAAACAGAAGGTAGCCAGCTAACCATTATTGTCTCTTTTACTATGCTAAAATGTATCCGGCCCCTGCGATCCTTAGAGGTTTTAATTTGTACTTTGACATAAATGCCACTTTTGGTAGAGCCACATCATTCAGATTCTTGACTTTTTCACTTTGGTGGGATGATTTTGGAAAGAGTGAGCCATAGACAGCACTGTACAAAAGCTTCTGTGAAAACTCCTGCTACCACATGAGCTAAATGGAGCTAAATACCCTGTAAGTAAACATTTCTGTCTGGGTTTTCCAGCTCTTTCTGGAATGAAGGGTGCCTGAGGTCAAAAGGCTGTTGGTCATGCTTCTAGTTTCTCAAGTTTTTGGAAATATAGTTTGCAAAACTCTTATTGAGGGAAAAAATAAAATGGAAACCAAATATACAGGTTTCTCATTTATATATGGAATATTTTAAAGTTTCTCAGAGACTTAGAGGAATTAAAAAGGCAAGCAAAAAGTGGTGGATTTGGGTTTATAAGGACTACTAGGAAGATGTACATAGAGCATTTATATATTAAAAGAATGTTAAGTCATTAAAAAAATAATTAGTAATTCCTGTCTGTTTTGTTTTGTTTTGTTTTGTTTTGTTTTTTTCTCTTGTTTAATGCTTTTATCTTTGTCCTTAATTCCCTGAAGGGATACTTTTCCACTGTCCTGAGTCTGGAATGTACCTTGTAGGTTTTGAGCCCTACAAACTTTTGGGTGTTCTCAGACACAGCGGGGCGCCTTAAAATGTTCTGAAAAAGATGAGTCTTATGTCACAAGCTAGCAAACTCCTTGTAAGTGTGAGCAAGGCAGCAACCACAGCGTGTTGGCATCGGTGGGGATGATTCATGCCACTCTAACCTGGCAGAATGAAGTAACATCTTTCTGGCAGTGCCTTTGCATCATTCCTGCTGCTCTCCATTGGATGGACTGTCCTTAGCATTGGGTCTGCTTTTGACTTCATTCCTACAAGGGCACGTAAAAAAAGGAAACTACCTCCCTTCTGCAGCAGCACAATAAATATCCTGGAAGGTCTCAGTCCATAAACCCTGTTATAATACCGCAATTTACGATTATGTTGTTATTTGTCAAGAAAACCATGAACAAATCTTTTGTAAAGGAACGTGAAGCACTAAATAGGGAAACTCAAAGGCACCAGTGCATTTCAGAAGGAATTTTTTAGGAGGTTCGTATCGATCATCTTGCACCAGAAGAAATGGGTGAAATGGGTGATCTGTGGTGTGCTGGAAGCGTGACTGAGAGCATTTGCACTCTGCTGATTCATTCTGCAGAGGTGCAGGTTTGGTTAGCATGGCCTTAGAACTGTTACAAGCTGTTGTGGTGTGCTGCCTTCTTAGTAAGAAGTCTGTAGTCCTCAAGAGTGCTCCCTGGACTCAGTGGGGCTGGAGGGATGGCGCGTGGCCTGTGGGACAGGACTATGGGAATTGTTTGACCTGTGAGTGTTCATACATTGGTGCCCAGTGAGGCTGGCATTTGCTCAACAAACACATATCTCTCACCCACATTTTCAGTTATGGAAAACATCCCTTGAGGAAATATGGACTTTTGACAGCCCTTCCAGGAGAATGGATGTTATTGGGGTGGTATTGAGTAAACTTTTGCCGAACAGATGTGCTGAACTACTTAAAATCAGTGCATAGAGTGCACGTGTATTCATTTTAACATACCATGTTATTGTATCATACTAGAATTGAGTGTTAGACAGTTTGGTATTCTCTGGTAGTTGGTTAGCAACGTCTTTTCCTCCCATGAAAAATATTTTTCCAGTTGGATCACCCTCTGTTTATTTGTTTGCTTGTGTTTTGATATTGAAAAGACAAAATAGCTGTTTGCACACAGAAAAATAGCTGGATATAGTTTCTTGAAACTTGTGCTTAGAGTGTGGTGTATCTGTCTCCCTGAAGTATTTCCTGAGGTTAAAGCATACTGATAACAAAACTGCTCTTGACATGGGCAAGGCAGCGTCTGTGGACAAACTCGTCTGGAGCCGAGGTGGCTCGGGGACAAACATCCTTCTGCGAGGCAGCACTTGAAGCAAATGGCCGAATAGGAGAAGATGGGTTTTCTTCCCTTGCTGCAGCAACTGGAACTGAAATTAATTTTAAACAGCTCCCTTGCCTTTCAAATCTGTGATGTGTCTCCCTTTACTTGGAAGATCTGAGAAAGCAGGCTTTAGAAAACAAAAAGCATTGTTCCCTGTAACGAACCGTCAATTGGTCCGTCATGGTTTTCAGTTGTTTCCGTGATTATGCTTGTGAAAGAGATTAAAATACTTCTCTTTTATTATCAGCAAAGTGAATTCCCCTGCTGCTAACAAAGCGTGCCTGGCCCAGCTCTGCTCTGCCTTGGGCTTCCCTTCCCTCTCTGTTCCCCGCGTGCTTATTCCTGTTCGGACTGGTGTGTATGTGACAAAATCTGTTCAAATTGAGTATCTTCGTAGTGGGTTTAAATTTGCAGATTTCTCACTTCTTCTAGACTCGCTATAATTGTATGGGGAGCTTAAGAAGAATTCTGCTTCTGTATTTATGAATATTTTTGAACATTCTTCATGTTAGTTAAAGCCACAGAGCATATCAGTGAAACTATGTTCTGAAATGCAACTTATGGGTTTGGATTTTGTCTTTTTTCTTTGTTTGTTTTGTTGTTGTTGCTGTTGTTAATGCATTTCTTCTATCTACTCTATGAACACAACTCTGGTCAGGAATGCTTATTGTTTCATATTTGGGTCTGTCTTTTGGTTGTCTAAAGAAGCTCCTTTTTTTTGTGTGTTGGGGACAGTAGGTGACTGAGTTTTATCACACACACTTATTCCTCATCTGCCACCTCTTTTTTATACATGAAAAGCAATTTAAAGACAAAATATAGACCTGCTGTTACTTTTAAAATTATTTTGACATACTCACTGCCTATGGTATAAGTTTATTCCTGAACTGCAGAACAGATATGCCTAGCTCAGTAAAAACAAGGACTGTGTGTGTTTTGCATCACTGATTAATTTGTGATTGATCCAGGAATCCTGCATTTGAACAACCCAGTTTGAAGAGATGCTGGCTGCATTTGTCCTGTGTAGAACCATAAACTCTCCCAATCAGGAGACCCAGCTTGATGCTCTCCTTAACTGTGTGCAGTCAGAAAAGTTATGACAGCATTTAAAATAGAGATAGCTTGGTTTGACACCTTCCTATTTCAAGTTAGGGATAGAATTTATGGACCATATATGGGATGGAGGAGCCCGCCTGTCCCTGTCACTCCTGGGGCTCAGAGGGATGGTGTTGGGGATGCAAGGTTCTCCCAGCTCTTAGTGGAGGTGCTACCCCAGCATGATTTCAGCACCTGGGAGTCTGGCAGTGCCTCCTGTAATTAACAGCACAAGGTCCACATTCTCTGCTTGGGACAATTTTGAAGAAAGGATAATGCTGCCCAGGCCTGTAAACTTATTGCTAATAAGCTGTTTGCAGTAATACAGCAAGCAGTTTAAGTGTGTGGGTTCAGCAAAGTGTAGTGGAAGGTTTATATAATTAGTGTTAATGTTTTGTACAAAACACCCCATCGACAGTATCAACTGACTTACCTCATTATGATCTATAGCTGTTTCATGAATCTAATAAAACATGAATTTTTAAGATAAGGTAATGAGAGTACGGGGAAGGCGGGAAATTAGATTAGAGCCTATAAACATTAACTCTGGTTTTCTCTGCCTCTGTCCACAGCAGCATTTGGGCTTGTCTTTACAGCAAACATGGGCTTTATATTTGAGCAGTAAGAGCCAGGATACTATCATTCTAGGGAAGTCCTTCTGTCAGTCCCTTAAAGAGAGAAGTGTTTTTTCAATTTCCTTTACTGAGATCTGGTGTTTCTGACTCAACTGTAGTGAAAGGTTTAGCCGAGCTATTACTTAATGTTATGAAACACTGAGAATCCTGCTCTGGAAGGATAAACATTGTTCCGATCTCCTCTGCTTCCGTAACATGTTTCCATGATGTACACTATGTGTGGTCGTTGTCTCCGTCTTCTTCCTCTGGTCTTGGAAGGCAAAAGGTCATCTGTGGAAAGGAGAGGGGAAATGATACAGGCTGACTACCGCAGCGGTAAGAACGAAACCTTGGTTTGCAGAAGGATGAGGAAAGTCCAGCAGTCCTGAACTGGGTTGCTCCTGGGGCAGCTGTGGCTTTGGCAGGGTGAGGGATGGGCTTCAGCATGAAGCTGAGCTGCACGATGTCATTCAAGCTGGTGATGAAAGGGGTGACTTCACTGCGGTGGCAGCCAGGCAGAACTGAGCTGTGGGGAACACTTGTTAATTTCTGACTCTAGTGAAATTTAAAATCCCTCTTGAAACGACACCTTTTTTTTAAATGGTATTTTTTATTTAGAAAATAAATAAAACTTCAGGAAGATTAAGCATATTGCTGGAAGAAATGGAGTAACTTCTGAAATCTGGAACATGAAATAAAGTCGATGTTAAGGCACAGGGTTGGTAAGCAGGAGGAAGGGCTGGGGCTGGTTTCTGCACTCATCAGAGCCTTTAAACAAGGCAAGAATGAACACGCTGTAGAGTTATAGGATGTCTGAGGTTACCTGCTGTGAAAGAGCAGATTAGCATGCTGTGGTATTTTGTTTGAGGTTTCGAGAAATTACCATATCCGGATAGCAAATCCTTGTACAGAAATGTGCTGCTGTTTCTTCGTGAGATCGTTTCCTTTATCCTGAGGCATTTTATCTTCCTCAAGATGGAGTTTACTGAAACTGTCTTCATTCAGAAAGTGAAGAAATGTATGGTATGATTTTTTTTTCTAAGCAGCCCTGTAGTCTGTAAATATGTGATGTTTTCACAACAGGAGGATTGACAGATGACTAACTGGATTTTCCTTTTGCTTTTTACAACATTTCATAAATGCTGAATAATTTCCATAGGATGAATTGTTTTCATGCTGCTGAGTAGTTCAGGTGGAAAAATGCCAGGTATCGGTAACCTATCCGGTATGCACGGTGCCTCGAAGTATCTTCAGTTATCTTTAATATAAATACTGTAGGCTAGTCATCATCTTGGTGGTCCTGACTGTCCCTTCTGCTATGCAAATGCCTGCAAGCACTCTCTTAGTTCCCACAACCTCACGTCTTCAGTGGGGAGCTGGAGGCTCTAAGCACCTTACTCCAAAGTGCTGTGAGTAGGACTTGCCCCTTCAAACCTGGCATGACAGTGACTTACTCTTGAGGTGGGGTGATGCCTTTAGCTCCCTAGGTTATTATGAAATAAACTTTTCTTGCTTATTTGGAAAAAAGAACTCTATATCTATTTTTGATTATTTTTCATTTTTGCTTAAGTTTTTTGTTATATTCTTCAACCGAATGATTCATTGTTTTATTCATGATACATCATCTATGCAGAAATGTCTTGATTGCATTTCATAAGCCACTAAATTGGCCTTACAATGGGAGAGAGTTAGTTTCTCATCGTTAGTGATGTAGACCCTCACCTGCGGGGGCATTTCTGTTATTGCTTCAGCAGCAGTGTTGCAGTGGCATGGTAGTACTCTGTGTTACATGTGGAGAACATGCAGAGAAACTTTGATTTTCTCCTCTGCCAGTACTTGGCTGGGGGGAATAAAAGAGTTTGTTTGCCACATTTTGCTAGTAGTTGCTAGCTAACTTTTGTGCTCAGTGCTTTTCTCCTGTGGGTGTAGGTAGTCTTGGGATATGCTGACAGTCAAAAAAATGCTCCTTGGAAAGGATACCCATAGTAACTGAAGGTGGAAAAACAAGCACAAGGCACAGTTGTAGCTGGTTGAGCATCATCTCTGCAGTGTTTTGCAAAGGTAAGGTATGTGTGCATCTCTTTGTTTGCTTTTTAGCACTTGGGTTTTCTAAATGTGTTACAATGAAAAGATTAAATATGTTAAGTTTGGAGTTTGTTTTTTATTTTAATTCTGAAAGCTTATGTTATTGAGTGAAAGTTAAATAAGTTACTGTGTTTTGGAATATTTGGTAAGCATCGTATGTACTGTAGAACCTCCAGGCTTTTAGGAATAAGCTACTTTCCAGGACCTCTGATGACATCCAGATAATACATGATATTGGCCAGAGGTAAAGCTGCTTCTTTTTAATAAACTGTTGCAAATTTCCACTACTTGCCTTGGAGAAAACCTGTCTTTTGGGAAATGGAAATTTATTTGGGACTTATTCCAAGATAAGGTTTTGTTCAAACCTTTTCTTGAGTCTGGAACAAAACACAGACAAAAAGAATATAATTTTAATGAGTACAAGATGCCTGCAAAGTGCTGTTCTGAGTTCATCAGTAAATTAACTATCCCAACCCCAAGAGCGGTATTTGGTGGTGTTTGCTCTGTGTTTGCTCTGCTGTGTGGGACCAGCAGGTTTTCTGATGGATAAATGTGCTGAAGTGGCTGAGGACAGGAGCCAGGGAGGGTGCACAGGTGAGAGGGAGAGTTTGGCTGTGATTGGGAAAGATGTGATGTTTTGATGTATTTTGCTGCTATGAAAATGGGTGGTGTGGGTCAATTAATCAGTTGCTTTGGTCCACAGAGATGTCTGGTGGGACCAGGGCCAGTGGAGAAGGAGAGGTGGGATACGTGGCATGACTCTGGAGCTCAGTGGAAGGGGCAGCAAAGGGAGGAGAAGGGTAAGAGCAAGCAGAGGAGTCAACCTCCCCATTTGGCAGCAGGGTGTTAGGGCCTCGAGGAGCTTCATCTTAGGGCTTTTTCCAAGCCTGACGTTTGTGGTATGGCTCATCAAGTCCCTCAGTTTGAGAGTGCTCACTGGACTTGGTGGACAGCCCGTGGCTGTGTCCTTGCATGCCAGCTCTTCCTGAAATCCCTGCTACATCCTGCAGCCTAGGGGGCAGGAGGGGGAAAAATGCCATGGGAGCACTAGCCATTTCCAGTTGTTGGTAAGAAAGGATAAGCAGATTGAAGACAGGGGGTGAAAGTAAAGCAAATTTTTTGATGTCATCTGATTGCATTAATGAGAGGGGTTGTGAGATGCCTGTGTATGCGTTTAGATTTTGTTAAGCCAACTGATCTGTAGAAGCAGAGAGTAAATCCATTTTCCCCCCACTACTTTAGTAATTGGCAGAAGGCAGAAAGTCATTGTTGACTGAGAATAAACAGATTTCAGGCATTCCTAGACTGAGAAACCTGCTTAGCTTTCTAAAATCGGTCTCCCTGGTGCTCTGCTAAAAGCTTAATTGGCTGACATTTTGTATGTGAGAGATTTGCTCTGCTGGCCTAAATTGAGTTATTTTGTGTAAATGTTTTTGTGGGGTTTATAAAATATTCTCCTCAGAACATACGTGTGTGTAAACTCTGGACTGTTTCTTTTGAAAGAGTAATAATGAGTACTAGATGTTGTGGCTTTGGCATACAGGGGATAATTTAACATGAAATTCAGTTTACGCTTCTAGTTAACCTTGTGAGGGATAAATATTTGCTTTTTCCCCCCTGCAAAACCAGCTGCTAAGATACAGTCTTTCTGTAATTAAGCAAAAGGATAGCTGTGCTGGTCGTGCCAAATACTGGAGATGGAGAGCCACTCTTTTTAAGCATTCCTTTCTTAACTGTGTAATTGCTGCAGCTTCATCATAACAGGTACAACACAAAGCTTTGCAAGCACTTGAATCCTTTACAAGTTGCCAGGTCTCATTAGGAAGGAGTTAATGTTGTCCAGGGCCACTCTTGCTATGTGTCTCTGGCTTCAACAGTGACCGAACTGTCTCCTCCTCTCTTCCTTACAGTGCTCGAAAGTCATCTCACACACTTCCTTGCTCTGTTTTTAGTACATTGTAATTAGTATTTTCATTCAAGCTTTAAAATTCCTTGGAGATTTGCCTAGGAGAGGGCTGTGCACTTTTAACCCAACTGCAGAAAAGGGATCTGCATCGTATTAACCGTGAAATTTGCAGGTCAGCTTTGGAATTTCAATATTTGGTGTTTATAACTTGCTGCCTGGTTTGGTCTTTTTTATTTCGCATTAATTTCCACCTCTTGTGCTCCCAAATGTGACTGTGTTTCTCTCCTTTTTCTTTTTTTTTCCCATTGGAATTGAGCACTTACTCCATCCAAGTAGATGAACTTTCTTGGCAGGGATCAGCAGATCTGCAGAGTTGCTACTTAGGGCTGTGTTTGTTGGTGATCTGGAATGAGTTTAAACATTAAAGTTTGTTTAGTTTTGGATATGACAAAGGCTCCCCTTGAACCTTTTTTTTTTGCATGCTGTTAGTACAGTAAATATGTGTAGTACAATAAACACCCCCCAGCCCCAATTTAGGTGTCCAGCAGTCCATGCTGAGGATGGAAGAGCCTAATTTCTTAGGGAACCAAGGCATGTGCAGTAGCTTTGTTTCTGTCATCCTGCTCTGAAAACTTGTCTTCCAGTTCCTAACCAGAAGAGGATTAGGAGTATTTGAAATGATTTGCTGATTCTGTTTTTTTAACATGGAAGTGAGCTAGAGTGATCCTGAACTGGTGACCCTGTGAGCAGAAAGGCAGGCAAAGCTCAGCAGTTGTCTCTGTGTTGCAGTGTTTCTATGCCTCGTGCCCAGAGGCTGGGAGAGCTGGCAGGGATGGAGGAAAGAAGTCATTGCTGCAGCCATAGGAGCAGACGAGCTTTGGGAGCAAAGGCTATGCAGCCGGGGAAGAACCCCACTCCTCCCATCCAGCAAACCCAGCTCAGTTTTCCCTTTCTGTTCCCCCCCCTATTAAACTTAGACTGGACTTCATTGTGTTCAGATGTCATGGTCAGGGGATTGAAAACAACAGGCATGGTTGATATGCCGGTCATTTTACGTAAGATTGAGACTATTTTAGGAAAATGCTAATGTCTCGGAAATTGTCAGAGATGCCAGCTGTGTAAAAGAGGGCTGGTTGAGTCAGAGAGGCTGGGCTGTGGTGCAGCCCCAGGGGAAGGAGGGTAGCAGGAGGAAAGGCTGTGGTGCATCATCGGGTGAGCGGAAAAGAAGAGCTTCAGCCAAAGGTTGTGATTGTGTGTGTCTATTAAGAAGGTGGCTACAACAAGCACTTTTTATAAACATTTAATGGGGGATATTCACGCTCTCTGTGTGTTGGTCTGTGCCCTAGCAGGTTGTGCTGGTCTCCCATGCCTTCAACCATATCTCAGCCTTGGACTGATATAGCCTGTCCCTGTGGCTCAGTTCTGTCAGGAAATGCTCTGGTGTTGCAATGTGCAGGAAAAAAGGAATCCTGAACACAGTTCTTCCTTGTCTGCCAAGGCAGCACCAAAAAAAACTCTAAGAATCTTTGTGAGGCACTGATTTTCCTGCTTTGCTGTAAGAGTCCTGTGGTGCCTACTTTGCATGGCAGCCACTTCTGGAGCAGGTGCTCATGAACGTTGTGAATTCATGGCTGCTGTCACATAGATCAGGAAATAACACGTGCCTAAACCAGTTCATTATTCTGGGGTGGATGCTGTACTATTCACTCCAAAAGGTTAGTAACTGGAAATACAGTTTTTGAAGTTAAATGGTATGGTCTGAGCCAGACTGGTAGCTTGCTTCTGCCTAAAGGGGTGAGTTGTGCTCCCTCCTCCTTCCTCATCAGCTTCCAGTTGGTGGCTTCTGCTCTGCCCTCTGTATCACCTCAGCCCTTCATCTGTTTGCACAGCAAACACAATCAATTTGCTGATTTGTTAGACACCCAATCAAAAAAAAGGCGATGAGGGAGGAGCAGGGATGGAAAGGAGGATGTTGGACTGGCTGGCAAGGGCAGGAGCTTGCTCAGTCACATTGTCTAACCACACCCTGGGACAAACCCCGTCTCTGGTTGCCAGAAGTCATGCCTTGGCCTTTCACTGTAAAAGGCGGTAGAGCCCTTCTGAGAAGCAGTGGGCACGTGGGCTGACTGGAAGCAGGGAATGCCGAAGTGAAACATCTGCCTTGCTTTGACACTGATGCACGGCTGTGCACACAAATGTGATTTTACCCAGTTTTCCTTTCCAGACTCTTTCTATGAGCTGTGGCTGCGTTGCAGCTTCAGGGACTGGGCATCAAACCCAACATCCTGGATGAGCCAGAGGTGTGAAGGTGAAATCTGTCCCGAAGTGGCTATTGCTCTGTAGATGTTACAAAGGTGAGAAGTATATAGTAGAGAATATTGACAACCTGATGTAGTAGAGAATGTAATTTATTCTGGAATTGATAGTTAGATATTTCCCATCAAAACTGGAGTGGTTTATATTATGGAAAAAATGCCAAAGTCTGAAGACTAAAGTGTGTTCACCCTGTAAAAAATACAGCATTTTGTGTTGTTTCCTAGAGGATATTTTGATGAGGGTTATGTTCTGTGACAGCAAATAGCAGTAGACGGGGTCATCCACTGAGCTGATCAGTCACGAGCCTGAGAAAGTGCTGTTTAGTCTTTGACAGCCTTGCCATGTCAAGAACTGGGTGACCTAAGTGCAGGCTAGGGAAGAGTCTAAGGGAAGGCTGCGGGACTGACCTAACCGGTTGCAAATGTGGTGTTACTGTAGTTGTTATAAGGGCTTCCTTTGTATCCAGAAAGTACAGCTTGTGTCGGTACGTTTTGATAACACACTACTTAAGAAAGTGAGTGAGCTGGGATTTTGCCAATGTGAGCAGGCTTATTTTTTTGATAAGCTCCTGGAAGCAGTAACTGCATAAAAAGAGAAAAACAGGAAAAGTTAATAGCAGAAGAAAGTTTTATTCCATTCACATGATGTGGAGGAACTTCTAAAAACTTTATTCTGCAGTTTTGGGGGTTCTTGTTACTTTACAAAGCTTGTGTTGCGTTGTGTTGCCTTTGAGACGCAGTATAAGCCCACTGTAAGTGCTCTTGTGCCCATTTTAAGGGAGGCAGACCCATCAGCTGGGCACCCTGAGGTTGGTATTTGCAGCAGGGACATTGCTTATTGAGGAGGAATGGCAACAGTAGATGGAAATTGCAGGATAATTCAGGTGAGCTTAAGTGTGTGGGTCGAGGCACCTGCACTTTGGTGCTGAGCGGGCTTTCCCACATGAGATGTATAGGGACAGCAGGTCACTTGTTACCAGCTTTCTTGGAGGGCTTTTTGGTTGTGATTGTGATCTATGGGAACGGTGGGTGCCAGGAACAGGCTCCCACTACCACAGCAAATTACCTGGCTGGCAGCCTGCTCATAGCCCTTTACAAGAGATACCCGGGGGCAACGGAGCAGCCAAAAAAGTGGGAGATGGAGTTATTTTGGCAGCATGACTTTCCCTTGGCTAGCTGGTACCCCAAGAGATCTCTGGGTGGGTGGGAACTTATTCTGGTACCTGTGTGCGTGCTGCAAACAAAACTTCTGTGGTTTATGTGCCACCTAAGTGTGATGCTTCCAGCACATCCACATGTGTAGGTTTGATGGGATGGGTGGGCTTGGCGAGCTGGGTGGCTTTCCCATCACCAAAATAAGGTCTCATAGCCTGCCAGAGGGAGGACTCAGTAGGGGTAAGGATTAGCTGTGGAGTTCTTGTTTGGTTTAGCATTTTGAACGGAATGGTTTCTGCCAGCTCCTCCCTTCAAAGTGTTCAATACTTGTGCAGTGTCTGCCATGAAAAGATCTTCAAGGGTTTTGCAGACATTTAAGTCCATCTCCTACAAATATTAGCAGGCAGGTAGGAGTGTGACCATGTTTCTGTAAATAGGGAGTCCTGTGTCCACAGCAACTTGCAGGGAGTCGTATGCAAACAAGGCAAGAACTTTTCCTGGACCTGTTCCTTGTTCCTGAGTTTTTTGTGCAGGACCTTCTCTTCTAGCAGTCCCTCTTGGCTGCCCCACTTACACCAGTAGTCCTCTTCTGGGCAGAGCCAGCTGGCTGGGTATGCTGGCTTTTGAAATAGAAGGTGTTTTCCTTCCTTGCACAGTTGACAAGCCATGTTGCAAGTAGCAGACCTGTCATGGCAGTCTTGCTATCTCCACCCTGTTCAGCATGCACAGAAAGGGGCTGAGATGGAGCATGCTTGGAGGAAATACTTTCTGTTCACTCAATGCCTTGTATTAATCATAAGTGGCGATGTCACAGTAGCTAACAAATTAGATGCATTCTCCTTCTACTTCCTCCATGGTTCCTGGAATAGACTCTGAATGGTGTCTTGTCTCAAACTGCGGTAAATCAGCCCGGAACAAAGGCGTTATGAACAGGACTACCCACAGATGTCATGGGAAGAAACGAAAAATTGCAAGGCTTTACTTTTGTGCTATTGTCACAGAACTTCTTCTTTTTCTCTTTTCTTCGTAAATGATTCAAAGCTGTAAGGAGGGTAACATCCTCTTTTTAAAACCTGCTGTCAAAACAGAAAGGAAATGTACAATGCAAACAAAAAACCAAATTCTGTTTAGGTAACAATGACCTGTCTAAGTTGTCCACGGTGTGTGGTCCACAAAGCCAAAGTAGCTTCTGTTTAATTTATAATGTGTACATGCTCCGCAGAGTGCATCAGGAAAAAGAAAAAGGGAAAAAAAAAAAAATAGAAAAAAACACCCTTATGGAAGAGGGGGGATTAGAAGCAAACTGACAGACTGTTTATTACGCAGCATATAACTTACCAAATGGCTTCATTTTTCTTAGTGGTCCAGACTTGTCACTTCCATTTGGCAAACTCCAACGCTGAAAATTCTGAAAGCAGCTATTATTGGCTTCTGCCCGAACTGCGCTCAGCTCATATAAATTTGGTGTCTGATCTTTTATATTGAGATTAATAAATATTTATTCAAGCAGACCAAATATCGCCAGGCCTTTCCTACAAAATGTGAATTTGAATGCAGCGCAAGATTTTCAGGTAGGCATGTGATTGCTTAAATATGTATAATTTAGCTTCACACATTTGTACCTTTTTTTTCCCCCCTCAGTACCTCTCTGTTCTGCAGTGCTATAAGTAATGTAAAATGCATAGCCAAACATATAGGCAGGGACTGTTACTAGATAATCGTGTTAAGAATGTACAAAACTGGGTGGCTTAACGTGGAGGAGAACAGACAAAGTAACTCTTGTTCAGCACAGCATGTGCCTTTTTCTTAGTTAGGACCATTACTCTGGTGTATTAGGTGTATTAAGAGTTTATATTGTCTTGTCGGTTTGCAGCTTGGACTATCCTGCTGAATCGGTCTAAAGAGCCTTCTTTTAATTTAAATTCATCCTCTCCTTTTGATTGTTTTTCTACATAGACCAGCCATCACATAGCATGGTGTCATCATTTTACCAAAAAGCATCTGTAGAAAAGACTGTAAGGGTGCTGTTGGAGGGGCACTGTGCTTTTGAGTTGCTCTGATGTTCTGTCACTTCCAGTTCTCAGATTTAAGATTGGCTCCCATCATTTTATGTGTGCAGAAGTACCTGGGGAAGTAACTGGGGGACTACATGGCAGCTGTCTGTGCAGCCAAGCATGGGGCTTTTCCAAGGGTGTTTGGTGTGGCAGGCTGGCAAAATGTCCTGTGACAGGCCTGCTGCCCTGTGGCCAGTCAGTCCTGTCTCCTGTAGCACCCCAGTGGCCTGTCCAGTCCTTCTCCTCAGCAGAGGTGTTACCGCTGCTTGGTTTTGAAAGAGAGGGAGGGTATGTGTGAAAGAAGTGTGTGTCAGCAGAGAAATAGGGAAAAATACTCTGGATCTTCGGAGGTCATTGAGTATTGCGCTGCATTTTGCTCGCAGTTTTCTTCTGCCTTCCAGGAGGTTGGAATTAACCCTCTGCCCTTTGCCATTAACCTCCTAAGGCCATTCCCCTTAATTCCCAGCCATGTCTTCCTGGTACTTGTGCATTGAGTATTGGGCAAATGCACTGTTGGAGATGCTGTTCTTAGAAAGACTGTGTGTGCCTCATTATCTCTGTTGAGCACCTCAGGTTGGAGCTTGGGAGCGGAGGTTGGGAAGGGAGCACATGCACGGTCCTACCTTTCCTAGGCTCTCGTCCAGGAGGTATTACTTTGTCCTGATGGAGGTTTCAGAAGGCGGTGAATCACATCATTGCTTAATACCTTAGAAGCTGAAATTTTCTGCTGCCAGTTCTCAGGCATCCGTCAGCCTGGCTGATTGATTCATCCTTCCTGCAGAATGGCTGGAGATATTTATATGATTCTTCCCTGTGTTACTACCACAATTAGCAGGGAGATTTCAGAGGTAATTTGCCATTCTTTTTTTATTTCTTGCTTTTAAGATACCTGTCCCATTGCCTGATAAGGGAATTTATCTGTAACACCAGTTCTATCTGTATTCATAGTTCTCCTCTGTGGTTGTCCCCTGTTGCTTGTGAATTTTCAAAGATTTTCCTTTGAAGTCCAGGAAAGCTTTTATTTTAAAAATGCTCTGAAGAGCTCAGAAAAGGTGAACTTCATGGTCCACATTCATAGGCTATTAAACTTGTCCCTTATAACTTATGTAGGAAGATTCTGTTTTGATCTTCTGCACACCATTCTCCTCGTTCTCCTTGTATCTGGTGTTAAGGAAGTTGTCTTTGGCTTTTTCCTTTATTTTTTCCTATGGGAAAAAAAACTAATGAACAACAACAAAAAAATCGTCCTCAAAACATCAAGTCAAAACAGATTCTTCATTAGTTTTGCTTCAGAAAATTGTGGTAGGAACTTAAATGTGTATTGAAACCTCTCAAACATTTTACAATAGTGGGAGGGATATGGAGCCTTCAGTGAAGGCATTCATACTCCTACGCCTTCATCAGTCACCAGTGGAGGGGGAAAAAGAAGCATGCAGCTGTAGATTAAATTCCTCTCTCCTAGTTCCTGCAGCTTTAGTCCCACAGGGTAGGCTGGAGTTCTGCACTCTGTAATCACCAGGAGCCTTTTAGGGAGAATGAGACCTCACATTTTGTGTGTACTTAAACACAAATGCACCCTCCAGATTTTCTTGACAAGGTTTCTTTCTGTGTTGCAAAGAAACAAAGGGCATAATTAAATTTTTCTGTAGATGCTGCAAATTTTCTTTTTCTATGCATGTTACCTTAAAGGCAGATTTAGAGGGAAGGCATTTTGGCATCAGTCGGTGTGAGTCAGCAAACCTTTCCATCGATTTACAAGTTCTGACAAAACCTGCTTTTCAGACACTGCTTTTGATGCACACCAGGGCTCTGGTGAAGTGGATTTCATTCTGTCTGGCCATCTCTGTCGTTAGAAGAACCTGTTGGGAGAAAGAGGTTTTTCTGTTGCTTCAGGACAAAATGCAAAACTGGCTTATTTAATTTGTCCCTATAGATAACGTGGAAGTTCAAGCTGACCCAGAACATTTCTTCCATTTTTATTTCTTCACTTCTGGGAGAGTACTATGTCTTTGCAGAGCAGGATTTACGTAATCTGAATATTAGGACAGATGTCAATTTTTTTTGAATGTAACTTTAAAGAACGGGAATAACAGAATGTTCTTTCCTCTATTTCGGAGCTAAAAATATTTATTGCATCTTGGGGGTTCTTTTTTTTTTTTAATGAAATCAGAATATTTAATCTTTTGGTTGGCAGCGCTGCTGGCATTATTGGAGACAATTTGATCAAATGCATGTTCAGTCTAGGTCAGAAAAGAGTTCTGTGCAGCGTAACAGCTGTTACCTGCCATTTTATTCACTGAATGGAGGAGATTGATGTGCTTTATTGGGCCAGCACAGCTCTCAATTGCAATGTCCTTTAAGTTGCTTTGCACAGAATTTGATTTAAAATATGCATAACTAATAAAAGAGCTCTTGGAACAGGGTATATATTTAAAACTCCATAATAATTCATGTTTCTGGTTGGAATGAAAGCACCTCGCTGGTTTATTATGACCCATTACTAGCTGCTCCTGTTAAAGACATTCCCCCAGCAGTGGGTAGGATATGAAAGAGCAGGGAAGCAACTATGGGAGGGGTGGAAAAAGTTTTAAATTCTGTCCTCTGCGTCCTGATTTCTTTTGCTAATGCTCGTTGCAAAGGGAGGCTACAGTGTGATTACACAGGATTTGATTCTGTACAAGCATCTTTATCGGTTTTTGTATGGTTTTGAATTTCTATTAACTAATGTGCTGTTAATGGAGAAACCATCTTTTGCCATTAGGAGAAACTGTATGGACATTACTTGTTTTTTCTCTGTATGGATAACAGGATTAGGACAGACTTTTCCCCGTTTTTTCTCCTCTATTTCTAGTTGTGTCAACTGCATGCATATTCCTTTTAAAATCTCTTTGCAATGGAAACATCCATGTTTTGCAACAATTCAGAAACAAATACCCCTGCTCTTACACTTCAGTGTCTTGCAATAATCCTTAGAGGCCAATACTGTTGCAGTACTTAGTGGCCTTTCCACTGTTGTAGCCGGGGGCAGCACTGGTATAGCTAAGCCTGGTACTGAGCTCCAGAGCTTTGGAGCAGATGCATTGGCCATTGCTTGGCTGTCTGGCTGCCCAGCCAGCCCACTCTTACTTCTACCACTCAAGCTGGAAAATATTTATCTTTTGGGAAAACTACATCCCTGACCATAATAGCAACTTACACCCCCAGCTCTGACATTCGCTCTCCATGCAGGTCTGGTGCCTGGGGTGGCAGTAACTGCCCTGGGCAGGGCTGCTCTGCAGTTCTAGTGTCAATTAAAAGTCGTAGATAACACACACAGGGTGGATGCAGGGCATGGTGTGGAGTGGCCGTGGAGGTGGTGGCGGGCAGAGCAGGAGTGCTCTCATGTGGTATTGTCATGGAGAGCTGTGTGGACCTTTTCACACTGGTTTCTTTTCACTGCACTGGGAATTAAAAAAAAAAAAAAAAAAAAAAAAAAGTAGCAGTTCTCATACCAAGATGTTGTCACGATCCTCCCAAGACAGAGCTGTGCTTTCATTTGCTTTTAGGTAGCCTCGGCCCTTGCTGGTACAGGTGGATTTGAGGAAGAAGTGTGTGGATTTGAGAGCTGGAGTTGGCTTAAGCTCAATATTAAAACTTCTAATTTTAAATTTAAAATGCTAATCCTCAATAATCAGCCTTTTAGGCTTGCTTTCTTGAACTAATGGAAAGAATAAATTGTTAAAGCAAATTGAAAAGAAGACCAGGACCATGCATGTTAGCCAGACACAGTGCTTCTTTCTCTGCTGACTTTAAAAGCAGTGCTTTCCTTTCCCATGGTAGAGCTGGATTTGTAGCAATTGTCTCCAAGTTTCTATTGTATGCCTTTTAATTTTTAAGCAATTTGTTTTCACCACAAGCCTGTTTCTGGAGCAGCTTGCATGGCAGAGTGGGAGACTTTTTTAATGGAAAGGTATGAGCTGTCATTCCTTTCTACATGCTGTGAGGTATGGAAATACAATTATTGGTGTTTACATAGGAGGAAGTGGAAGCACAGAGCCGTTCTGTGTGAGGCTGGCCAAGAAAACCAGGGCAGGCTCGGATGAGAAACACCAGCACCCGGTGCCCCTCTCCGGCGCTTGGGAATGGCTTGGCGTGTCATGCTGGGCTGGCTGCCTTGGTGGGGAGACGGAGGCAGGGGGAATACAAAGGTGACTGGGACGGAGCACATTTGGTCAGAAATTATTATTGTTCAGAATCAGTGCCATCACTTATTTAATGCATTATTTCAGTTCAGTCTGGGTCCCATTTTCTTTTTGCAAAGGCACTACAGAGGAAGTTTGTAGATGTGCGAGATCGTGTCGTTGCTGCTTCAAACCAAATTTACCCGAACACAAAGGCGTCACCCCGTTTTAAAAATCTGTGTACATAAGGTTTTTCATGTTCAAACAGTTACTAACTTTAATGCTGAGAAACCTCAGCCCGAAAGGAAACCTTTTTATAGTCACCATGTGAAGGAATATAAATAGATCTGTAGATTGAAGGGCTCTTTCATCCCGTGTCTGGAGTAGCCGGGACAGTGGCTGCTTGTGCTGTGGAGCTGGTGGGTTTTCAGAATCCTTGGGGTCTGCAGAAGCCAATTAAGGGAAAAGTAATTAGGGCTTTAAAGTACAATGCAGTATATAAGTTTTCAGATGCCTGCTCCCTTCTTCCCCGACACATTTTTTTGATGCGTTTAATGAAAGAGTCCCACACTTTCAACAAATTCATCACCATTGTCCTTTTTTTGTTTTGCCTTTTTTTTTAGTGGAAACTGTGACTCATAAAATATTTTAATCCCTGTTATTGAGCATCATTAAAATGAAGATTGTTCCTCAACAGTGTGTTTTTGATTTAAGAACTCTTCATACTGTGAGTGCTCTCTGCATTGAAGGATGACATATAAAAGTTGATGAAATTAGAAGTTTTATAAGATGCTGTAATCATAACTTTTTCTTATGTAAATGAAAATACTTTGTGATTTTTAATTCCCTTTGCTTTTATACATGCAGACACATCTTACTTGACAATATATGAAGCACTTTAAACTACTAGTTAAGGTAGAAAAGGGGATGAGAAGAAGAAATTACACATTCAAAAAGTAAGATTGTCTTTTAAAAAGTGTCCAATGCTTACAGCGGACGTGATTGAGGATGAGGAAAATGTGTTTCTGGAGGACCGTGGGTATGTTCCTTAGTCCCTCTGCCTGATTAAAAGGAGACAAATGAGCATCCAGCTCTTGCATATGTAGCTGTGGTGCAGGGGATCATGGGCTGGGAGGGAGTTGGTGGCTTTGGGCTTTGGTGCCGTGTCCCAGCCTTTTGGGCTGGCCCTGCCTTTGGGCACAGGTTTGTGCCCTCGGTCTAGGAATCCCCTGCTTTTGCTGGGAGAGGAGAGTCGTGTGCACATGGCTTGTTAACACCTGCATACTGTATTTTGGGGAAATTTCTTTCACTGTTTCTTCCAGGGGACTACTTAGCATATGTGTATCCTCCTTCCTTCCCTTTTGGGTCCTGTCCCTTAACAGTGACAGGCATAATAGTGGCCCTAAATTTTTAAATACAGGTTGTGAAAAAAGAAAACAAAAAAGAACCACAAAAAAAAGGGAAGGGGAAAGAAGGTGTAAATAAAGCAGATGCTTGCAACATCCTGTGCATTTACTCAACACTTAATTTTTAACGGGTTTTTCCTTACCCATAAATGCCTCTTCCCTTAAAGAGAACTACTTTAGAAGCTGCACACTCACAAGTACCGGACACGTCACTGGGAAGTGGAGATAGACCATAAAATGCATAACAGCATAAATCCTTCAAGTTAGTAATTAAAAAATGCAAGGCAATTTTTTTTTCTTTTTCATGCACTACCATTTCGTGTGCAGCAAGGTTAAGATGGAGAAATTTTTCTTAATTTCTTTTAAAATTGTCTGCGTGGGACTCCTTGGCTCACCGTGGCTATAAACTCATAAAGGGTAGAGGTTTCATTTAGAAACCATCCAATTTAAAAGGGAACTGGGTGGGAGGTAGGAAACAATGCTGAGTGGGATGCCTAAATTGCTCAGGATGTTGTAAATAGAGCTGCTGCCTTTTGATCTTGTGAAGGGCCGTGGAGATGCTTTTGCTTTGACCAAAGGATGTTGGAAGCAAGTGGCAAGAAATCACCCACCTTCCATCCTGTTTTCCACTGCTGTTACTTGGCTTAGGCCTGGTGTTATTAAGGAGGTGTAAGGAAGCAGCTCAGACAAGGCTTCCCTTTAGGGTCTTGTTGCCGCTCGAGAATTAGAGAGCGTGTTTGTTTCTGTTCTGTTCAGATGTTTTATGGCAGCCTGTTGTTGCTCGCTGCCTGCTCAGGCTGGCTACTGGCTCTCATTAGGTGTAACATCAGGCTGTTGCTTGGAAGGAAAAAAGAGATGAAAGCTCCTGCATAACTGGAGAGCCTAAATGAAAAGTTAATATTGGGAGATTGCCGGTATGTTGTGCAGAGAAGAAAGGAACTTGCACATAAAGACCTTTCATAGCTGAAGAAGGGAACTCTATGTGTATATATATCTACATATATATAAAAATGATAACAAAATATAATACATGCATAGGATTCTTTTTTAAAGAAATACTTTCAATTTCCCTTTTTTATTTTTTTAATAAGGATTTAGATGGAGGCAATATTTCAAGGATGTAAATGGGCTGAAACCTGAGAGAAAGAGAGGCATCTCTGGCTTTTGGTGAAGAAATTAAGTGGTGAACAAAAAGTACCCTGTCTCAGCGTGCTGCTGAGGAGGCAAAAGTGGCTTTTTAATGTCATTCATACATACAGCCTTGCCCTGTGTAGAAACTGTGGCTTCCCAGCTCCAGTGGACCAGTCCTTGCTTCTTCAGCCTCCTGTCCCACTGGAGGAGAGCACCGTCAATAAACGTAAGGACCCTTGCTGGTTACCTTGCCTTATGTCGTCGCAGTTTGAAACCACAGCCTGTGCCTCCTCTGAGGAGCAAAGGCAGCCAATTTTGCTTGCACCAGCTTCAGCTGGGGACAAGTGGCTTCTCAAAATGCAGTGCTGCGATCAGTCAAAGATGCTTTTAATTCTCATAAATTACAATTGCTGTATCTTGCTTTATACAGCATGATGTCAGCACTGGTAGTTGGACAATTAATTGTTTAGATGTTTTTTATATACAAGAGATTTCCTGCATTATTTAGACAACTAGATATGGGGGAATTAGTTTATGAAAAACCATCTCTTCCTGTTGAGATAATATCATGTCTTTACAGCAAATACAGTAAACTGGTTTCTTAAACATTCCTGGTTATTTACAGAAGCAATCTTTTAAAGTATCAGAGAGGTCGTAAACTAGAAGACCTGATGCTAACCTGCACTAAATTCCAATGAAGTTGGGAAGAGAAAATATTTTCAAGCATTTACTAGAAAGATACATATTGGATGTGGATAATTACATTCTAATAATAATCACGGGTTTTGCAAGCTACTGTATTTTAACTTGTCTGGGGTCCATTATGGTGCGGTTCATAAGCACGATGAAACTATGTGGCTAATAACGTGAAATGTTTCCTACTTTGATCTAATCAGAAGCCTGACTCGAGCTGCTGGTTTAGATCTTCATCAGAGATCAGAGGAGAGGAGGATGTCGGAAGTAAGTCCTTTAGAGTGTTTCTCTCTTGGCAATTAGCCACAGGAGCTCCATTATTACTTTTAGCCTGGATCAAATGAGGTCAATGGCATGAGCTTCCTGCATGAGGTCTTTCTTAAAAGCAGCAGCAGATGGTGATTGTGAGCATCTCCATCCTGCAGGTCTGTGTCCTGACAGCAGCCATGGGATGCAGTCTAGAACCTTGGAGGGAGGGGCAGGAAAAGTAGACAAATGACTGTGGGGCCTCTGAGGAAAACAGCAGTTTGACCGTATTGCTCTGCCTTAAGATAAATATTAATACCTTTCAGAAAGTTGCGATGATGGTGGTAAAAGAACAAGACTTGCATGAATGGGAGGCCTGTCCACTTTAAGATTAAGATTACAGTAGCAACCACCTGGAATTCAACTTAATTTTTACTGCACCATTTTAAGGAAAAGAAAACTGCTTCAATGTTGATTAAAAAATGAATGCATTAAATGGAGTGCCTCCATGCCTGTATGCAAATACACAAATATAAAGCATTTTTGTTCTACCTTATAATGAATTTCCACTATGTTTATGAATCAAAAGAAAATTATTTAGGTCTGTAATCTTAATAGTGAATTTATGTGGAGAATATTCCCTTGAAGTGTCTGTAGGAGTTCCCATAGCACCAGACAGTGTCCTGAGGAGGAATCCTGGTCAGATATTCATCTGTCATCTTTGTCACTGTCATCTTTGGCAAATGCGTTTGTTCAGTTTTAGTAGTGGTGTAATCCATTGACTTGCAGCTCTCTGGAATAAACAGCAGAAATGAGAAAATTGCATATTTGATAATGAACTATTGATGGAGCAGCTTTAACCCTGCAACTTATCATGCAGTTTCTGCTATGCAATATAATTAACTTGCCTTGTCAAGTGAGGAAATGGTCTTATTTAAAAATAATACTCAAATTTGCAAATACTTTATGTGATAATAAACAGTGAATTTCATAGTATGTCTATTTTGTTGAGGTTTTTTGGGGGGAGTTTTGGGTCTTTTTGTAGAGGATACTGATCAAACTTGAGTGAGTCCACCCATTGAGTCCTCCCCCCCAAATTCAAGTGCATTTAATGACAAGAATGAGTTGAGTGTTTTTCCTTAAAAGCCAGAGGTTTTTAGTTGTGTGGTTCTTTCTGGACATACTATTCAGAGTTCTCTCCTCACCCCTGTCACTGTCTTCTCTAAATGCAGCTAGAGACAGGCATTTGGAGTTGGACTCCATTTTCTAAGTTGGTACATTCCCATCCAGTTAGATTGCACAAATGGTTTTATTGGCCTTTATTCCTTCTCTTCCCAAAGAGAGACGTGCCCTGCTGCAGCTCAGGAGGGGATCCTGGAGTTTCTCTTAAGTGCAAGAGATGTGCCCTGGGATGCAGGGGAGGGTAGCAAAGAAGAAGCTAGGGTTTAGCTAAGAGAATTCCTCAGACGTGGCACCCACCCTTGTACCGTGGTATACCCTAACAAGGTTTTTCTGGGCCGAGTTGAGGAAAGAAGCAAAATCACTTAGTGGGAATACAGTTCCAACTATTTGTGTGGTATATGTGTGGATGTTTTTAGAATCTTCTGGATCCCAAAACTATTCACTTGCATGGGAAAATTAGATTTGATTTTGAAATCAATATTACCAGATCTTGTACTTATAGAGGGAGGTTTGTAAGATGTCAGCTCTGTCCCTGAACAAAAAGGTGGAAAAAACAACACAGAGCAGAGCCCAGAATATTTTCAGTTTTCCAGTCTCCATGAAATCTAGAGATACAGTATTAGTTTGTGAACCTTGTGCTTAGGAATTCCTTGCGTTCAGGAATCCTTTGAACAGGTGAACTGATATAATGAAATAACATTGAAAAAAAGAAAGGCGGAGAAATCCACCAGAGAAGAGAAATGAACAATAATGTCTTAGTGAGGCAATAAAATTACTTCAGTCCTTCAGTACGCTGATGCTGGTGGCTAAAGATAATCTAACACTTGTTGCTGAGGAGTGTGGTTTTCTGATGAGCTGATTTTAAGAAATGAGGATATGAAATACTTAGACAATATTGTCTTCTGTCTCTGAAAGGAAAGATACCATCTCACTCATATAGGCTTGTTGAAATTTTAATTAAACTTGAGCCAAAAATCATTGCTGAATAGACGAAAGCAAATTCATTTAGAGGCTGAAGATACTGAGGGTGAGGGATTTCTATGTGAGAAAGATAAGGAAACATTATTTAATATGTTTATGCCATGTCTGTAGTCGAAATATTTCTATGCCAAAATCTTTCAGTAAAAACTGGATCTCGGTTTAGGTGTCCTTGTCGAGGATGTAGGATGCAAATGAGTCGGAAGACAGGGAAGGAACACAGTCGCTACAGGAAGGAAAATACTCATGAAGGGAGGAAGAATAATTGTCTCTCCTCCTGTCATGCCTTGTTTTCCTCCTGCTCCTTCAGCTAACTGAGTTGGCAGACACGTACAGGCAAATGCTCTTTAATTTTTGTTTTGGTAATCCCTCCTCCCCACCCACAGCTTTCTGTCATACATGACTCCAGCCTCTGATTGATACTGCATCGCAGGCTCTGGGAGCGGGGCACAGCGGCTGGCTCTGGCCAGGCTCAGCGGAGCACTGGATGGAGCGTGGTGGCTGCGGGAGCCTCGGCGCCTCCCAGATAGGCGTTAGAGGGATAACTGACAGCATGCCTGCTCCAGTACAAAGAACAACGTTTAGGCATGGTTGCGATGATGTATTGAAGTAAACTCTGTTATGATTATGCTGCTACATTCTTGGCAGGCTTACCATAAACCATAGTGTGCTTTTTGGTGTGTACGTGGCTTCTTTTTTTTTTTCCTTTCGTATGGGTAAGCAGATTAGTTAATGCCTGCCTTTCATGAGCCTAGGCTTTCATCCTTAATGCTGGGGTTAAACTGCATTCAAGCTGTCTATAGCCTGTGAAGGTCACACTACCATTTTGATTTCGTCCCCATGTTATGAGCCTTCTGCAGGAGCGGGTATGGAAGGGGTTTGCAGCCCTGATGCAAAGGCTGAGCCTGACCCCACTCCTCCTACTCTGCTTGAGGGATGCTCTTCTACTCTTAAGTGGTTTTTCAGAATGAGCAGGGGTTTTTTTCTCAAAACCATCCCCAGCCCCTTCATTGTATGCCATTAAATGCTGAGCTCTAAAGGCACCAACTCAGAAGTAGGACATGCATTTCTCTCCCCACTTTAAGACATTGTGGCTTGGCTTTAACAGGCAGCCAACTCCCACCTGGCATGTCTGAGTGAAATGGATTGCCCTGAAACAGGCTTCTGCTCCAAGGTTTTGTGCTCAGGAGGACACTGCTTACTTCAGCCTATCCATCTTTACATATGCCCAGCCTGGACTAGGCTACCTTTCCTCTTCCCTGCCCTGTCACAGCATCGCTGCTGTCTCACCCACTGGCTGCCTGAGCATCCGCCATCTGGTCCCAAAAACCAAATGAGAGCGGTGTGTTGTTTTAATTATTTTCTACTTGTGTGGTCAGGAGGTTATTTGGTCTGGTGAGCTCTACTTCAGACCCTTGCTCTCATTAATACCACCGTGCGTACATCCTGCACGAGTACAGGAATGGTTGAGTTATCCACTTGTGTGGCCGGCTCTTGATACGACACAGTGGCCAGTATGTACAATTATAAGAGGAAGCTGTTAGATGTGGATTATCTTGTATTTTTCTCCAGTGATGGTAATTACCTACATAAATTTCAATTTAATCCCAGGACTGAAGTCTCGCTAGAAATATGCATATAAACATTCCATTATCCAGAAGTAAATTTAGCTCATTTAGGTTTTGAAATTGTATTTATTAAAGAGCCTTTTTTCTGATTTGGAGGAGTCCTGCACAAGTCTTTGTAAAACACAACAGGCTTATGAAAAGGCGTAAAACTTGATGGAAGAAGAGAGCAAAAGCTACAAGTAAGAAAAATGTTTTTGTCAGCTTCTTGTACGAGGGATCATTTTTCACTTGAACAGACAAAGCAAACACTTGCAGCTGAACACTGGAGCTGGAAATGCCTCTGCAAGACATTCTGCATGACTTTCAAGTTTTTATGCATCCTTGATGGAGTCCTGTGGTAAAGGTAACCCATCAGACAGTCACAGGCAGGCAAACTCCTGCCTCCAAATCTAGACAGATAAGTGGGAGTTTAAAAAATACTGTCGCTGTCTAATTACTGATACGCACTTCACTGCAGCAGCTTGGTATGGTGTAGAAACAGGGCTGGACAGGGTTTTGTTTCAGTCTCGTTCCCATTGTGTTTCTTGATTTCAGAAAAGCAAACCCTAAGGGGATATAGCTGGAGGAAAACAGTGATAATTAGGGGCACTGTGCACTGAATTTATCTGGGACTGTTGAAGCTGGCTCTACTTCCAGCTGCTGCTGCAGCAGAGACAGCTCCTTGCGTTCGTGCTGGGGATCATGAAAGGACTTGTTGCACCTTGAGAGTAAGAATAGTCGCTCACGTTGTCGCAGGATTAAGCTGACATGCCTCCAAGTCACTTCAGGGCTTCTGAGTCACTGTTTAGATGGTACGTTTAGCGAAGGCCCTTTCAAAAGAAATAAATCCTCTGGATATGTCTGTGAGAGTTCAGTATTGTCAAATTACAATTTGAAATGGTGGAGATTTCTTTATCTCTTGAGAAGCTAAATAGCTCAAATTCCTGAGACATCTTTAATGAAGATGCCTTAAATTTTTGTATTTTCCATTTTTTATTTATTGGCAGAGTTTTTCTCAAGTATGCTGTTCATATGCCCCATATTCAGAAATGTGGAAGGGGAAAAAAAGAAGTTAAAAGAATGCAACATCTTTACATGTAGCAAAGAGGGTTCTCCACGTCATTAGCATGTTGTAGAGCCCTTGGACATATTGTGGTTGATGGTGGGACACGAAGGAAATTCAGACTTCTGCATCTGACTTAGGCAGCCTGAGTTATGCAGTGAGCTAATACACAGCTAGTCCTGTGAGAACTGTGTGAATGGTGTAATGCACAAATCTGTGTTACAAGGAAACTCCAAAACATGTTCTCAGTAAATTAACAGGGAGGTTTAGTGTAGGCTTCAGCATGCATTTCAGAAAAAAGCCCCACCCATCCAAAAGTGTTTGTGGTTTTTGAGTTCTCTCACACCGCCTCTGCAGATCCCTGTGATGCAAACCAGGTTTTGGTGAATTAATCTTCCTTCAGTCCATATGTGCGCCACTTCGCTCAGAAACAGCTGGAGGAGAGGGGCTGTGCCTGGGGGGAAGGATGAGTAAGAGAAGTGAGAGCTCATGGGGTCATGAATAATCGTTACTTCCCACAGAATAATTCAAGTGTGGTTTTGGATGAAAAGGGTTTTTCATGGCATTTCTTGAGTTGGTATAAGTCATGTATGTATCGTTATGTTAAGGATCCTCATCTGTGTTTTTGTTTGTTGGTTCAGTCTTTTTGTTTGAGGTTTGTTTTAGGGCATTTTTTAGGTGGGTTTTTTGTTTGTTTGTTTTAAATACTGTAATTTGAATGCATGCTTCCTGTTGTGCAACTTTTCACTGAATTCAGCAGAAGCTACCTCCTGCCATTTCCCTTTGAACCGATATAATTGACAAATCTTTCTCCAATTTTCTCCCACCAGCTTAATTTTTAACTTTTCCTTTTTTCTTTGAAAGAGGCTGCAAAATATGTAAGTTATTTAGAAAAAGCATAGGCTAATTTTAAAAGTCCTGAGATGTCTCATTTTGAGAGAACTATTGCAACTTGTTCATGACCTTGTGTATAGGCTCCAGACCTCTGACTTCAATAGCTGGTGCAAGTGTATACTGACTGAAAGGAGAAGTACTTGGAGAGAAATATTTTCAGTATTTCAGAAATGTCCATCGCTATATTGTTAGATAAATGTTAGATGGGAAAATTTTGCGTCCTCGGTAAATTCCTCTTTAAAAATAAAACTGTTTGATAGATCTGACAGTATGTTGTTTTGTCAGAACATGGCAAAGGTATTTAAATACTTTTCAGGTATTTAAAAAGAAAATTATGAAAACAGCAAGGATTATCTCATCTTATTATACCAGAAGATATTTACTATTTCTTGGAGTATTGCTTGTTTGTTCTGATGTATCTTTCCAGATGGACTAAAATTATTGTTTTGCCTTTGCAACAGTTTGCTGCTGGCCGAATAGTGTAGTGTCACAACAGCTGATCTGCAGGTTTAGCCTCTGATGAAAATCGTTACATTTCAAAAGTAAACATTTTGCTATCCTTAAACCTTAATTTTGAGGTCAAATTTCAGCTCTGAAAATATTGTAGCAATTGTAATTAAAAGTTAAATAGCAGAAATTTGGGCATTCAGAAAAAGTAGTAAGGATTATTAATTTTTTTTTTTAACTGGGAGATATTCATTCCTTGCTACCCTGAAGCTGAGTGTATCATTGCTAGATGCACTGCAGTCTGAAATTATGAATGATGTGCTTGACATGGAACATAGCCCTGAAAATACAAGTTTTATAAGGGGAATATTGGCACGACACAAACTTTATTAATACTTGTGGTCAGTCTGCTCTAGTGTTTAAAATCCCTGATTTCCATGTTACTTTGTAAATACAGCTTTGCTTAGTTTGCTTGAAGAGTGACCCTTCGTGACTTTTGGATTTGTGTACACTTCTACTTTCACTCAGGCTTTTTTCTCCTAAGGAAAACTTGGGGACATTGTCTAAGGTTTGAGATGAGAAGTGCAGGTTTTGCCTTGTCTAAAGAGAATTTAGATATATAGTAAGACAGCCCTAAAAGAGCTTTTTTTTTGGGCCTCTTCAATAAGTAGAGTGAACATTTGCAAGTCAGTCTTGGCAGGAGACAAGACATTGAAACACCTGACACTTGAATTCATCTCATTTGAGAAAATATTACATGTTTTGAAAGGTGAAGCGTGTCATTAAGATGCTGCGTTCTGGTTATAAATACCTTTTGGGGCACAGGTAGGCAGATGGTTTGGCTGTGGTGGTCTCCACTGGAAGACTCCTGCACTGCTCCTGGCAGCTCCTGCATGGCAAGGTGTGGGTAGGCCAACTCACTCAAGAGCAAGAAGTTAGTAAGGGTTCATGCCCAGGGCAGCTAAGGTGACGTCTTTCACTCTTTGTTGGATACGAGTGAATTAACATGCCTGTATTTCTCTGTGTTACCAGTATGCAAATGAATTGAATTCTTCATGATACTAATCCCAGTTGATGGCAAAATGTTGGGGATACTGTTGCCTTTGCTCTCCCTCAAATATGGTACTTTCTGTTCTGCTGGAGGATGCCTTCCGTGTAAGGTCAAGCCCACATCTTATCTCTAAGTCCTCCTTCCCTTCAGGATATCGTCAGGCATTCAACTTACAAATCCTCTAAATCTTCTGAGGTGTTTTCCTATGTGCGTTTTAAAGTTTACGTAATCTCGGTGAAGAGCGGCTTCCACTAAGCTGGCACACCTTGTATTTGATTAAACCTTTGCTTTGTGCTTGAAGGGCAGCTTGGCTCGCTTTACAAACCCACTGGGTTTCCCTGTTGGAGACACAACAATCAACTAGAGCGTTTTTTTTTCCCCTTCTGATTTATGGTGTGGTGGAAAAGGAATTGCAATGTATGTACTGGAGAGGGCAGGTCATGCCCTCTGTTTCCAGCTGATTGCAAAAAATAATTTTGGCAGAGCATTTGGTAACATCTGCCATTTGACATGTCATCAGTGTTTCCTATTTTTCACTTTTCTTTATTTTGCCTTCTTACTTAGCCAAGCAGTTTATGCCTGGTAATTCTTGCTTTAGAAACCCAGGTCACTTTTGGTATGGTTTTACGTCCTTGAGGCAATCCCTGCATCAGTTCATAGCTTAGTATTTACCTGCAGGTACGTTGCTTCTGACTGCAAAAAGATTTGGCTTCTTTCTTCTGTCCCTCTCTCATGTACTCTGCAGGGGGCTGCATCTGCCCAGCATGGGTTTTTTCCCCATCCTTCTTGTGACTTGGGGATTTAGCATTTATCTCTAGTTGCATTGCCACTTCCTATTCAGGCTGCAGTTTTTGTGTTAGAGGTCTGGGCTTTTATGGGCTAATAAGTGGTGGTGTTAACTGCTCTGATCAGGAGGTGGCCAGGGGATGGTGCTTCCTTCACTGACTGGATTAAACCCGGGGCTGAAACTCTGGGGCTTCATTCCTTTGAGTGCAGGAAGTCCATGCTGAACAGTAAAGGCTTTGGGGTCAATATTCAATTCGTACAGCTCAGTCTCACTTAAGTGGCTTTTTTTTATGTGGACTGCAATGCCACTCCATTTTGTCGTCCTTTTCCAAGGAACCATCACATGAAGTTTGTGTTGTAGAGCTGGTGGTTTGGCCCACCCCTTCTTCCAGTTAGGCAGTGAAAGAGCTCCTGCATCTTGTCTTATGGTATTGCAAAAGTAAAACAACACTGTTTGGTCCCTGCACTGTCTGGTGAAGCACTGGCTTAGAGGGAATGAAATCCAGAACAATCTACAGTTTTTTTGTGTGTTCTGTGCTTTAATATAGAGGAAGGTAACGGAAATACCAACATGTATACAAACATAAAACCAACGTCTGCTTCTGTGCATTGACTTCATAATTGATTTTTGCTGTGATATCCTTTGAAATTCATATTAGAAATTATTTTAGGCCTCATCCATAAAATTACCTTCTGGAAACTAAAGTTTGTCACACAGTTGGAATTTATTCACCACTGACTAATTTTAAAACTGTGAGTTACATTTTTGATTCTCATGGCAAAAAATTGTGCTTGTTTTGTGTGTCCAGAGTTGGAGAAGTTTGAGATAATTGATATTTTAATTCCTGCTCTGCTGTTGATGAAAACGTTGATAGCAGGCTGCTGTTGTTTTTTTCCCCCGTAATCTGAAAGAGAGCCTGTTGAGCAGATAACTGTATATATATAGGCACTTGTAGAGAGATGTTTTCAGACATACGTGCACATGCTTCTTCTTTGTCAGCTTTTTCTCAACAGTTACGTGGTTCTGCAACCCATACCCAGCCTCCCAAATTTCTTCCTTTCAACAGGCTGTCCCTGCAGGGTGGATCAGGTGGAGGAACACTGCCTGCCCCACGTACTCCAGCTCTGAATTTTCCCATGTGCTGCTTTCCCTGCACGATTGCAGGTTATGAAAGCCAAGGCCTTGAGAAAAATGCTGTTGCCTCTTTGGCAGTTTGGTACTGGGGATTTGACATAGAAAACATCTGCTTGCTGATGGAGATAAAATAAGCAGAGGCAGCATGGAGGTGCTGTATGAGTTGTTAGGAGTTTCGTTTTGATTGGTGCATGGATGGGGGGACCAAAGGGAAGAGGTGCAAGGATTGTGTTGTAGGATTTGGGATGCAATATCCCAGTTGATACATGCTAGCCTGAGATCTGCTTCTCCACTCCTCACTGGCAGTTTGTCCCTCCTTCCTGTGTTATAGTCAGCATTTGGCTACAGGTAAATGTAGGAGTATTTCAGTGGAGAGCAAGAGTGCCCCTGTGACCAAGAGCCTGCTTTTACATCAGCTGAAGTGAAGCATGAAACCGTAAGTTTTAGCATTACTGGAAGCTTTCCTTCCAAAGGTGTTTATGTAAATGAATGAATTAATGGGGGGGAAAAAAACCCAGCTGAAAGCAACAATTGTAAACAAGTGGAGTTTAAGGATGTTGATTTCTGGAAGGCTGTATTTTGTTCTATTCATCAGTGAGGGTGGCTAGTTTGAACTGATAGAGAGGACTTGATAAGAGCTAAGGACACTCATGAAACAGAGGGGCAAACAATGCATAAATATGCTGCATCCTGATGCCTCTTAAATTTGTCCGTGAATATTTGGGAATTGGTATGTGCCCCATGAAAGGACCTAATTGAGCTAATGTTAATGTGACCCAAGGAACAAAGCTTGTGTGTTGGGGAAGTGCCTCAAAGATGGTTTATTTGTATTCACATTGCAGCCAGGTGAGTGTTTTTCTACTGATACGCTTCAGTAATGTGAGGTTCATGTTATCTAGAGGTCCAGACTCTAAAGAATGCAGGAGTTATAGGGGGGGTTTATGTCTGATCTGCAAGATGTTGTAGATGTCTTGTTTTTACATTTCACCGATAGCAATGCTGGCAAAGGAAGGGATTTTTTGTATGTGTTATTTTTGTGGGGTTTGTTCTCCCCCTCCATTTTTTTCCTGATCTTGCAAGTGATGTTTCATGCGACCCTTTACATGATGGCATTGGGGAGTTAAACTTTATGCCTTGTTTTTCATTCGTCCCTCCAATATTGAGCAGATGTTTCTAAGAGTTAATGTCGCTTCTCAGTTATCTCTGACAGAAGTAGAGTCTGCTCTACATCAGAGAGTTTAGACTAATGCACATTGATCTTGGCAGGGAGAACACAGGCTCCTTGAGCTCACTAGGCAGTACAGGCCTGCAAATTGTTGTATTAACAAGCCAATTAATTAATAAGCAGGAAATTGATGTAAAGCCTGAGGCAGTAGTACTGATACTATATTCTTAGGTTTTGAAAAATAGATGTTGCTTTAATACATAACATGAAGCACTTTCCATGTCGTTAAGGTCCAAGTGGGGAAAAGCTTTTAATATTTCTTTTCAAACCAAACTCCGTCTGACAGTTGTCACTGCCAAAAATTGCTCTCCCTATGCTTTTCCTCCTCTCCCAGCTTTGCATGTTTTTCCAAGGAAGCAAGTGGAAGAGATAAGATCGTTTACCTGCTAAGTGGGGTGGTGTAAAGGGCTGTTTCTCTGCAGCTGAACTTCTTGCTGCCATTTAATAGACTTGTATAGGTTTCATTTTGGTGCTTTACACGTGCAGCACAGGTAGCTGCACAGAGGTGTCCAGGTGTGCCGGGGGCGAGTGGGTTTAGATCAGTTGCCCTTTGGGAGGCAGAGTCCATCCCGTGCCACAGCTGGGACAGACAGAGGGGTTTCTTTTTTGGTTTGAGACATAGCAATACTTGGGTGGGGGAGAGAGCAAAATACCAGATTTGGGGTTGAGTTCATTTATGTTTCTCATCAGTGACTTAGTACACCCCAGGAATGTGTTGGATTGATCTAATCTGGTTTTCATTCGGTAGCTCAAAGCCTCCTCTGTGCTACTCATTTCTTGATGGGCACTGTGCATCTGTAAGAAGTAAAACTCAAGTTGTGCTGCACTTTGAATTAAGAATATTTCTCTGTAAACGGCTCATATGCCTCAAGAAAATTTGATCCTCAGCATTAAGGGAGCAAATGTAAATCTCACATACTTGAGAAATAAATCAACCAAGTTTATAAATGAGGTTCATTTCTACAGTCTTGGTAGTTTGGTTTGAAAGAGTTTCTTAAATTTGTGACATTAACCTTTAGACTGTAGAGGTTTTTGTATACCTGTCTAAAGGAAATAAGCTTTTGTTTGCAGTTGGCTGACTTTTTTCATTGTTTTAACCTGCTATCCCAGAATTTTTTTATGCCCAGTTTAGTCAATTACTTTTCTAAGGAATAAGGTATAATTTTTCTCTGAGAAAGAGTGATGTTCAGATGATTACTTTTCATATTTTTTCTCATTGAAACCGAACCACAGTGACAGGGCAGGAGGAGAGGAATAAGAGCACCAGCATGTTGCAACTGTGGCTCTTCCATCACCTTGCTATCGACCGGTGTTTGCAAGATGGGTTTGGGTTTTTTTTTTCCTGGAAGGTTGAATGTGGAAAACCATGCTCTTGGCACATGCATCTCTCCAGGCTGACTAGGCCTTCAAAGCACTGCAGAAGTGCCACATTCAAAAAGAGGGTTTTTTTCCCTCCATCAGGATATCACTTGCTGTGCTTCCTCTCTTTCTTCGTGATGGTGGTGGTAAATCACAAACTCTAAATCAAAGGCAGGTTTTGATGCAAGGAAGTGGTGTGTGAGGGGCTTTGGTGTTTCCCCGAGGCTAGGTGGGTGATATCCATCCATCTGTCCTGCTTCCCACTTGCGCCCACAAATTACTTCTTGGGCTGCTCTGTGGAACATTGCATTGCATTGGCCTGGTTTAAAAAGAAGCATTGCAAAAAAGAAAAAAAAGCCCCTCAGAGCAAGAAGTGTTGGGGTGAGGAGGAGGAAAAAAACCCCTGCCCTGCAGGTGTGCAGAGAGCTAGTTCCTGTGGCATTACAGTCTGAAGGTGGGCTGGGGTTTCCTAATCTCCCTTCCCAAGCTGTGCCTAAAGCAGTGCGATAGAGAAGAGTCATCCTAAATAATTGGGGTTTGAGACTGAAAGTCAGCAGTACGTGTTGGACCACAGCAGAAACACCTTAAATACAAGGTGGCTTTAAGAATTAATTTTGGAGCCAGCCTAGATGAAAAAGGAGCAGAATTTCTTATTCTGCTGAAATGATGGGGGAACTACCATACAGTTAACACCAGTGATAAATGTCAGACCAGTTTGTATTAAAAATGCTTTAATCTGATTTGGCCCCATTAATTTTTAAACTAGCAGAGGAGGTCATTAAATCACAAGTCCCTTTTTTTGTTATAAATGCTTGCACCTTCGTGTTCCCTCTGCTTCCACAGATTTTGCTTCTAATTAAAGTGGTGATGTGGTTCATGGCTTGTCAAGCAGATTAATGTGCTTTTCAAATCTGAGTTTTTCTTTTTCTCCCCTTCCCCTATATAGCTTGTCTTCCTGGTGGTTTTTTTGGAAGGGGCGTTGCTACTGCACCTGTATACAGAGCCTACAAAAACGTTTTGGCTCTTACTGTGCAGGCTTGGGTGAAGCATCGAAGAGCCGGGGCTGGGGAGGCGAGGAGCTCGAGAGAAATCTGCTCGTCACAGAATGACACATTCAGTCTTGTTTTCCTTTGCATTTGAGTGATGTGTGTTCTTTTTCTGACGGCGTGGATGCGCCACGTTTGGAGGTTTCAAAACCCACAGTCCCTCCTGTTTGCGTCCTCCTCTGGATGGGCCCATCCGTGCTTGCCTTCTCCTGGCTAAACTCCTAAGTGGCAGGTCACATCCCACCGATGGTGCAGAATTTGCTGTACCAGGGGCTGAGCTGAACTGGCACCTTGCCAGCAGCCTGAGGGTTGCACTTAATTTGCATATAAATTTACATAGGAGTTTAATTGGAGATAAATGCACATGTTTTTTATTTATAGAGCTCTGCAAGTGTATACACAGATTTACTTTTAAAAATTAACCAGAAAAACAACACACCAAGCTCGCCTGCTTTAAAGCTCAGTGGGATTAAGGTTATAAATGGGGCTCAGACCCCATCACATCAACAAGCCCCTGACAGCTTGTGGCCTCTTTGGCCAGGGGCTCTTCATCTGTGAGGCTCCTGCCAGCCTTCGGCCCTGTCTCCATAGTGTGCCTTCCTCCATCCCTGCTTCCACCAAAAAGGCATGGAGGGACCGTCTGCCATAACGCATGCTTGTTTTGGAGCCGCTTTGGAGCGCGCCCCACTCTCCTTATCTGCAGGCAGCCTGTGCTGTTGCTGGATTCTGTGGACATGCAGTTACAAGCTGTAGCCCAGAGACCAAATAAGTGTCTTCCTTCCTCTCATATGTGATATACAGCCTTGGTAGGCTCCGTGGGCAGCTTGCTGGAAGATAAAATTAATTTTTGAGTAATGCACGTTGGAAGGAATAATCTGAACGAGACATGCACGTTACTGGGTTATAAATTAACTGTAACTACTGAGAAAAAAAGACACGGGCATCACCCAGCCTGGCTCTCGCAAACCTTTTCATGTTCTGTTACAGCATGACGATAGTCAGGCAGAAATAAAATGGTGCGGAACAGAATGAAATATAATTACGAAACTTCTCTGTTGTTCTTACAGAATTTGGTGGTCTGACGTCAGCTCTAAAACTGTTTAATTTTGCTCATCTCAGAATACTGACGGAATAAAAAGCTGGCCGGAAATGAATCATGCAATGACTAGAGGGATAGAATTTTTTTTTTTTAAAGTAGTTGGGGAGGTGGAATTGAAGAGATTGAGATGAAAAGGTAAAATGCCTGTGAAGTGTAGGCAGGTGGATTTAATGAAGGAATGCGTAAGCCACTTTCATATGGGTAGAAATTAAATGGCAAAAGTGTGCAACATAATAAGCAGTAGAGAAGTAAATGGAGCACTGCTGTCTTTACCCTTGCTGTGCAATAGGTCGTCCTGCTTCTCTCGTGGCTCCAGCAAGACTTCTGACATGATCCTTTAACCAGGGCAGGGCAAATGTAATGCACGGAGGCATTTAAGTCAAATGAAAAGGCCGTGTTTGAAATGGTTAAAGGGAATTCTATTTTCACAGTGAATAATTAAACTGGGAACTGATTGCCTTCTGTGCAGGAACATCCGTGTCTCTTTATAAATCAGCCTTCAGCCCCTGCAATGCATTGTTCATTAAAACAGACAAACAAAAGCTCTTAAGGCATGTCAAGCCATTTTTTCTAAATCAGGTTCCCTGTTCTGTTGGGGGTTTGTGGGTTTTTTTAAGCTCTGTTCTTGGATTTTGTGCTGTTTAAAATGGCTGTGATAACTCCGTGATCTTGTGCACCAAGCTGTTAATGGGCAGCAGAAGCTCTCACTGAGAAATCTAGTATGGCTGAGAGTGTGCAGAGGAAAAGGAGGAAGATGAAAACATTGAGTCTGAAAATGCAGGTCTACTTAATGCTTAAATACATAGATTAGAATCTAAACAATATGAAGACTTTGACAGTGAAATATGCTTTTAAATATTTTTTTTAAGTTTATGTTTATGGATTTATCAAGTAAATTACCTTAATCTTCATGAGATCACTCTGAAAAATGTTCACTCTCAGACAATCCGCGTATGAGTCTGTAATAAGTACATGCAAATCAGTAACAGTATCAACTCTTAGCTTAAACAGAATTTAATTTGCTGGATCAGAGGTAAAAAGAGAGAACAAAGCTGCAGCACAAAAAACGATTTAGGCTGATCTTGCAGCTCCTTTCAGGTTTCTGATGCAGGAGTGATGTGTGTGTCTGGGTTAGAGCAATCTACAATGTCGTTTAGCCCAGTATAGGGTAGAAACTGCAGAAATCTAATGAGCAAAAACTGAACAAAGCCTTGCCTTCAGGAGAATTTTTAAAAGTACAATAAAAGTTCCAGCAGCAGCTTTATGAAATATAGCTCTCTTGTCATCATGGCCAGTTTGACTCATGTTTGGCTAGAGATACCTCCCTCCCTTGCACTCTTAATTTTCTTCTAAAATCTATGAAGTACTTTCCCCAACCTGTTTTTCTGTCAGCTTCTGGGGAGCGGGGTGGGGGGAGGAGGAAAATTTGTTCTTTCTAAAGCCACTGCTCTGTGTAACCTAATTTAGGAGCACACACATTGGCTCTCTGTTGTGTAGCTGACTGGAGTGCTGAGGAGCTACGCAGAGTGACCCTGGTGAGGAGGGACCAGAGTGTTGCGGGGCTCGGGCCTGGGGCTGCTCTGGCTCTCCTGAAGCTCACCGGGAGACTGTGCTGCCCACTCGCTCCTTACGTGTCTCCAGATCTTAGCTTGGAAATGCAGGCTTCTTGGGCAGTGCCCATGTACTCTGTGTGTGTGTGCCATCTCAGCACAGGTGAGGGATGCCAAGACCCTTGGGAAAGAGGATGAGCAGGCTGTCCCTTCTTTGTGCTTGGGTGACTCCTGTTGTCCTCTGTCTTTGGGAGAGGGAGAGCCAAACAATTCTTTTTGGCAAGCAATCTCTGTGTGTCTCGATAGATGTCTTCTGTAGGCAGTCGGGGATGGCTGCCTGCCATTTGCCTGTTTGAACTACGATAGAACTGATTTATTTTTTCTTTCTTTAAGATCCCAGATCATCTGAACACATCATCCAAGATGCTTTATGGTTTTGATTTTCAAAGGTGTTTCTTCTTTGGCTTGTGCAGTGCTGTGGTTTGCTGGCACTGTGAGATGCCCCCGTGCTGTCAGGGCTGGTTTTGTTCTGCTCTGTGAAATACTGACATTCCCGGTGCTGGCTTTTGCTGGTGTTAGCACGCATAGAAAAAATGCCTGATTAAAGGTTTGCCACATGTTGCTCATCTGCGTGAGTTTTCTTTGTTCTGTGACTTTGGGCAATCCTGTGTATCTGGCAGTATTTCTGGTGTGTGAGAACAGCGTCTGTCTGTCTTTCTTGATTCTCTTGGAAATGTGTGTGGTTTCTTTAATGTAGTAATTTTATTGAACAATTTTAAATGCAGTTCATACGTGTATATTATATGTGTATACTTGTTAAAAAGAAAAAAAAGTAGTAATTCTTTCCAGAAGGGGAAAGAAATAGGAAGAAACACATTCAAACCGAAATACTATTTTCCCAAGGGATTTTCGTAGCTGTTGAAGTAATTCTTTCTTTGTGTTTTCCCTCTGTGTAACATACATTGCCTTCTTTCCTTTAACTCCCAGATGTAAATTGCTGCCATTATGTTCTGTATTCCATAAGATTCTTGAAACATTTTTCTCAACTTAAATGCTAAGAGCCCCGTAGCCTCTGAAGCCTACCAGAAATTGTGACTGTTTTCCCTAACTTTTTAGGCATTATTTTCAGAAGCAGTAATTTTTTGGCTTTATTTAATCTAAGTACATTTTAGCAACATTAACCATGTAGTGAGTTTTCACTCACGGAAGCTTACTGAGAATGGATAAATTTGATAATAATTTTAAAAATTACCCATAGCTGCTCCCTGTTACTTGGTGACTTTAGAAATTGCCTGATAAAGTTCTGCAGTCTTTTGACCTCTTCAGGCAGAAATTTTGGTCTTGAAAATTTGTAAAATTCTACAAAGAGCTATTCATCAATCAGCGTTTTGGAAGAAAGATGTGAAGGATCATTCCAGTCTATTTTATGTCTACTGAAAAAAAAAAAATCCCAAGCCCGTGTGTTAAAAAATAAATATTTCTAAGCTTTTCCAGACCTGAGCATCATGTTGCAGCTCTGAGGAAAGTACGGCTGGAGTGATAAGAGAAGCAGCTGTGCTGAAAGGAAAATGGAGTGGAAAGGTTTAACATCATTAATCAGGGTGAAAGGGTTTTTTTGGACTTGAAAGACACAGTTGACCACTTTCAGGTTGAGTGAAAAGTAGTCATCTACAGAGAATATCTCTTTGGGAATGGAAAAATAATCTGAAGTGTATGTGTCACAGACAGATGCAATGATGTGAATATTTGAAACAAGTTTTTGTAGAAAACAAAAAAAAATTAAAAGTGTAAAAAAAGTATGTGTGATCCTAAGGGTTCCCTTTTCAACTGGATACAGTCTACAATTCTGTCATCTCCAAGGTTTTTCTAGTAATAAATTGATTATATTTGTCCTGTTTGTTTCATGGGCTGCTAAGTAAAGCTAACCCTGTCAAAGAGGGTACGCACTGTGGTGCCCCAAATGAGTAACCTTTCTGGTTGGCTGGATCTGGCTGGGGGCCGTAAGCTGTGAATAATTAGACTGTAATTAAAATCTATTTATCACCTTTTCTCTTTCCAGCCAATTTAGGCAGTGATGTTAGGTAGATTATTTTGTTCTTTCTGGTGTCAAAAATACAATGTGTCAGTTGCAAATACTGCAGGCTTTTTAAAATGCTCCCTCCATGCAGTGCTAAGAATTCTTTTAACCAAAAAAAAAAAAAAAAAATCTTTTTCTGTATTTTCTATTTCACAGATCAGTTATGAAAGTATTTGTAAAAATCAAGACTAGCCAGTCGTTTCAGAGGAAATGCGTTCTATGCTGGGATTTTCCCTAGTACATGTTGTGGTCTGGCTTGGGGGACAGTTACACATCAGTGTGAGAGTCCCAGCCTCCTGGCTGTGACATGAAGTAGTGCCACCACTTCTCAACCTGCCTGTTGGGATCTCTGATGCACGTCTCCTACTCAGTTACTGACCCCCCCCAACTTACCGACACAAACATCGTGAGTGGGACTTCCTGGGGACCTTCTCGTGGCATTATGCCATTGCACAAAACTCCTAATGGAAGGTAAAGACATTTAAGGATTGATTTGTACTCTTTTTAATAAAGCAGTGTCTGGAGGCACTGAAGCCTGAGGGGAAATTCAGAATACTTCTGGAAGAACCAGACTGATTCCAGATGTCTTCCCTTTTAACCCAGATCTCTAGCTGACCATGTTTTTCTGGTTAATTCCTCATAATAAGCTATCTAATTTGGTGGATTTGTGAAGAAAGACTTTGAGATGAAATGTATCCTTTTTAGAAATACTTGTCTATTTCCAGCAAGTAGTCTAATGTAAAGGCTAGACTAAAAAATTAAAAAAAAAAGTAAGAAGAGTAAAGTTGTCATAGAAATAAAGCGGGATTCTGGCACCAATTGGCTTTAGAAGTGTAGTTTTGGACAAAGTTTATTAAGTCTTGGCTTGTCAGACCTAAGAGTATCTCCTGCAGAACAGCTGAATGAAAGGAAGGATACCATAAAGGGAAATAAAGCCTGCGAAGAAAATGCCGACACTTTTTTCCCCCCGTGCAGACAGCAGTTCTGGATCAGCTAAACAAAGGGGGAAAAAAATTCAAGGGACTCAAAAAAGCAATTTTCATCTTCCAGCTCTGGTTTTGATCTTGTGCATCCTTCTGTGTTTCCTTGCCAACACCTAGAGGCCTCACAAGTGCTAAAGCGCGCGGGGTTTCCAGTGGCAGTAATCATATGTAACAAAGTTCGCTTGATGAAGTCACACTCGCCAAGGCAAAAAAAGCTTCAACAGCTTCCCTTGAGCTGAACTCCTCCCTGCTTCTCTCGCTTCCAGTGCAGACGTAGGGAAATGCTGCTCTGGGATGTGAACACTGTACAGCCATATGATAGTCATCCTCAGGGATCATTAAGGTGCAGTGTGTAGCAATCTGTGTGCTGTCCTGGATAGGTGTGCAGATTCTTTGGAGCTGTGTGGCTGAGGAGAGACCTGGCCAGGCTGCCTTCTGCAACAAGTATTTCTGAATGCAGTGTTTGTAACAGGCTCTTCCTTGCCAGTTTGGTTACTGGGCAGATAAAATGCATTTGATACTCTCCTAATTCACTGTTGCCTTTTTTTTTTTTTTTCAAAGTCAGCTTTTTTGCTTCTGACTAGCAAGTGTATAGTAAGAAGAGTATAATTTTTTAACTTTCCTTGCTTCTCTCCAGCCTGCCTTCCTGCTGAACTATGTAAATATAACCTCCGTATCTGCTTCCCCTGACTTCGTGGCAATATATATGCTTCTCAGTGAGATCCCCAACGATGAAAATCTCCTTGACATCTGCCTTTGACTTCCAAAGAATCTGTAATTTTATACTGTGCATCTTTTTGAATGTATATGCCTTCGATTTTAGAAAAGTGAAAAACATGTCCTCCCACTCCCAGCCCTTAAGGTGACTAATAAGTGTGTGGTACTTGGTGTGTCTGTGAGTTTTTTAATTTTACACCATGTGTAAGAATTTACAGGTGAATTGAAGTGCAACAACAGAGAATTCGTTGCACTCTACTTTATGGACTTCTGTTTTTATCTGTCTGTTCTAGCAGTGCCACTCATCATTCAGCAGTAAGGTAGTAGAGTACTGTCATAACCACACTGCAAAATTCCTAAATTGATTCTCAACATCCCAGGCTCTTCCTTTGTTCTTAACCACGTTGTTTCCACAGTAAGAAGTCTCTTTGCATTGCTATTCACGGGAGCAGGAACATTAATCAGATTTGCAGATACGTGTCTACCTCCATCATTTTTCTTGCCACTCCTGTGGCTCCAGCTCCTTTCTTGCATACCTTGGTGCATCTTGAGTATCTCTGTAGCCCGTCTGGTTTTCACATGCTTGTGAGAAGCAACCTTCATGCTGCACCCATTGTGCCAGGGCTGGAGAGTCTGCAGTCTGCATGCAACCATAGTTCCAAGCAAGCCCTAGATATGATCATAAAAAACATTTTCCCAAAGACAAGGTGGATTACAGGGCCTGATTTACAGTTCTGTTTACATGAGTGGTTGGGCTGTTGTGCCTGCATTTCCAGACCTGATTGCATTTGTAATGCCATGTGTCTGTGTAGTAACAGGAAGGTGCGATTTCAACTCAGGTGGATGTTGCCCGCTCTGGCTTCAGCCTACCAGCAGAGGTGTAAATATGTGAAAGAAAATAAAATGCACGAGGATGCAGCAGCGTAGGTTTGAGCCTGGGTGAGTAACTGGAATGAGCCTTCTGGGTACGCCCAACACATGTGATGATGATTTGGTAGCTGAGGCTGAAGCCCATGCTGTCACATCCTTAATGCCACTTCTACTTAAATTAGTTAAAAACCTTTACAAAACTAGACAGACATAGTGAGGATCTGTTTCAAAGGTTCTTTTAGTTAGGAGCATGAGAAACTAGTTGATGGTTGCTTACAGTAAGAGAAGTTTTCCATAGATCTGGATCTGAAGGGGAGCTCATTCTGTGTCTAAAAGAGAAATCGACTCAGCTCAGCTCCTGCATGGATGCAGGACTCAGTGCTCAGGTTAGATTAGAATGATGGTCTGCATTTTTTTACAAGTCAACTACTTTCCAACATGGAAGGAGAAAAGAGGTTTGTAATGAACTTCTCTGAGTTCTGCCAGGAGTAGCAGCATGAAATCAATTTTAGTACATTCTTATTAAAAAAAAAAAGCCAACTAAACAAACAACAAACCCCCCAGAGCTGCTGTTTGGGATCAGCTGAAGCAAAGGGTTGGGAACTGGGGACAGAAGGAAAGGAGATCTTGAAACAGATTATACTTCTCTCTGGCCTTGATAGATGCCCTTATTTCCCAAGAGTTTTTACTTGTCTCTTCAAACACACTACCCAGTTGATTCCTGATCTTGCTATCCCGCTGTTAATATTGCTAAAGGCTGTTAATGCCTAAGCTGTGCTGTTTACCTGTAACGCTGATTTGGGGGTGGGAGGTGGGGGGAAGGCATTTTTTAGATGATTTCAATAATTTATTCTTGGTAAAAGGATTGGGAAGAGATTTTTGATTTACAGAGATAAAACCTTACATTCCAGATAGACATGGCGGTTCTTGATTTAAATTCTCATGCAATAATTTTAAAAATCTTTTTTTGTATACTAAGGTGTACTGTTGAAAACAATAAGTTTTTTCAGCATGGGAAAGACTTATTTTTAAGTAGCTGGCTGTTTGCTTGCTTGAATTTTTAGTAAATAATTCCTGGTGAGTTTGCAGTGTTTGTTGTTGAATGTCAAATTGCTAGTACGACTGCTTGAGATGTGCCTCCCTGCGTTTCCAATGTTGCGGAAATGAAATCTGTTTGGACCTGTCATAACTGAAAGATGAATCCTGGTTTTGTTACAAAGGCCTTCAGAATTTCCACAGTGCCTATGGAAAGTGAAAATTTATTGAATTGTGGTAGGTGCTGGAAAGCAGGTAATGAGCTCTGCACACCAATTCTGATGTCACTTGTCACTCTTCTAATCAGTGCACTGAAAGCTACCTCATGTATCCTCCCTTTTGGAGACCACAATTTGATGAAAACCATTCATTTTATATTTCCTTCCAGAAGGTTGTTTTCACGTGTGCCACACACACACTGTTCAGTTTTGTGTTAGTTGACTTTCTTAGATAATCCTGTCCAGAAACTGTCTTGTCACAACAGCTCTGAAACCTTAAACAAAAGTATATGAAAAGTAATATGACTGTGATAGTTGTCGCAAGATAGAATGGACATCAGTTCCCTTATGTATAGTGTTTATGAACTCCACCTTATAGATATCCTGGTATTTTGATTTAATTTTCCATTTCATCCAGATTCAAGAATAAGAGCCCTCTCTCTATAATTGACCTGTTTCTTTGATCTCAGCACTGTGATGCATTTTAAAGTGGATATCACTGTTATGGTGGATTTTTTGTGTGTTCAGTTTATTAAGGAGTATCTAAACACGTGCCCTCTTAGATGGACTAAGATGCCTCTAATACTTGCACTTTGTCCATAAAGGTGAGTCAGATGATATGGAATATGCAGGAGACATTTGAAAAAGGAGCACTGGTTTTTAAGTACTTGATTTGTAGGATTAGGTCACCTTGCTCATAAACTTGGGGTGATATTTTAAATGTATTCTCCCCTTCTGTTGAGAAGGAAAAGAAAGTTGGACCTTACACAAGCTGCAAGTAAAAAAGCAACAGCCATAAATTGCATTTAGACAAGTATACACCAAAAAGAAGGTAAAGTTATTGGAAACTTGTGGCCTCCATTCATAAAATTATAACATCTCTGACTTAGTTTGCAGATATTTGCAAGGGGACACAGTTGCAGGTATTGTTTGCAGATGTGCTCTTGGATTAATTTGGGCTGAACCAAGAATCTGTTCTGTAGGGGCGAGATAATGCTGAGATCAGATGAGCTGATGTAATTTCGTTGGTTTTGTGAGCTTTCTAGCAATTGCATGCTTTTCCTCTCTTTGTTTCCTCCTCCTCCCTGGAGGTGTAATGCTGGTAGATGCCTGCCAAGCCTTTGGAAGAAAATCTGGGAAAATTACTCTGAAGTGTAAGCTGCTTCACAGACATCTTGAATGCTGTTCGCAGTGGAGACTGGAAGTACGTGTGCAGAAATCCAGTGTGCTGTGTTAGGAAGGAGGAAGGCTGGTGTAGGGCCTGAGGAGCTGACAGCCATTGTGAGGGTTTGGGCCATGCTGAATGCATGGTGCAGCAAGGCAAGGATACCATGAAGGGAAGAGGGCACCAGGCATGGGGAGTAGAGTAGTATGCTCCCATCACCCTTCTGCCCTTCACCAGCAGGTTTATAATCTATCAGCATATGTCCAGGAAATTGCAAAGAGGGGTAGGGTTCTCAAAGGTAACTCCTGCAACTGGTGTAGCTGAACTGCGGAGTGGGAGAAAGGCTGAAGGCCCTTCCTGACCACTGGGTGCTGCGTGCTGGCCAGCAGGGAGCACAGTGCTGGGGAAGCTGAGCGCATGGGTCCGCACACAGTCAGATCTCATTAATTCAGCTGCTCACAAAGCAACTTGTTTGAGTAACTCAGATTTATGTCTGTCAACACAGTGAGTAAGATGAATTTTTTACTTGTGTTTCACTTTGTGTGGCAGTTGGGGAAGTTCTTCTGAGAGCATCATCCTGCCTTTCCCGTGCTAGTGAATGGGAGAGTGTCCTTGTTTCCAGAGCAGTGCCCAAACCTGATTCTGATAAACAATTAATTGAACAGCCCCACCTTTATTGCTTAAATGCAGCAGCTATGCCCTGTAAAATGCTTGGCTAAAATGGAGACACGGTCATTCCGTTTACTAATTGATTTTGCATTCGAACTCCCTTTATTTTCAGCTATGTGTAGCAACAGAGATAAGAGGGAGAGTGGGGAAAACAAAGTAAAAATCAAGTGAAGCCATTCTGTCTCCTTCTTTCTGGGCTGATTCCCCCAATGCCAGTTTGGGCTTCTTTGCCAGCGGGCTGTTCTGTGCATAGGTCAGGTTTATGTGAGCCCTTCTCCCTGATAGCACATGCCTCAGTGGAATGGGTGCCCTGTCTCTCCTTGCCCCACACGACTGGGCTTGGGAACGGAGTGGTGTTGGGATTGGGTAGTGGGATGGGTTTCTGCAGCTCAGACACAATGGCCTTTTGGACATGGTGGCCCTTGGACCACTTGCTGCAGAGTTTGTGTGGAGGCATGCATTTGTTTGAGGGGATAAGCAAGTTTCTGTCCCTGACAAGTGAAATCGCACTGTCCTGGTCTCGAGGTGGTTCGGCACCTTGAGCTACTGCTCAAGCAGAAACACATCTTTTTCTCTTTCATGTAAGAGAAATTCCGTAACATTAATTTGAGGAATGAACCCATTTGAGGTGTTTGAGATGTACCATAGGGAAAAATGTTGAAAACCTTTTCTGTGTGGGTCTCCTTCTTCTCAAGATCCCTCTGTGCTTAATGTCTTCCCGTGCTGGTCCAGGACCACTGCTGTGGCTACAGCCTCACCACACTCTGTACCCAGTCCTGCAGACAGTTTGGTAGCCTTTTGTGTATTCCCATTTCGATGTCTGTCCTTCCTTCCTTCTCTGGCCATGGCACTCTTCAATATGAACAAACATAAGCAGTCATGCTGACTATTGCCAGCTGTGCCAACCTCCAGCTGTGCCAGTGTCTATCATAAACTCATCCCACTGCCTGGGTGGCCACTGATTCCCCCTGTGCTTGGCCCATTTGCCCCCCACCCTGTGTGCAGAGTCCTCTTGTGCAGGTGCCAATGCCTGTAGCTACAGCGGATGGGTCTCTCTCCCTGAGCATTGCCTCCTCACAGTAATTAACATGTCCGGGATCTTAAAACGGTTTCCTAAATTAAAATAAGATTTATTACAGAACCAGGTCATGGTGCCATCTGCATTATAGGTGGTGCTGCATCCTGGAGTGCTTATCCTGGGCCAGCCATGTTTCTGGTTATGCATGTCTGCAGTGCAAAGAAAAGGACTGATTTCAGCACAAGCAGACAAGCATGCGTTACTTCCTGGAAATTCCACGTAAAAACAATTCATTTGTGGGTGAAATTGGACATGGCATTCAGCAGTGGCATACTGTTGCATCTCTGCAGTATTAAATACTTTGAGGTCTGTGAATGCTTCTTTTTTTAGGCTTGGTTCTGCACTCAGACATATGCTGGGAATTTCCCAACACTGCGCTGGCCTTTAACTCAGCCGTGCTTTCCCGCTCTTCCCCTCTCCGTGGGTCTCTGCTTACAGCACACTGTACACCGAAGTCTGGTTATTGTCCAGAGGTAAAAATTGTTCCTCAGGTTGGTGTTTTGCCTAAAGTGAAGACTCTGGTCAGCCTTCTCTCACTGCCAGTTTTTTGGTCCTATTTCTCTTAACTGTATTTTTTAAATTAGTATTTCATGTTTCTTACCTGACTAAGGCAAAATATATTATTTTTGCACCAGCCACTTTGTTTGTTTGTTTGTTTTTCTCCGACTGCCCTTCTCAGTCCTTCTGGAGATGAATTTTGAGCTTTTTGTTTTCCATGTCCATTTTCTAAGTTTCAGTAGTTTTCAGCTCAGAACCTGTTCTGCAACAGGAATAAGGGGGTTTATTATTATAGGAAGTAGGGGTTGTTTTGTGAGAATCTTACCAGATTGCCATCACTGGCAAGTGTTACAGGGCAGAAACACAGGAAAAAGGTGCAAATGGAATGACTGCTTTCAAACTTTGTGATTTATGTCTTTTTTATCCTCCTTTTCATTGCCTTGGTCTTGTGTGTATTTTTGGTCATGAATCCAAATTTTTACCCAATGAAGTTTGCTGTAAAGTGCACTAGGTTGTTTAACTGTTAAGTAACTTTCACAGCGTTTTGATTTGCTGCGTTTTTCATTTATATTTCAAAACGTTTCCAATCTGTAAATCTCTTTCTACCTCCTCATACTTCTCGCACTTCATACTTTTTTGATGACGTAGCTCAATCAAAAGGATCTCTAACCTGAGGAGTAAATATTTTCTCATTCCACATTTGAAATGTCCCAGCTTTATTCTTGCATGGTTTTTTTTTGTTCTCCCTGCTATCCAAGACTGGCTGCATAAGGTAAACACTGGGGAAGCTAAATGAGATTACAGCATCACTTTGGTAACCTTCCTTAGTGAATGGGCAGTTGATCTGTCCATAATGCAAAGCACTTAATGTATTGAAGCGTCTGAGAAAGCTAGCTGCTAGTTCACCACTCAAGGTTCAATTTCCAGATAATAACATTTATTTGTAGGGAAAAAAGAGTTAGTTCTGTGATGGCAAAGTAGATATTGTCACTCAAAGCATGGTCTTTTTATTAACCTCAGATTTATATGGGTAAGTAATTGTTGTATTAGTAGCATTTCTTGAGTGGTAAGGTGGAAAAAAAAAGACAGATGTCTGCGTACAATTTGCTCCTTGTTTATTTATATGTAGTAGGCTGGGGCAAGTGAATTGTCCCACTGTCAGGGGGCTGTGAGCGACAGAGCTTCAGCTCAGCTGGCTGAGGCTTGAGACACAGCAGCTCATGGGCAATACGTGTCATGTACTTTGTGTGCACATCTGTCCGTCCTTTCCTGTGCATAGCAAAAGGTAGGGTAAAGTCTTGTGCCACAGTGATGCGTACTGCATTTTGTTTTCCTTGAATAAACTGGTTGACAAAAAACTGTTGCTTTCCACCATTTGTTTATATGTGCTTGTGACTTTCTGTGGAAGCAGAACATATTTCTCCAGAAGAGAAATGCACATATATTAAATGAATGCATAGCTTGGTAGTAAGTAACACATACAGAATGCTTGGAGGTACTTCTTTTTTCTTAGTACAATTCTGTTCAGATTTTGAAACTAAGGAAAATTCTTCTAATATATCCATTTCTACTTTGTTCTTCCAATTTCCATAACACTTTAGATTAGAAATGTCATAAATTTGGTCTGAAACTAAAAGCTTGTTTCTAAGAAAGACAGGAGGATGTTCGTAAAAGGAAAAATATTTAATCTATCTTCTTCCCAGTCATTTTCTTAAACCTGAAGTAAACAAGGTGAAATTGAGTGAATTTCTATTAAGCAGGCTCCTCTGCTTTCGAGTCACGTAGGGAACAGACAATTGATGGCATATTTCCAGCTGGCAGAGCTGTTGAAAGGTAGCATGCAACTTCAGCTCCATTTTTTTTTCCTTTTCAACATGTGATTGTGCAAGTCTAAGTAAGTTCATCACAGAATAAATATTCCTTCAATATGTAAAATAAAGAATAAATATGTGAATTGGATTCAGTGAGTAAACAGATTATTATCGTACTATTTCAATATCGTATGTTTTCTTTAATACTGTGAGTGCTTTAGACAGTCAGATTTTTTGAAGATGATGTGATGATCAACTTGATATCAACTGTTGATATTAAGTCCCATAAGTGTTCTTTTGCTTTTTAGGGTTTTTTGTGGGGGAGAAGGGGAGGGACAGGATAAGGGATTTGCACAGTATTTCCTAAAGCTTGTGTGGAAACCAGGCCATTTGAATCTGTTTTGTTTTTCAGAAATAGAAAAAAACTTCACCACATTTTGGTGGCTGTTATTTTTTTCACATAAGGAACTTTGGGACTAATAATGGTGTTTGCTTTTGCTCTTGGTTGTGTCTTGATCATGTTTTGCCAGCATTCACTGCTTGTCGAAGCGTTAGCAGCTTCTCATGGCCTTCCTGTCTTGTAAAATAGTGGGAGGTGATAATCTGACCCAAATAAATAAGTGACAAACTTCGCATGCCTCCACGTGTAACTGGTGGCTGAAATCCTGCCTCTCCCCTCTGGTACCCCTGGGACTACTTCAATGCCTGAGGACATTGTAGCATCCTGGGAGCACTTCAGAGGGCTGAAGCGACTGCACCAGTGCTCTGGATGTAAGGTCAGTGGGCACCAGCAGCTTCCCAAATTTTGAGCGGAGACTCTGTGTTGTGAGTACATAGCTCTCAGTGTAGACCATGCTGGTTGCATCATATTTTAAGAGCGAGGTGCATTTGTGCAATGCTTTCCTGGGAGTATTGTTGCCTAGTGAAAACAGAGTCAACCCAAAACAAGCTGCGTGACTGCTTATGGTTTAGTTTGGTCACATAGCAGAGACAGAAAATCATTGAATTGCTCTTTCCTGACAAGTACTCCTTCAATGGAGTTGGTGTAAATTTAGTCAGTTCACTTTGTTGAGTATCGAGAGCAGTGTGATATGTAAATAAAGCTTTATCAGACGAGATAGATTTAAAATTCCACAGTTGGCGCGGAAGCGTTAGCAGTATAATATAATACAAATATTTACACAGTAACTTCTAAGTCTTCAATAAGTGCTTAATATTTGAAATATGTGTTGTGAAAACATTGACTGATTAAGCCGTACCATTGCTGCTACATCTGTATGCAGCGACTTGCAATGGCTAGGATACAGGAGTCACGGAGAGGACTAGGTCACCCAGCGATGCAAAGGCATTTAAACAAGTTACACCTTTTCTTTTTTTTTTTTTTTTTTAAATTTAATTAGGATTCAGCACGATCTGCTCTCCCAAGGCACACATAGCTCCATCCCTGCATCTTGTTGGAGCCACTGCTCTCGGAGGGTGTTGCATTCATGTAACGTGACTGGATGTGATCACATGCCCAGTGCATTTGAGACTGCTCCAGTAGGAAAATTGAGCTACCAAATTTGTGCCTGCCTACAACGTGGAGTGTAATCATCATTAGTCTGTTCCTCCTCCTTGTATCTGTCATGGCCTTTTGATAAGGAATTGCAATGGGCTGAAATGATGGATTGTTAATCTTTTGCCGGCCCGCAGCATCACAGGAATGATGCTGGGCTCTGACAGATCTGCTTGTTTTGAGGGAAGCAGAAGCTGGTGGATGAGGAGGTTCGCTCTTTGGGTGGATATATCTGCCTTGCCCAGTCCATCATTGCATTCAGCCTCCACTTCCAGCATTACTCATGAATGAGCTAACAAAGCAGTGGAATCAATAGACTGAAAATTAAAATAAACAGAAACACAGCCCCTAAACTTGTCTGGATGATTCTCTGTTGCCACCTTATTTGCCAAGAGACTGCAAGATCTGATCAGTGCCTAAAAATATAGGGCTGCTCTAATCCAGTCTTCATTTTTTTTCCTTCCCTTTTCTGGCTACCCTGTTTGGCCTTCTTCAAGTGCACAGAAAAGCTGAAAACGAGAATGGTTTGTTGTGTGCTTAAAGTGTGAAGTTCAGGTTGAGTTTATTGTCGGTGCTGTGGGTACGGTCAAATCACAGACTTGATCGCAAACGGCCTTAATAACCATCACTGTGGTGTTGCAAGATACGATTTAGCCAGTTCCTTGAATGTTTTGGCAGAAACCTGTTTTTGATAAGCCCTGCTCTGTCTAGACCCCCATGACAATTTCATTCCATTAAAACCATCCTTCTCCACAGAGAAGCAACAGACAGCTTCCATCAAGCCCACAGTCTTTTCCCTTGGGAGGGCTGAAATTATGTGGCTGGTCATGCTGGAAATCCAGCCCATATAACGAAGTGGCCCCTCTTTTCCTGCAGCAGGCTAGTGCAAACAACCAGCACCTGATGTGTGGGGAGGTGTCTATCAGCCTGTGCTTCTGCCCACTCCCTGGACAGCTGCAGTGGTGCCTGGCTCAGCCTTTGGGAGGGCTGGAGGTAGGCATTGCTACATGAGGCCCCATAGAGTTGTCCCAAAATCTCAACTTGGCATTTGCTCCTGCTGCAGTTGCAGAAGGTTTTCATGTCTCAGTCAGTTGTGGTGGTAATATGCAAAGCTAGATTTTGCAAGAGAAAGGTGAAGTAGCAGGTGATTTCACCAGAAGCTGATGTTGCAGATGTTGCTGCGGATGGTTTAGCAGGCAGGTGATGTGTTGTGAAAATCACCTGCAAAGGTCTGTCTCTGCCCATCCATTAGCTTGATGCAGATGAAGGGTTGGAGAGTTTGGAGAGAAATGATGCAATTCTCGTACTGCTCATGATGTTTTTGCAAGGCTGAGAGCAATAATCTTGAAATGAGCTGGCAGGTTTATGATTGGGTTTTATGAGCTTTTACGATGTTTATAATCTGACATTGAACTTGCAGTTTAAGAGGTGAAAGGTTTAAAGGAACACAGTAGCAAAGGTGTACTGGTGAATTTCTTCTGGGTGTAATTTCAGCATACATCTTAGATGCTTCCCTGATGTGGCAGGTTTGTTGAAGTATGGCCTGTGCAGTTCATAGTGAGTGTGTCACTGAGTAAAATGGACTCCATCCATGTCATACGTTCCACATAGGGAAGAATTGAAGAGAAAATGTGATTTTGCCTTCTCTAAGGAAGGACATGGATTGGAGTCAACTGCCTTGTGTGGTGTAACTGCCTAGGCCCCAAAATGCAGCATTTGCCATTTCCATTTAAATACCAGTCTCAGAAATACTGTACATTGTCCATGCCTGGTTCTTTTCTTTGTTACTCTTCTGGTACCAGTAAAAATCTAAAGTCCCCTGCAACCTTTAAACTGGAATTCTTAAATTATGGCCTTTCTCCGTGGTACTTTTGGAGAAAATGAATACTTTTTTTCCTACTCCTTTTCTTGTGATTCTGCATCCGCTTCTTTTGATGGATGTGTGCTTCAGAGGTCCTGCCTGCAGATGTTTGCATATGTACAGCACAAACCTGTTCTTACTTAACTATCCATTTCTGTTTTCTTGTGTTATCTCGTATTGCTCCGCGGGGCTCAGTGAGCAGCAGGTTTGCTGCTGGCTAGCTTTTTGAGGTTTCTCTTATGCACAGTACTGTATTTGTCTCCTGGTTCTTTGATTTGTAATGTTTTGCCTTTGATTGCTGCAGAAGGTATAAACAAGCCTGTCAAAAGCCTTGTTTAGTGCGCAGATTCTGTGGGGGTGGCTGGCAGCCTCAGACCCTAAAATAGATCTAGCAACGAACTGAACGGCTTAAAACCCTGGGAATTTAATTTGATCTTTCTTGTTGCCTTAAATATTGGGACTGAATGAGGATTTCTCTAACAGAACAGAAGGTGAACATGTTGGTGTGTGACAGTAATAGAAGAAGGGTCCAGACCTGCTGTCATTGAGATGCTCTTCTGTAATCAGAGGCTGGACTTGGCCATGGGTAGCGGCTTGTGTGCCGTAAGTCACCCTACCTGGGGAGGGGAGTGCTGTATCCTCTGATGTGACAGCATCCATGGAGACTGTTGTTCTGAAATGCTTCCTTGGATGCTGTTGTGGGACAGTCATTGTAGAAAAACCTAAAGCAGTCCCTCATGGTTTTAGCATCTGTTTTAGCATCCTGGCTTTGTGAAGGAAGAAAGAAGGACCTGCAAAATCACGCAGGGATTCCTTTTTCCCCTCCTCTTTTTCATGTAGCGCCATGCAGTTAGTAATATCATAGCTGGGGTTTTCAGTTGTGGTGGTGTGAAGGTAACAATGATTTGGCTTCAATGTGCCGCAACAGCTGCAGAATTCTTTGGAGCTTAGAAGCTTGTGAGTTATAGCTGTGATGCCATTTACAGCTTTTATGGAAGAGCTCTTAAATTTGTGAAATGTGTTACTTTTTGAAGTGCATTATATTTGTAATTTGAATTCTCTAAAATCCTGTCTGAAGGGAAAAAAGTAGCTTTGAAAATCCCCCTCTACCCGCTAAAAACACAGGGAACTCTTACCAGGCTGGGTAGCAAGTCTCTTAAATTGAGTGGTAGAACACATAGATGGATTTGTAAGTGCTAAAATGTCAATTATTGCACTTAAAAGCTTAATGGTTGTCTTTGATGTACTTCTAAAATCTCCAGTAAAGTTTGACTGTTGCCATTGATCAGGGAGCGAAGGAGGGATGAGGGAATTGACCGCCAACTCAAACAGGTCTCACGGAGCTTGCATGTGGCAAAGCAGCTCTTTGGTCTTGCTTGATCTGAAATTCTTGACATGGGTACTCCTAAGTGATCTGCTGCAACTTATATTCCAGGTAATGGTCTTTTACCTTCCTTGGCACTGGTTATTTTGAGAAATGTTTCACAGGCCTTCTGGGCAGACACTGGGACACATTCATCTGATTTGTTACTGAGCAATGGCCTCACAGAGCAAATGTCAGTTTTATTATTTGCTTCCGTGTGCTACTACAAAACCATTGTTTGTTGGGTAATATTTTGGAAGTCAGATGTATTTAATACTGAAGAGTGAGCTTGGAAAAGCTTCAGAGTGTAGGTGTTCACTGCTTATATAGCTTATCTTTGTGCAGAAAATTTACTGATATAACTACACTGACCTGAAAATCCATTTAGAGTAGCTTTAGAGTCTCCTCATACGTGTTCTTTAATTGGCTAAGGGGCAAAGAGTATAGGTTTAGTTTACATCTCCCAGCTTCCATGGATACTTCCCTCCCAGGTTTAAAGGATATTCTGCTAGTCAGGAATGTAAACAAGGACAAAGCGATTCTGATAAAAAAATCTTCCTTTTTGGGTAGTACATCAAGCAAAATCAACATGTCACACTTTTAGTGCAATATTAGTGTGTCCATCCCAGGAGCCTGTGTCAGTTCAACTGATTTGGTTCCCTACCAGACTCAGTAAATTTCATTCAGGCCCCAGTATCCTGAGGCTTCCCAGCAATAGGTTCAGCATATTTGACTGTCATTACTGCTTCCTGGGTTTAAAGATTGACTAGATTTTATTTTTCTGTTTTCTTTAAATCTTTTTTTAAATCTGATGATTGCCTGAATGAGGGACATCCTGTAGACTGACATGAAAGAGGAAGAAATCGAGTTAAACGTTTCCAAGCTAAGACAAGGGACTCCTTGCATCACCCAGACCTGCTTTGGCTCACATTTGTGCAAACTTGCAGGTCCATCACAGCGCAAGTTACTCTACCCACAGAGTTTGCCATGCTCCAGCTTTGGCAATGCCACACTCTTCACTGCTGGCCATGGTCCTCTTGCAGGGCTTTGGTGGTGGAGCTACTCATGTAGGCATGAGCTGCTGCAGTGCCATCAAAGTGAGTCAGGTGAGCCAAAATTTCCTCTTCGGTTGCTTTAAACCAGTGAAACCCATTCGTACTGGAAAGGTTTAAATGGGGGTGAGTACAGGGTCATCCAGCAGAAGTATGGTGTCTTTCCCAGATTTTCAGGGAGACCTCCATCTGCAGCCTTAAGCCTGGAATGCATCACATTCCTGGTGGGCACAGCTGTATTGAACAATGTAGCTAAACTATATAGGCTTTGGGCTGGTGTACTTATTTCACTGAGGGAGCAGTCTGAGTTCTGTACTCACAGATGCACATTTTTGTTTATATATATACATGTGTGTATATATATATATATATATATGTATATACATACTACTGAACTCCTAGAAAGCAGATAGATGAGCAGATCTTTCCCTGTGTTATAGGCAAGGCTTCAGCATCCAGGTAACACAGTCCTACGAAAGAAATGGTGTAAACACTGACCTCCTGTTGTACGTGTGAGGATAGATGCTAAACACATCAACAGTTCTTCAGCTTCTCTAAGATATGGATACGACTGACCAACCTTTCGGACACTGCGAGACACCAAAAAATTAGATCTCTTTAAATTCCCATCAAAATACTGAAGGCAAATTTATAACACATCACTTTTATCTTTCTCTCTTCTGTACTACCTGTACGCTATTTTGGCATGCAAAAGTGGTTAGTATTTTTCAAGTTGAGGATCAAGCTTTCCAGTTGAGAGTGGAAAGAAGTCTTAATATAATTAGCAATATGCAGCAGAATTGGATTAGCCATACACATCTGTAGGTCTCATTAGCAGATATTTAAATTGCAGAAAATGCTTTTTATTGGACCGTATTCATATGACTGCATACTGGAGCTCGAATACCTTTATAAAAATATGAACTGAATCAAAATGAAATTAATTAGAAAGAATATATTTGAATTTAATTATCTTGAGCTACTGAATACTCTTTGCATACTGGGTTTTATGTGTCTATCTGAAGTGTACTTGGTGGAGAGTTTTAATTGGAACTGGAGACAGAGTAAGAATATTTGGAATGTGAAATTTATAAATGACAGTGATTTTCATCTAGGAGTGCAGAGGTTTTTTGGAGCTTGCAACCCTTCTTGCTTCTCTTTTCCCCATCTTCTTTAAGCTACTTTTATGTTTAAATTAATACCAGATCGTGAAAAAGAAGAAATCCTGTTGTGGCTCTTGGTGTTCTGCAGCATGATCAGAGTTGTCAGATCCGCAGCTGCAGGAGATTTTTTTACCTTCGTGTGTTTAATGGCTCATACTACTCTGTTCTTCAACGGTACCATTTTACCGTAAAAGCGCGGGACTGTGGATGGCACGGGACATGTGGCTGCCTTGACTACTGTCTGAGATGTCAGACATGCCAAGACTCAAAGAGCGGATTTGGCAGCTGCCCAGCAGATTTTTGTAAAGGCTCAGTTGGTGGCCAGAAACCCAGGCTGTCAGAGTTGTGTTATGCAATAAATTGTTTTTCAGCAGAAGTTTCTAATCCAATTTCAGCTGGGTTTGGTTTTTTTTTTGTTGTTGTTTTTTTTTGTTTTTTTTTTTTTTACTATGTAATCAAAGATAAATATACATTATTTCATGGTGTTTCAGAGAAGTGAAGACGTGTAATATAAACATCACCCATCAGGTTGGTTTGTTTGTTTTTCTTTTAAGAAAGATTTAGACCTGTTCACCAACACAGGAAATTACGCTTAAATTATTTTGGTTTTTGCCTGGGAGGCATGTATATGTATACAGCAGACCTTTTCAGAGATCGTTCAATGTACCTTTTAGGAAACATTGCCTTTATTTGAAGAGAGCACCAGATAAGGAACCCATTTATCAAGTCAGAGCTTTTGCTCGGGCATAAGTTGTCTACAAGTGATGGTCAGGCAGAATACTGTACCGCGCCAGGCTGTGACCTACCTGAATTGTTGCAGGCCCTGCCGCTGTAACAGATGCCCTGCCACTCCCTCATATTTCCCTTCCACTTCTCTAAAGTACATAATTCGTTTTGGAAAAAGTGGGTAAGGTTCATCAGAACTCAGTGAGATATTTGGGGTTCACAGTAGTTACATTACCGCAAGGTGGCTTTCCTTTCCTGTATACCATCTGTGATGCCCTCTCTTATTATGACTGTCATGTTTTGGTGCCGTGATGGGCTTGCATCCCTCCAAGCATGAGTTGCTGTGCAAAGGGACAAGCCGACTTTTTTCTCTGCCCCAGTAGTAGTTATCATTTGGTCATGTTGTTAGGAATAAGGAAGCTGATCTGCATGAAAGCAATAATTTTTCTTGTCTTGGGATGAGATTTTGATACTTCTGATCAAGCCAGTCAAATGGGCATGTAAGCTTGCATTGGGTTTGGAGCAGGTGCATCCCACGTGGTGCCAGGTGAATTAAACTGGTTATGAAAACCACTCCCTCAGTCTGAATAATTATCTTATACCTCCATACCTCTTTATACCAGTACTCTGCCACCCTCAGGTCATGTCAGATCCCAAAGCTCAGATGCTCTGGGTGCAAAATGGTTGTTTAGATTCCTAATCTGGCCTAAGAAAGTCATAGCTGTGGAGTCAGTTCTATCAGTGAGATGGTTTGAGTTGAAGTTGTGCTGCAAGTTGGTAAATTAAAAACTTGAGACCAGTCTTTACTCTGGATTTCTTTGGGCTTAGCCTGTTTTTCTTTTCTTGTAGTATTTATCTTGGTGGACCAATATGGGAAACAGTTGACAGCTCCTAAGCTTTCACTAGTTTCATATTGAGTAATAGTTTTCTAGAGGTGCAGAAACATAATCAAGGCCTCTTAAGTTTATGTAAAAGAAACAATTAACACATGAACCGACTATTTTTAAATATTTCATTATTAGGCCTAAGATAAATTTAGGAACTATCTATATTTTATGCCTCACTTCCGGGAGTGACTTGTATTTGGAGATTTTGACCGTAATTCTTCTACCATAATGTATTTTTGCAAGAGCAAGTTGAAGCTCACTGGGCTTAAAAGTGCCCAAGGCCTTTAGTGACTCAAAACACAGAGCATTTCTCTCCCATGCTGCTCTTCGGAATTCATCTGAAAAGAGGAAATGCAGTCCGTGGTGCAGCAGAAGGCAGTGAAAGAGTGCAAACCAATGGGAGATTGCAGGGAATGAAAGCTGTGGGAGAAGTGCTAAAGCAGGAAAAAGAGAGATTTTTATTTTCTTCCACTGTTTCTTTGCCATGATAACATTGGTTCTTCAAGTCAGGAGCTGTAACGTAACCTGGGTTCTTTGGGGAAGTTTTCTGGAAGTATGAGGGGAAAAAGTAGCTCTAATTACCAGATAGACTTAAATGCTAAAATAGAGCCATTAATAAAGGAAATTTCCCCTTTCTTAATGTTAGTTAGCACATTTTTAACACATGACCTATTTTCCTAAACTAGATAGAGCAGATTACATTTTCCAGAAGGCATGAGTCACTCTACTATAAAGTCTCCAAGCTGTATCAATCTTCATCAACTTAAGCCATTCATGAGGTTTTATTTTTTTCTCACTGAATATAAGCAGTTTGTTTTAAATGAGAAACTGCTACATCCTCTCTGGATAGTTAAATTTCATTAAAGGTTAAATATTAAATAAGTGCGAACTTTATTCTGAGAGGAAAAGGGAGTGGAGGGACCTTGATAGTAAGCGAAAGACTACAAGGATATTACTGTGGGTATATATGAGTATAACTAGTTTGCACCATGCTCTGCTTGGCTGTAAGAAGTCCAAGCAGCATGATAACTGCCAGAAGGAGCCACAAATCTTTATTTATGGAGCTTCAGTTGAATTTATCACAGTCTGGTTTCAAATCGTTACCCTGAAAGTTTAAACTTTTGCTAGGAGTTTGTGCCGAGAAGAGCTTCCGCTATCTGGTCGTGAAACAGCCCACTGGGTCCTGCAGGTTACTTGGAGAGGGAGGTTACACCGATGGGCCAGCAGTGGGGTTTCCCTCTGCGGTGTGCATTTGGGGTGGTGAGGAGGTTGATGGAACTTTGCAATATGATGGAGACCTCTGCTAACGCAGCAGGGGAAGTACGTGTGTTGATGCAGCAGTAAGACTTCGCACTTTCTCATGAGGTTCACTCTGTGCCATACAGATACCGAGATATTAAGCTTTGTAAATTAGTAAGATAATTGCTAATAAGTGCTAATCACACTTAGCAGCGGTAACTCGCTCAAGACTGCAGAGAAGGATTGCTCTCAGCCTCGGAAGGTGAATCTGGGTTTTTCACCAATTCCTCTTTGGTCTGACTTTTAGAGAAAAACAGGTATAACTGTTTTCCATGGATAATATACAGCCAAAAGGCAAAAATCTGTTGCAAGTCTTGAATCTAGTAAACAAACATTTCCATCTCGGTCCTTTAGCTGAAAAGTAATTTGTATGATCTATGAAAATGTGTTGTCTGTTTTTCATGCAAAAGACATATTTTTTTTATGTTGCTATAAACGCAGTAAAAACCACCGTTTGAAATAGTTCTCCTTCAAAAATATCCTTGAGGAAAGGGTAGAAACTTGTGGTTTATTTTTCGCATTGCTTCAAAATGACCTTCTTACATCTGCAGGAAAGACTCTGAGGGCTGTTGAACCATGAAAACATATTCATTTAGGGCATTGGGTGCCACAGTGATTTTAACCGAGTGTTGGATGCAGTGCTGGAAAAAGAAAAAAGAGGGAGTTTGTGTTTTGTTGTTTTGCTTTTTGCAACCTGGCATGAAGAATGAGGTCAGGAGATGCGTGCTTGGGAAAGACCCAAAGAGAGAGCTGGAAACACGCCAGCCACACTGAGTCATAACACACATGCTTATAAGTATCTTTGTACCTTACAAAGTCCTGACTTTTCAAATAAAACCACCACTGCTGTAAAAGTATTTACATAAAATTTAAAGCAAATAGTATGGAGTACTGCATGCATTCTCCCTTGTTCCAGCTTTGTTTTACCCTGTGAACTATGACTCCTGTTTGCTTAAGGCAAGGCTGGGTCAGGCTGAAGAATGCTGTATTTGCAGTGAATGAAGGGAGAAGCTTGAGTCATGCTTCTGCTGCTGCTGCCTCAGGAGCACAGCAGCTCTCGTGATTTTAGGCTGACATTTCACCTGCCCAGGAGGTGGTGTGAAGCCTGCCCCTCGCTTCTGCTTTTTTAAAATTAGGATTTGAGTATAATTTTGGAAATAGGGAGGCTGTGTGCAGGCCACATGTGCACACCAGGCAGCTGGACTGCAGGGAACAAGCACCTAAGCTGTAGGTGAATGGTGAAAGGTACAAGTGGTGCACATTTTTATTTCTTTGCAAATATATACACATTATGTATCAAAGTATATCATATATATAATTATTATCTATTGATAAAACATTAATATGTATTTTAGTTGGTGTGCACACATTAATATATATTTTATATTTCGTGTATTACATACATTTAGTGTGTATTATATACATTTAATGTGCATATTGTGAAACACACACACGTGTGTAGATTTACATATACATATGTATATATACACACACATATCTATTCCCAAATTAACAGTATGTTGTAGTAGCCTGTTCAGCCACATAGTGCAGCAGAAAGTTGTTCTCCAGCCTGTGAGGTAACATCCTGAGCAAGAATGTACTGTGTAGGTAAAGGGAAATTGTGCTCCTCTTCCCTGTCCCCTTGGGCCAAACTTGCCAAACTCTTGCTTGACTGGCCTGGTACCTGAAGTTCAGACATAAATGTACAATGTCTGGTTCCCTGAAATGGCATAACAAAGACGGTGGCATGATATTTTTTTTTTTAAACTTAAAGGAAATGATGCAGTTGCATTTCTTAATTCTGCCCCAAGGTTTCCCTGGTTGTTTGCGTCTGTTAGTTTTATTCTGAGTTTATAAGATAATCTTATTATCATATTGGGAGGCAGAAATCATCTCAGCAAACCTGCATAGTGAAGGTTGTAGGCTTGTGGTGATGAACCTACAGTTTAAGATGTTATTCAGTTCTTTTTTGGGTCTGAGTCAATAATGGACAATCCATTAGTTCCCCATAAGTCGTTTCAATGCTAATTACTTGCACAGTTGCAGAAATTGTTCTTTAATTCTGTCTTACATTTTTCTGAATCGAGTTCCAGCTGTTGGATGATATTATACCCCTCTCTGCCAGCCTTGAGAAGCCATCTATTAACAGATCTCTACTCCCTGTGGAAATATTTAAAGGCAGCAATTGAGTCAGTCCCTTTGAGCTTGGGTTGGCGGGGTTGGGGGAAGGTGGGATGGGACATGAGGTGGTGTTGAGAAGTTACATAGATTAAATTCCTCAAGGATTTCACATGACCGTATTTCTAAGCAGTTCTTCGTGTGTGTATGTTTTGGTAAAATGAGGTAACTCTTGCAGTTGGTGGTGATGTGAGTGTGGAGCGGGTGCATGAGCACACAACAGCTCTCCTTCCACTGGGGTGATGAGGCACAGGCGATCTGACCCATGTAATTATGGCTAAATGTGTCAGGAGCTGGAGCTGCGGCTCAGCTGGGCTCTGAGTCAGCACGTGACTGGTTTTGTGCCAAAGGCTCCAAGGGAAGATGCACTTGGCGATTGTGAAACCTTTTTATTGCTCCTGCAATATGGAGCCATGTGAATACAAGTATTGGCAGTGGCTTAGCCCCTCATTCTGCTGACCTTGGATAGCACATGATGTTGGAGAACTTGAGGATCTTTTTTCAAGCTGGGTGGCGTGTGCAGGGGAAGCCCACAGCAGAGCGATGCAGGCAGGACAGCGGCTGCAGCCTGGACACAACTAGGATGGTGTGGAGTGACTCTGCATGTGCATTTCTGGAGGCAGCACTGCTGTTTCACAGGGTGCATGAAACCAAGATGGTTCATCTGGAGTTTTACAGCTTCAGGAATTGAATGTGGTGTGAAGTTGCTTCAGGGCGTGCTGAGGTCTTTGTTCCCACCTTCTGGGAGCCATCTCTTGCTGGTGGCACTAATGCCCAGGCAGCCCCCAGGCTGGTGGGACCATGTCCTACATGTTGCTGGGGCCTCCAGCTGGCACCAGGGAGATACCTTGGCTGCCGGAAGATTGGGTGTTGCACAACATCCTTTTTCATCCAACACATTGCCTGGAGAGAGGCAGATGACTCCAGGCTCTTCAGAGGAGGGTGGCCTAGACCAGAGGCCGCTGGTGTGTGGTGGTGACGGCCTTCCCTTGCACAGCAGGGACCATAGCCAGCTGGTGCCAGGGCACAGGTCCTGTGGGTCAGCACATGCAGATTTAAAGACCAGTGTTATCAGCAGGTTTCACCCTGTCACTACTGAAGCAGTGAACTCTGCCACGTACTCCTTGCTGTGAGATGGTGTGACAGAGTGGATTTAATTTCTTTTGGGTTTAATTTTTATTTTATTTTATATTATTTTATATTATTTTATTTTATTTTATTTTAATTTTCCTGTGTTTTTCTCAAGGTGAGTGGGCCAGTGAGATCAGGAACTGATGGGTGTTTTTGTGCAGCTTCCAGTACGAATGCCAGGGAAGGGAGTGAGCAGTGTCCACAGGCCTTTGTCCGTTACGTGGACAGGCGCTGAAGGTGCCTATGACTGTTTCCTAACTGAGCCTGACTCCCTTAAGGATTTATTAAGTACCTCCCGTGAAAACAGAAACGTGTGATGTACCTCTGGGCCCTTGTTGGTGGGAATGTAAATGGAGGTGTCCTTGGGCAAGCTTTGTTAAAACTGAGCTGCAGCCCTCTTGTGTTTAGTGTTGCTTCTGGTGAGGCCTGAAGCTGCGTTGGCAGCAAAATGGTAAGCCAGAGTTGTTTGTGTAAACCTTTGTTGACAAAATAACTGGATGTACTAGTCCTTTTAAAATGCTTGCCGGGAGACTTTTTTGTCTTTTTTTTGGTTGCTGTGGGTGTTGGGTTACAAAGTTTGCTTTCTTGGCCCAGAGCTGCCTGTACTCTAAAACTTTCTGGGCATAGCTCAGCCTTCTTCAAAGTGTAGTAGCTTGTCCCTCGTGCGAAATGCACATCCTGCTGCCAAAATGCTGGCTGCTTTCGCTGCGCTCATTGTGTTGCTTTTTTTGTTGTTGGGGTTTGTTTTGTTTTGTTTTGTTTTGTTTTTTAACCCCTGCCAAGTAATTTGTCCTAGGATATTTTAAGGGCAAGGGATGGAAATGTTTTTGATCACAATTCAGCAGCTGAATGCCAATATATCACTAGAGGAGCAAAGAAAAAACTATTGCTGGTCACCCTAAACTACGCTCATTTCTTTGGAAGTTGGCGGTGTCTGTCTTGTCTTTGGCACATGGATGGTCTAAGCTCTCCTGCCTCCTGGTGGGGATCGCTGATGGGGCTTGTGGAATTTCCAGCGTAAGGTGACAGTGACAGTATGCTGTGGTACACTTATCTGCCTAGAAATGTTAATCCTTTGCTTTGGCAGTGATGTAGCCCCTGAGGAATTCAGGGGCAAGAATGCTCAAATAGTGATTTCCAAAGACCCCAACACAATTATAGGACTTATGAAAATATGATGACTTACCTATCTCGCTTATGTCTTTATATCAGTTTGCTGACTTAATTTATTTGAATGCTGAAGGCTTTAAGGAAATACTTTTCCAGGGAGTTAATCTTTTAACTAAAGCTAGTACTAAATTTGACATAGACTAGTATTCCTTTTCACAAAATAGCATTTGTCTCTTAAAAATAAAGTAGAAAACATATGCCCCATGAGCCAAATTCCTTGGCTTTATACTGAGATAAATTCAGAATAACTTCATTGTTATCAATATGTAACTTCATTGTAACACTGAAATAAATGCAAATCACTAAACCAGAAAGAAAAATAATCTGAGCCAAGAGGCACAAACGAAATCCAAAATGGCAACAAGAGAAGTTGGTTCACCAAACTTGCCTCTTCAGTTTCTGCAACATTCATTTTAGTGTTTTGTTGGGTTTTTTTTTTCCCTCCTCTTAATTACCTGGGAGAACACTTCCTGGCTGTGATAAAATTCTCTGTGAGGGATTCATTATAAAGATTTTAACAATTACGTCTTACCTCCTGCCTAACACCTGGTACATGCCTACTGCTCTTTGCAGAATAAAGGATTAGAGGGACTAATGCTCTGATTTGATGATAATACTTAGGTTTCTGTTCTGTGTTAGAGCTGATCAGGTTGCATTTTCTTACATAGTATTTTTCTTCAGTTTTGTTTTCGTTTGTTTTTGTTTGTTTGTTTGTTTGTTTGTTTGTTTTTCTGAATTAAAAATAATCTGTGTAGCCCTAGGCTTTGGGGGTTTGTTTGGTTTCGTTTGGTTTTTTGTTTTGTTTCAGGTGCATGCAACTAATGTCTCCCTTCTGTTTCCATCTCCTTTAGGATGACAGCGATGGGATTCCCTGGTCAGAGGAGAGGGTGGTGCGGAAGGTCCTTTATTTATCTCTGAAGGAGTTCAAGAATGCACAGAAGAGGCAGCACAGCGATGGCATTAGTGGAAGCCTCAAGGCAGTGAACGGTGAGACGCCTCTGTGGTACCGCTGGAAGGACTCAGTCCTTCTTCCATGCTGTAGCAGGGAGGGAGACCAGTGCACCATCTGGCATACACTGTGCCCTTTTGATCTGCACAGAGGAACTTGTTTCTGGAGTGCTTGAAATGCCTGGGTTGAACAATCTACATGTTTTGGTTTCTGGCTAACTGATTTATATGGGGATCAGGGTGGAGGGCAGGTGCCAGGCGGGAGGACAGGGACAGGCTGCCAATCCGGAGGAAAGGAGCCCTTCTAGTCAGTCTGCTCCCTGATGTGCTGAGTATGTCAGCAGAGAAGGTAACCATTTAGAGGTGATTGGCTTCAGTTACCTTGGGGAAGTACACTTGGACAGAATTTACATACTGTTACTTAGATGCAAGAAACTGGCTTGCTAGCATCTGCCTTCAGAGTGATCTGAGTCCACAAGTGAAGGAGCATAGGATCTACGTACTGTGTTAAAGGGCTGAGAGGACACAAGCACTGTGACATTGGACTCCTCTAGTTTAGTAGTTCACAGAGCAGTTGTTTAAAGGTATTAAAAGGACATGCAGACAAGCTTAGATGACAGGAGCTTGAAAGGCATTGAATTCTATTTCTTTAATGCTCTAGTCAGTTATTATCTGTTGCTTCCCCTTCCCTTGCTTAAAAAAGGTGTGGTGTCCTGAGAGGTGAATATAGTGTCTCTCTTTCAGATTCACTTAGACCCTTACTTGAAAAGGCTTTGTCATGCTGGCTTGAGCCTTGAAAGTGATGACTAGCAGGATTTGGATTTCTGGGCAGGCTTACAGTTTTCACTCACAAGAGCTTATTTGTTTCTTTATGGAAGTTGATGGCAGTTCCTTTTAGGCATGTGCATAACTATACATGTGCTAATGCACTAAAGCAGCAGCTGGGTGCTTGCTTGGTAGGTTATTCATATTATATGTAGCTTCCACTGAGTGTTATTGCTGACAAGGCAAAAACTAGGGGAGTAGCTGGATAACTACAGGCAAGATGATAAAGTCACTGTATTGCATAAGAAATTACAAACTCCTTAATGTGATTAAAGAAGACCTCAGACTTCCAAGTTCAGTAATAATACCAAATACTGATGTGATGGGAAGGGGCATCTAGCTTTAAGAGCAAGCCGTTTTTAAGCTTGGAGGTGTACACAAAACAGCGTTGGCTTTCTTCCCTCCAACGCCTCTGCATCATTGATCTTCTGTCAAACACAATTTCTCTTGGAAAGTTTCTTACTCCATTATGGGGTTTTGTTTAGTCAAAGGAAGAAAGTCTAGAGGCATGAAGCACAGTAATTGTGTGTTAGGAGGCTTTGATGATGTGCCAGGTTACAGGATGACTGAGGTTTTCATGGTGTCTGGTTTCTCCAAAGGCAGCTTAGATAAAAAGTGAGTTGGCTGGAAATGCTGTGTCAATGCAGATACCAGACATGGAGTATGCCACTGGCTTCCCCTGGCAGCAGCAGAGCTCACATCTTCAGAGCTTTTCTCCTTCACAGAAGTAAATGACCAGTTATTTGGGGGCTGTTTTTTTTTATTTGAGCCAGAATGATATTCCATGTTGCCCTTTCTGTTAGCTGAATGATTTTTTAAAAAGTGCTGTCTTGGCACTGCTCTGTTTCAACATCTCTGTCCAAAAGCATTTTTTTTTTAGCCATTGGTATTTGGAAGAATGTTTCAAATGAGCATTGAGAGAAAAATGAGCAAAATGGAGAAGGATTGATATTGTGCAATGACATCAAGAAAATCAATTTAAACATGCAATTTGTTCATTACATTTAAAAAAAAATGTAGCCATGTATTTTCAAATCTGTGGGTCTCTATGGACTGAGATAAAAGCAGGTCATCCTGAGAAATTACTGAGCTATTTTGAATTCAGGGAAATGTGTAGTATTTTAAGGAGGGGTCTTAGATCCCAGATTTCATACAGTTGGGAATAAAAAAATGTTTCCTTGTATGTGTCCTTCGTTCAACTTTCAGGCCACATCTGTTGCTTCTTGCATGTTACTCCAAAGGGTAGTATGCAGTTAAATATAGTTTTATGTGAGTCACCCATTTTTTATTAATTTATTTATGTAACTATTGAAATTCAAATAGGTCACCTTTCAGTACTTGGCAAATGTAACCATTTTCAAAAGTGGAAAGGAGGGGGGTGTGAGGGGGAATCAGGCTCTCTGAGCTCTCTGCTCTGTGCAGGAGTATAGATTGGTCTTGTGTGCTTCTGATGCCTGAGGGGACTGCAAACAACTGGGTAGCAGGACTTGACCTTGGTGTCACCCTCTGTAATGCTGAGAGACTTTCTCTGGTCTGGTTTTATAACTGTCGTTCCTTAAATTTATTTATTCATACGCTTGCAATCTGTAATTTGTTTTAGTAGAAAGTATTTACTTGTAGCAATAGGGGAAGGTAAATGGTACACCAGCCCCTTGCAACTTGAGTCTGTAAGAAGTTTTTATGAATTTAGAGTGGCTGAAGTTTGATAAACATGCTGCAAAGGTTCCTTTGCCAGTGTTTGTGAAGCTGTTGCTAAACTTGTATGAAAATGATTGTCAATGGTATTTCATCTGGTGAGTTCAGAAGTATCGTTAGTGATTTGGTAGCTGGAATACTGGTGCCTCTTTGATTGATAGTGTGACAAGCAAATGAATTTTAAATGTGGAAGATGAACCCTTTAACAGGAGTCTTCTCTGTGTTTAAGTTTCTGCAAGCTCTGATGTGCTGGTGGTGGTGCAGAGACAATTAACTTCTGTACCTTTCTGAATAATAAAAATAAAACTTAGAATAAATAAAAATTCAAATTACTTTTGGCAATTTATGTATTATAATACCATAGCTGTCTCTGTCTCACTACTATATGTACTTGTTATCCTGAAAATAATCTTGCCATTTTCAGTTTGTGCCTGAAACCCTGTTACTTAAGTGTTTCCGATGAAAGAGAAAAGCGAGTGGGTATATTTTGGTTGTCATATCAGTGGTTATATTGCATGTGTGTTTATGTTGACTCTGGATATTTGTGGAGTATAGAACGACACCTTACCAGTATGCCTTTGTTTCCTGCATGTTCCTCTTCAGCATTTGGGAATATAAAAAGGTGCTTGTGCTGGTTGTCAAGAAACTCTCTGCAGCCCTAAAAGGGATACTGGAACTCCGATTATGGAAACACGGTTGTGCGCTGGAAAAACCCAGAGGGACCTCTTTAGTGATTTTGATTACTGCTGCCTGCCATTTGCGTTAGGATTTTAAGAATAGGGATTGGTGTTCAGAATACTGATACCAATTTTCAGAGATCCTCATCTAAAAGGAGAACTAAATCCTTTGGGAAATTGTTTTCTTCTTGTGGAGCTTAGAATGTGAGATAAGGCTATAAAAAAGGCAATGAATGATGTAATAATGGGTTGCATTCTGTTGATGAGAGTAAACCCAGTACCCTCAAAAGACGATATCATAAACCAAACTTCTATGACCTGAGATTTTAAGTTCTGTTTTTCAAAACTCGCAATAAAGAAATTTGTGATGCAGAAGTGCATTTCTTGAATGGAAAAAGTGACAAAGTTTCCTTATTTGTTTAAGATGGTTAGTTAATCTACAGAGATGACAAACCATATGTTAGAATTATTCAAGCAGATAGTTTGCTTTCACCAGCTATGCTTTGTCCCAGAAAGGTGTCATGGCAGTTTTCAAACATGTGATCTAGGTTAAGCTCACAGCAGGCATAATCTGTTTGGGAAATCAAATGTATGTGATGGAATGCTTAGGTTCAAGGCAGAAGCTGAAGACTTGTTCATTAAGTAAATAAAGAGATGAGTAAAAAAATGTAATTTTACCATTCTGAGAGATTTCACCTTATATTTAAGGTTGTTAAAGGAAATTATTTATTTTATGTATGTTCTTTAAATGGAGTGGGAACCATGTCAGCATGTGGATGGAGGTGGTGGTTGGACCGTAAAGTCTCTGGTGCCCTTTCTCCCATCACAGAATGACAGAATCATTTTGGTTGGAAAAGACTTGCAGCCTTTGTCTGATCACTGCCTTGTTAATTAGACCACAGCACCAAGTACTACGTCCAGTTGTTTCGTGAACACCTGCAGGAATGGAGACTCCACCACTTTGTGCTGGTCTGCTTCTGCCCTCAGCCATTCTCACACAAAAGTTCATGTGACTTTTGTTCGAGAGTTGTTTTTTTCCACAAATGGAACTTCTGAGACAGTTCTTGGTGGGACTGTCGTGCCAGACACAGTGGCAGCACCAGCCTCTCATTCCTGGGTCTGCCCATCCCTTCACTTCCACACTGGCTGTTCAAGCCAGCTGGGGCAGGCAGCAGTGCAATCTGAAAACAGCTCTTTTTGTCATTGATAGCATGCATTTTCAAATGTTTACTGCTCACTGCATGGGGGTTTCTGTCCATGCTCCCCAGTGGGCCATGTTGAAAGGAAGGTGCCCAGTGACAGGGTGGCATGGAACTGTCTTCCTCTCACTTCAGATTGCTGGTGAAACCTCTTTTCCCTGGCCATGTAATTGTACTCCCGGCGTGGCATGGAAATTGCAACAGATGTGGTAGAAATGCCTAAACACTGCTAAGCCAGGTGCTTCAGCTCAGTGCCATGTATTATCTGACAAAAGCTAATTAAGACGGGATGGCAGCAGCTGCCAGCTGGGCAGCCATGTCTTCCCTTAGACTATGTCTCTTCTCCTCTCACTCCTGCAGATAAAAACACAGCAGCCTCTGGGGAAGTGCTGTTGTTTCAGCTGCACCTCTGAGTGCCCAGAGTGGTGTGGGCCTCCTTCCCTGGCTGGGTCGCTACTCAGCCTCCAATTCTGAACAAGAAAGTAGCCCTCTTCATTCACCGTGATGGTTCAGATATACTAAAAACTTCATCTCTCTTATTTCTGAAGGCTGCAATTAAGTACTGCAAGAACGTTTTATGCTAACGTTTGTCTAGGGACCTTTTCACTCCATCAGTGATGTGAGATTGCATTTGTTGACAGTGGGTAATGTCTGTCTGTCTCCTAAGCTTTAGTAGAAGATTGTAACTGTGCCAAGGACCCTTGTCTGTAAGTGGATTTAAAAAATGCATTTACAGAACAGAAATACCTCTTTCAACTTTGCAGTATTTTCCCTTTACATTCAGAGTAAACAGCCTTTTTGGCTAGTTTTAAACTGTCATTAAATATAGATGCTTTCAACTAAAAGGTTCAGAAAATAAACATTTGAGCAAATTTGTCATGGCACTCAACATCTCTTTCACTTTGGTGCTTGCTGTCAAGTGAATTTAAAGATTAACAAATAAATAACAGGATGTTTGAGTTGGGCTTCATTGAAAATTTCCAGATCTCTTTTCCTTTCTTTGTTTTCTAGAACAGAATTATTTTTGAGCCTGCTAGGGACTTGCTTGTTCATTGGCTGACACAGGTTCTTCTTTGCCTTTTCCATCATCACCATTTATAAAAAATTTTGCAGGACAAATTATGCCATCAGTGATGTCTGCTGAATTTGATTATGTCCATCCAAGTTGTGCTCCTGTCTTAATATAATTTTAGTGTTTGGCAAGACTGATAGAAAATTTTCTTTCACAGACAACCATATTCCTTTTCCTCTCAAACATAACAGGGATGGATATTTCTTTAACCTGTGAAACAGAGAAATTTTATGATTAATTTTCTTAAAACTTATTTCATGACCATCTAAAAAGAGTTTCTGTTGCTCTTGAGTGCATTTCTAGGCAAAAAAATTCTAAAAATAATCTTGCCTCCTTGCATATTGCTAATCGTAGGTAATAGAAAATGAAAACGGCAATGAAGAGTCTGCAGAGGCGTGTGCATAATCTGTAGCAGACTGAGTTATTATAGGCCTAAAATAAATAAGGTGAGGAAACGTGGGAAAGAGTTCAGCAGTAGTTGATGGGTCTGGCCCCCCTCCTTTCACCTTGTGCCTTGTGCTGGCTCTGCCATTTTTCTGCCCATGCAGTACAGCCAGTCCAGAAAAGTAGCGTGGCAGAAAACAAGCCCAGGAAAAAAAAATATTTCAAAAAAGAAGTAATTTTTTTCTAGTTTAATGAACTACACACATTCATTAAGAGGTCAAGTGAGCACATGTGCTCGTTTGGTGGAAATGGGGTACCAGAGTACCTTGACTGAAAGTGGGAGGAGGATACCAGACTCCTCATCTCTTTTGATAGTAGCAAGCTGCTTGACTCGGCACACTGATCTTGTTTAACCACAGCCTTAGGATTGGCGCAGTCATCTTGTCTAACCACAACCTCGGATGCTAGAAGGGACAGCAGTTGCCAGGAATATGAGCAAAAAAAGATGCAGCTTAAAAGTTCATTGAAAAGTGCTTCACAAGCGTAGGTGTTAGGTTTATGTTTCTATTACAAACAAACCAAAAATCAACCCTTTGCCAGCTGGTCTAGGGAAGTGATTGCCCCGCTCTACTCTGCGTTGCTGCAGCCTCACCTCGAGTCCTGTGTGCAGCTTTGGACACCACAATATAAGAAATAAATAAAGTTGTTAGAGTCCAAAGGAAGGCTACAAAGATGGTGAAGGGCCTTGAGGAGCAGCTGAGGTCACTTGGTCTGTTCAGCCTGGAGGAGACTGAGGGGAGACCTCATTGTAGTCTGCAACTTCCTCGTGAGGGGAAGAGCAGGAGCAGGCACTGAGCTCTTCTCTGTGGTGCCCAGTGACATGCTTCAAGCAAATGGCCTGAAGATGTGTCGGGGAAGGTTTAGGCTGAATATTTGAAAAAGGTTTTTGACCCGGAGGGTGGTTGGGCACTGGAACAGGCTCTTCAGGGAAGTGGTCACAGCACCAAGCCTGACAGAGTCTGAGAAGTGTTTGGACAATGCTCCCAGGCATGGTGTGACCATGTGGGGATGGTGCTGTGCAGGGCTGAGAGTTGGACTTGATGATCCTTGTGGGTCCTTTTCAACTGAGGATATTCTATGAGTCTATCAACCACCTCCAACACCCCCAAAACCCCACAAACAAACGCACAAAGAAAGCCCCATCCAAAACAAAAAGAAACCCAAACCCACTACTTACGTAGTGGTAAAATTTGTTGCATTAACTGTCCATGATAAAAAACTTGGCCTTAACACCAGCAGAGAAAACAATTTTGTTTTCCTTGCCTTAGGGCAATTCTGCATAGCTGCTGCCTTGGGGTTTTTTTCTGTATCAGCAGTCTGGAGAGCACCTTTGAGTGTGGACAGGCAAACTGTTTCATTCTCACTTTATCAACCATAAAATCTCCAGCCTAAATTTGCACCATGGCATCTTTTTGGCTGGCATGTACAATCAAGAGAGTGGTGGTGGTTTTACCTCACAAGATTGCCAGCTCTGTCAAAAATGTACCTTTAGTCAATTCTAGTTTGCTTCTTTTAGAAATGAGAGTAAGACATACCACTAAATCAGTCATTAAAATAGCATACTCCATTTTATTAAGAAAATAGGAATGTAATGGAAAATAAAATGATGATTACAAGTAAGTGCAGAGAGAAGTTTCAGTCGTACACACAGACTTTGTAATGCAGTTTGCTGTAGTCAGTCCTAGGGAACTGTATTTTCTGAAACTGTCTCTGCCGGCTTTGAATAAGGCCTTTGCTAATTATTTTTACACTGCAGCTTTGAGCTTTTAGTGTAAGACTACATTTGTGGAGTGCGTTCGGAGTGTTAGTGAGAGTATGTTTTCAGCCTTCAAGGGGCTGTCTTGTGTCATAGAACCTCCACAGTAGTTTTTATTTGATGTGGGGGCATTTTAGAAACAACTTTCTCTTTGAAAGAGTTTGAGTACTATTTGCTCCAGCAGGACATTTCTAAGGCCATTAGGCTGTGTTTAATTGGAGCAGGTGTCATGTGTGCTGTAAGCCTTATTGTGTCAACCCTGGCAGTAAAGTGGTTTTAGAAGAAAAAGCGGAGATTCTGTAACTGCTGATGGGCACAGTAGCCACTTCAGCAAGTTGCCTGACACAGCTGCCAATGTACCATACTCTTCATCTCAAATATCCACATTACCTGTGTTCAGAGGCCTTGGCTTGTTAAGAATATGGGATGCCAATCAAAATGGGTTTGAGGATCCTTGTACTGCTGATATGGAGTAAACTGAAAGCACCAGTAGATTGGTATCACATTATTTTAGGTGTCATCGATCCACATCTGAATGTAGAATTTCTGATGTGAAAAGCAAGAAAATCAGTCACCTTTTTAGAGCAGTGAAACTCTTCAGGAATTAGTCACATTCATTTCACGGCTCATAACGGCCTGGGAGATTAGTCTGTTCTCTGAACGCATGCCTCCACATTTTGGTTTGGTTTCATTTGGATCTTTTTGATATAAAATCTGCAAGAAACCATTCTGAAATAACTGCTCACTTTAAGTAACTGATGATGATGAGAGAGGTTCATCACATAGCAGATATGTTCCAGAGCTTGTGGGTGAATGGCTTCTAAAACATAAATATAGCCTAGTTCGTATACTGTTAAGTCATAGCAGATTGCTTTCCACAGTAATAAATGTGGCTGCATTTTTAAATCTTTGCATGTGTGTGTGTGTCTGACTAGCACAGATTTATTACAAGCAGTTAGGGTGATGTATTCAGAATTAGTTGAATACATGTTTTCAATAACCTGTCTTCAATGCCCTTTGTTTGCCAATTTAAATGAATTTAGTACTGATGGGGGGGTTGTTGGTCGAGTCAAAGGTATAGATACAGAAGCCTTGGGCTTAGGGCAAGAAGGGATGACAATGACAAGCTTAACTTGTAAGTGTAGTTTCTGGTACATCTGAAGGTATTTCCAGCTCTGAGAGCTAAAGACGGCTGAATTTCCACCCTTATCCATCCTGTTTTCTCCTCTTACGAGACAGTTAGTGAGCATTGCAATTGCAGTCAGGACCGTGTGATGTTTCAGATCTGTCCACTAAGAGACTAACTCATTCCAGATAAGCCCTGAACAGACAACATTCATTTTTTACTTTGCTCAGAATTTCCTGTGCTTTGTTCTGCATCTGTTTGTGAAAGACTGCGTTATCTTTGAAAGCCTTCATCTTGTTTTCTTTATTCAAGCTATACGCTAAAATGGGAAAAAGGGAAGAGCTGGAAGGAGCCCAGCTGGAGCAATCTGCCAAAGATCCCACAGAGGGATGGAGCTGGCAAACTCCTGAAACCTCATCAGCTGACCTCTGGTGCGATTTGGGAAGCCAGGAGATAAGCCACTTTTCCTGCAAAAGGTTTGGCAGCCTCAGCCAGCCATTCCGAGTAATGCCTAAAGACTGCACCAGCATTTAATTGCATTTTTCTCGTCCTTCTTTCATCCCTCACTTAGCTTCAGTAGTGTTTGACCTTAAAAATATTTCAGTTCAGCCTCTTCTTAGTCTTTGTGTGTATGTGCATGTGTGTAAACAGACATGTTAGAGCTAAATTGCATCTTGTTGTGCTCCATTCTGGCCAGGTTGTCTCAAAAGCAGGTTCTCCCTAAAATACTTCCTCAGACAGTGGTTGTTGTCTCTGGTGCTGTGGAAGGTCAAAGTTTTTCATGGCTAACTGTTTTTAAAGGTGCTCTTAGAGCACCTCAGTGTTTTTATGTTACGCCTCCTGTGTATGCGGATGGATTGAAATAAATTTAAAAGTTATGAAAATGGCACAGCGGGAGTACAGCTTTTTTCCTTTCTTGACAATGTGGGAAATTTCTTTCTGTTCAGGTTGGAAATGCTGCCACAATGTTAGCAAGAGGGTGCAATGATAGAAACATGTCCTTTCACCTATGTATATTTTCTCATTGAGAAAAGGCATCTGAGTTGTACTGGCACATGCACATACAGGTGTATTGGATGGAGAGGGCTGAACAGGAATTTCATCCCCTTTTGTTTTTTCCTGACCCCTGCTCCCTTGCTGGGATGTTGAGATCTTGTTTCAGAGCCTCAGGCTCTCTCTTAGTCTCTGGCTCCATATGCCAGAAGGAAGTGATAACATTGCATGGAGCCACAAACCTGAGGCATGGTACAGGATTGGGCTGGGGCTGGGGAGAGGCATATTCCTGTTACAGAGTGCATGCAGGGCTTAATTTCCCTTCCCTCCTCTTGGTTCCTGTGGTGTATCTGTCTAGAAACATGCTGTTTCTCTTCCAAAGAGAGGACACCCAACTTGGCTCCTTAATGTGACAATCTACTTGACAGGGCAGTAAGCAAATAACTTCTTTTTGCCAAGATAATAAAATCTGGTGCTTTCTAGAGTATTTGTTCTGCCTCTTTGCATCTCGGGAGGTCAGCAGCAATTACCTTCAGGTGGAAGTCATGAATAAGGGATAGAAGTTACCGGAATGTGGCTTGAATTCCAATTCTTGAAACATAGGTTTTTGCTGCTCTTCTCCTCCTCCCCAAAATCAATTGAAGATGGCCTTTTGTGCAACAATGAGGTCTGTGGTTAGGGACTAGTTGTCAAGTTTTATTTAGATGGAAACCTGTCCCAGAAGCTTTACCTCATCTCATTGTCCTGTAGGGGTGAACTGCAAATGCCAGTTTACATTAGCCTGGAACTGACCTTCTCTAATTGAAATGAACAAGTCTGTCTTATCTAAGTAGATAAACACAGCCCATTTGCAATTGTAGATTTAAATGCACTCTTTCATAGATTACCTTCGCACAGTATGGCGCTGTCCTTGAATATTTAAAGTCTCATTAACAAGAGACCAGAATTGAAGAGTAAATGTTCTTTGTGAAAAAGAGGTTTTTGAGCTGCAAGCTGATGCTGATCGCTGCTAGGCTGGAGGAAGACTGTTTGGTACAAAGTCCCCTTTATGCCAGCATGGAAGGCGCTCCAATAAAACTGGCACGCAAAGTCATGAAGGTTGATTAACATCCACAGCATTACACAGGGTTATATACAAGTACTCTGCTCATAAAGTAGAATAAATGGGCCACTAGTTAAGGCATTGCTTAGCACAGAAAACGACCATTCTTTTCTGTTGTGGATCTAGGCTTCTGCCATTAACAGCCTGGAAAGCAGAGTTTTTAGAAATAGTTGGCTGATTGGAAAAATTGAATTTAAAATACTTTATGCAAACTTGAATATTGGGGTTTATGGGGAAAGTTTTGCAGTCTGTCCATTTCTCTGGCATAGCTGGATATCGAGATGGTGCTGGATTGCCATCTGGCTGGATCAAAATTATAACTGCTCAGTAATTTTCTATTTAAAGCCTCTCAAATAATTTTGGACTCAGTGGGGATAGTCTCGTGAAAACTAGATTTGCAGGGAAACTTAGAAAGGGACAGACTCTTGTGAGAAAGAGAGTCTGCTCTTCAGTCCATGCTTTCCTACTTCCAGAAGAGATTCTGCCAGTACAGACAAAGCGCTCAGAAATTTTACCAAGGTTTTAGGAAAATAACTTTCAGTTTTTGTTTCGTGGCTGCTGTCCCTCCTGACCTTTGTTGACTAGGTAGTTCTTCACGGAGCAGGAACAAAAGTGGACTGAAGGAGATGGTGTTTTCCATGCTGTCTGCTCCCCCTTACTCAAGCTGAAAGCAATGGAAAAGTACTGGTTTGGTGTTCTCTTGTCAAGAGAAGTCTTCAGTTCCCTAAAGTGCTAAGGAGAGATCTCACTGAGCTTTTGGTTGGTGTGTCTGTTTGCTCTAAAGTTGAATGCTGTTCTGCAGCTTGAAGTTCTCATCCTCAAGGTTTGGGAGCAGGTAGTAGTGTCAATTTCAGCAGGATTTGGGCGATTCTTGTGGTATGAGGAGGGGGAAAGTGCCCTCTGTAGGGGCAGATTTTGTCCTGCTGTGGCCCTTTAAAAGCAGAAGAATATTTTGGAGGGTAGCACTACTTACATAGGTCCTGCTCTAAAACCAGGTGGGGACATGCCAGATGAAAATATGACTTCAGAGGAATTAATTTGCTAAGGTGTAAGAAACTTCTGCTTGTTTCAAAAGCACGCACGTTTCCCTCTGCCCCCCGNTCATAGATAGCTGAAGTTTTTCTCCCTCTCCCCCCCCCCCCCCCCCCCCCCCCCAAAAGCTTGCAGCTCAACTGACTGTAGGTACTGTTTTGAGGAAAAACTGGGGCATGGCCCTTCTGAATGACACCTCAACACAGAGCTCCTCTGAGAACTTAAAGAAATATGCTGTCTTAGTATTTAGTCAGAAACTACAGTGAAGAACAAAGGGAAAGCTGCTGGAACCTCATGGATTGCAAGAACTTCCCACAGTATACATTCTCCCTCTCAAAATTCACTAAAGTACGATCTATGTTTAAATCTACACAGGCTGCAGTTTTGCTGTACTTATGAACCAGCTATGTGCAGCAGATGCTGCTGAACACATCTGTGCCATCTCTAGAAACAGAGCATCCCAAACCTGCGTAGGTCCCTGAAACACTGATGCATGGCTTCCTTCAGAATTGCAGAGAAACTGTTCCTGGTCCAAATCTAGCAGCGTCTGCTGCCGGTGCCTGTCGTGAGAGATATTCCTATTTATACCCCTTGCTCTCTGTGAAATGTAGGTCAGGATTTTTAGCTTACGATTGCTCATAGGACAAATATTTTCAGATACTTCCATGTTAATTCTGGACCATTAGGAGTACTCCTCTCTGTTTATCTGAGCTCTTCATCTTTTGTTGACAACCTTTTTCCTCCCTTTTAATTGGAAGGAGAAAAAGGTGTTTTGCTGTTTCCTCAGTGTGCTTTTCCTCTATGGCTGCTTGTGGTTTTTCTTCTGTCTTCGTCCTCTTATTTTCTGGGCTCCCTCTAAAGTGTGAGGGTCTGTTCCTGTGCCACGCAGTGCCATGCCGTGCTGGCAACTCCAGGCTGCTTGCTGCAGGCTTAGTGTTACAGCCATGGAGATTTCTTTTTTTCCTTTCTCCCACCCCAGCTCCTGGGCCATCCAGCCTAATGTGAGAGCAGATTTGCCATAGTATTTGGAGAAGAGATCTATAATAAGCACTGGGGACATGCTGGTAAAAAGCAGCAGCGTGGTACACCAGCTCTGTTGGAGTACTGACTGTACATTAATTTTCTAACTTATAATTAGCTATATTAAATTCCAATTTTCTGAAAGGAACCATTATCAAATAACACTCTGTTTGAAATCTCAAAGAAACATAAGGAATGAAAGCTTAGTCCTCTTATGCTTTCATCTTTCAGAAGCAATCCCTATCTCAACATCTTGACCTACATTTTCTTTTTACCCTCTCCAAGAAACATTGTGTGGATTTAATGTCTCAGAAGGGAGGTAAAGGATTTTTTTAATGCATGTGTATGTGTTGACGTATAAAGTTTGGGGAAAACAGTGAGGCCGTGTCCCCAATGATTTTTTTTTTTTTTAAGACTTAAAAGTGTTTTCCATAGTATCTCTGAGGCAGATTTTAGGTTCAGAAAGAAACTAAATGTAAAAAGTCCAACCTATTCTTTTATGGTCCACTTACATCAATCTTGCTTCTGCCAAAGCCTTTCCTGATTTTACATGGCAGTAGAAAAAAAAAATAAATTGGGCTTTCACTCCTTCTTGCATCCTGCTCCCATTTGCATCTAGTCGTACATTTTCTTTTTATGATTAAACAGGATGTTTTTTATGTTTTTATGTTTTGTTTGTTTTGTGGGGGGATTGTTTGTTTAAAATGCTGGGTTTGTTCACATTGGTTTTCGCCCTTACTGTGTAGCTGTTTGGTGTTACTAATAAACAGTTCTACATAGGAGTTAGACTTTAACCTGGGTGGCCTGAACACACGCAGAAGCAAAGGCTGTCAGTGCTGCTTTCCCATTAGATTGGTCCATCTTTCCCTGTTGAAAGGGTATTTCCAATTCTCAGGGTGTGCTTGATGCCATCCTCTCTGCTTCATCCCACCACGAGGTTATGTCTTGTCATCTCCAACTGCAGGATGAATGTCGCTATAACCTTGCCCCATGTGGGAACAGGGAGAATTCTTCTGCCTTTTGTTCAGTGGGTTTTTTCTTGGGTTTTTTGAGGGGGCTGGTGTGTGTGTGTGTGTGCCTCTTACCACTCTGAACACATAAAGGGCTAAATGCATGCTGAACATTAATACTATTTAATAGTCCTTGCAGCTTGAGAAACATTGTAGGCTGGGAATGTTCTAACTCCAGGAAGACTTAGTTTGAACTGTTTCAGCTTAGTATGTCTCTCTAGCTTTTTATTCACAGAGTACTGTGAATGTACAGAGGGATTCCATTTTTCTTTTTTTTTTCTTCGTCCAGTATTGTCACATCATATGCAAATAGAGTTAGGCAGTGTTTTGACTATCAATAATGTACTTTTGGCCCTAGATCAGGGTGGTTTTTTTGATTGTAGTGATACAATAGTGAACTTCAGCATACTCACAGTCTCTTGGGTATACTTTTAAAGCTCAGTTACCTTTTTATCATATATTTTTATGCTGTTCCATTGCATGTACCTCTCACCCCCTCACTGCCATTTCTCTGATGCTGTACTTAAAACAAGAAATATGCTAATGGGTGCTAGCCTTCAATTACACCAGTGCATGAAAGGAACATTCTGTGTAATGAGTTCTTGGTTGGGGATGAGGAAACCGTATTCTTAAAAAATTGCAAGATAGTACTTTATCTCCTTCGCTTATTCAGAAAGATAAAATCATTAAATGCACATCAGTGTATAGTCTTGACTGTATAAGTGTGTGTTGATGGTTGTTCCAAGGTTTCTATTAAATCAGGAAGCAGCTAATGTTTCACTTCCTCTTCTGATGCCCTGAAACATGAGCAAAAAAAGCTGTTTAATAGCAGCAGAATGTTTCATGATGGTGGAATTTAACTCCTCTGGGGGCTAGTGTGTTGGGAAGTCTCCTTAACATTTCAGAAGCCTTCTCTCCAGCATCAGGTTTTCAAGTGGCTGCCCCCCTACCCCAGCTCTCATCTCTTCCCCCTGTGGTTTGCCTGTAGAGCTCACAAAAGGGAGGTGAAAGTAAGGTTAAGCTGCTGGTCTCAAGAGCTGGAAATAGAGATGGAAATTGCTTGGCTTGTGAGGAACGTTTCCTTAAAGGCTGTTACAGCACTGGTGTTTCCTATGCCGATGCTTCAGAGTCTGCGTTAATGCTGGCAAGAATCAGTTGTCTCCCCAGTTAAAATGAAAATGGTCTCCATGTACAGTCTGGCAGGTGGCTGAAGTTGGCGTTACCGACGCCTTTAACGTTGCGTCACTCTGGCTTTGGCCTGTGCGCCACTCCTGCAGTGAGATCCTCGGAGCTCATCTAAAGGCTGAACGTAGGATCCTCCTGCTTTATCCCCTCACCTGCTCTCCAGTCGCTGCAGTGCTGGAGCTGGTCTGGGAGGGCAGGGATTTCTCCTAAGTGTCTTCCAGCTACAGATTTATTTCCTTGCGTGTACTTTTCCATTGCACGTTCCCAGCAGGTAGGTGGCTGCGGTGCATCAGAGAGACGTCCGCCAGCCTGTGCCACTGCTGTCAACATTGCGTAGGAATAGGCTGGAATCCCTACCTTAGGCACAGGCCTAGTGCTCAAATAGAGGTGAAATGTCATCGCTGCTGTGCACGCCCGTGGCAGAACAATTTGTTCATTTGTGTCAGGCTTTCATATTGCACTTGTGCTTTCAGTTTGCTGCAGTTGGTCTCAATGTTTTACTGTCACGAGCCTCTTCTCCTCTGACAATAACTCTGCAAACAGATTACAGGGAACTGAGTGCAACAACAGAGCAGTTCTTCATCCTGAGCATGGAGTGTATTCCTCTGACCTTTAATTTTAAAAAGTGAGGAACTGATACTACTCACTTGCCTGCCCCTACAAGAAAAAAAAAGGAAAAAAACTCCGTTCCCCTGAGAAGGAGAGAATACAGATCTGCAACAGATTTCACAGTAAGATAGGTGTATTTGTATTGGTTTTTTTAAGCATCCTGGTTTTGAAAATATGGTTGAAATAGGTTTACTTACTGTGGTAAAAAAAAAATCTTTCTATGACCACACTGCTGTTTCATGTGTTAGAACCATGTCAAGTGTTTTAAAGAATATATTTTTATAATCAATTTAGCAAGCTAGATGAAAAACCAGTGACAAGGAGGTAGGCATCCCAAAAGATCAAAGGCTGAGCTTTGGGAGCTTTCCAGGTGGTTGAATATTCATGTCACTTTATGATACCTTGTAGATGCTTTCTGTGAAGGAAAGGAAATAAACACTGTGTAGATGATGGCAAGGGGAAGAGTCCTCCCTCAGGAAAAGCAGCTCTGGTTTTCCCCTGAAGAGAGTTCCCTTGCCCTACCAGCAGTGAGGCGCCGAGCATCATGGATGACATTTAGGGTTACAGACAAAAGCCTTTGAAACCTATGGCTTAAAAAAAAGTGTTTGAGAATTTCTCAGGCAGCTTCCTCCCCTCCCACTTTCTGGGATATCACAGGACCTTATGCTGGCCTCGTTGTCAAGTCTATGTTAAGGCTCTCAACAGACATGTGAGCACTCATGCTGGCAGGGAATTTGAGATCTGGCTGCAGGCAGTGCCGAAGCATCCCTGGCGTTGCGGGAGGCAGCCTGCCTCCCTGCCTCAGTCCAAGCAGACTGCCCTGACCTCCTGCACCAGGGGAGGGCTGTCTGGCATGTTGCTGAAGAGGCTAGGGTGTTATGTTGGAAGAGACTGTGACCTATTTTTTTTTCAAGTCAGTGGATATTTAATTGCTCTAAACTCAGAGATCATAATTCAAGTGCTTAGTAGAAGGATGTGACATGCCAGAGGAAAAAAAAAATCATTGTCAGCAAAAGAGGTTGAACAGCTTGACTCCTAGAGCTGACTGATGGATGATCTCAGAGTTAGGGAGGGCATGTTCACTAAAAAGTTATTGAAAATGTGGAGCGAAAGTAATTAAAGTGGTTTAATTCAAATATCTGTCGTATGCTACTTGAGTTCATGTAGAACACCTAGCATTTAGCTCAAGACAGGATGAGGACTTTTTGTCTCCTTTTCTTTGCCTGAAAGTTCGGAGCACCTCCAGTGAAGAGAGGGCTGAATCCATGCTTGTATCTGCTGGCTTCATGGGACAATCACTGTCGCTGCATCGACAGGCTGTGTGTTCTTGCAGCAAACAGAATCTTCATCTCTTGTGTCATGTCGGGGAAAAAAAATTTCTCTCTGTCTGGAGGGCTGCCCATGCTCCTGGCAAGAGTCATGAAAGGCAAATCCTCAATGACATGCATTAAAATATCAAATGGGCCTATGCAATTAGAAGTATGTCATTCAACGTTTGCCTTTCACAGCTTTTATCACAGAGGCACAGAATTAGAGACAATTAAGCAGAGGATAACCTCCCCAAAAGGGCTTTCTGGCACTTCTCTTGTCTTTTCCCCATCCTTTTTCTTAGAGCACACCGCTGTGCTGGAGCCCTCCTACTCTTTCAGAATCTGCTGTTTTGTTTACTTTTGAGGTGTGTGTAGAAGCCAAGTCATACATTTATGTCTCTGATAATTTTATTTAACTTGGTTTACTTGAGAAAGAAGTAACTCAGGCTCTCTATTCTTGCTGCTTCCCATTTGCAAATGGAGGAGGGCTGTCCCAGTCCATCAGAGAAGTGTGAGCATTACATAAGAGCATGGCTGCATTCTTAGCTCCTGTTGCCAGCTCTCCAGGCTTCTCCAAAGACTGCAGCAGAAGGCTGGCCTGGCCCTTGCCTGCTGGTGCCTCCTCAGGGGAGGTGCTGGCTGTCCAGGACACCAGTTCCAGAAATGGACTTTTCTTCATCTCCATCAGCCCAGATCAGAAGCTTGGCCTGTTTGTATGATCCCTCAGCGCAGATCACTGGGAACTGTGCTTCATTAGAGGAAAAGCATGTAGCAAGTGTTCATCAAGATGCTGTTTTGCTGTTGTTGCCAGTTTCATGCAGATAGGCAGTTTTTGAATTACATAATCCGTAAGGGTTTCCTAGAAATCCTGACGAATATAGCCAAGCCTTGCTAAGCCTCTGGGTTTTAGCTGCACATTTCTTCCTTTTCAGGCTCACAAGTATTCATTGTTACTGAGACATTGCATGCCTTTTATTTCCCTTGTTGTTTTATTTGCACATTCATACGTTGTATTTTCTTCCAATTAGCAAGCTCTTCCTTGCTTCACTGTGTTTGCCTTCACCTTCTTTCTTCCTCCTTTGTTTATACTCTGTGGAGACACAATTGCTAATTTTTACCTTCTAGTGTAGAATAGCTGTTGTCTAGAGACATGATCTTGGCGTAGCTTTCTTTCTCATGTTACTTAAAATACCAGAATGTCTTTTTTTAATTTTCTTTTTCATCTTTACTAATCTATCTAGTCCCTAGGTGCCAAGGTATGGATATTTTTGAAGTGTGGATTTATTGTTCCTTTGTCCATCCATACCTAGTGAAAGCTTAACTCTGAAACAGGATGTGTCGAAAGGCATAGCCCTGTGATGTTGAGGTAGGGGGAAGTAACTTGTCTGAAAAATGGGACTGCTGTGGTATATTACGGTTAAGCTAGCTCTGTAAAAGTGTTTCAGGAGGAGGAGGAATTACCCTCACTTATTGACATATGGGTGACAAAGACCTGAAATAGTAATTAGCTAGCTTGACTTAATTCTTACCTAGGAGTGTAACCCATGCTCTTTCCCTCAAGGGGGAGGAGGGGGGAAGGGATATTTGTGAAGAACAAGTAAAAATATTTTGGAAACAGTCAGTAACTTTTCTCCAAATACCTCTCAAATGGATTAAAAAAAAAAAAAGTGGAAAGAACAAAAGGAAAAACAAAACATTTAAAAATGAAATTATTTCTTTCACAGGCATATTGGAGGTTTTCTTTACTCTCTCCCATGGCATGTCACCCCACTGGTTTTCCATTCATCTGTAAAATTCCCTAGGAAAGGCAAGATAAACAAGACATGATGGTTTTGGCATAAAAACCAAAGAAGAATTTATTTGTACCTCACTGATAATTTTGTTAATACCTGAGAACTTAGACTTTTTCTGTCTCTCGGTGGTTTTGCTGATAGTTCAGTTGCTGATACCCTTGAACTAAATGGACATAAATTATATTTTTTGTGGACTTGCTTGTGTCTGTAATTTCTAATAAAACACACGTTTAACTCTGTTTCCAGGCTGCATATGAGAGAAAGTGTCTTACAGGACAGATGCAAATCTAAGGGCACTTTTCTCCTCAGGGAGAAATAAAGCCCCTCTGTCCAACACTGAAATCTACACAAGGCACATGCCACCGAGGGATGTTAATAACACCAACCCTGTGTCTCATGTTGTGGTTATTGTCTGTACCCCTCCCTGTGTTTCACTGTGGAAGCTGAACTCGCTACCTTTATTTTACAGTTGGGTGAGCTGAGGGACCTGGAGAGGAGGTGGCCTCTCCAGGGGAACCTGCTTGGCAGTGGCTGCATCTGGACAGATTCCCGGTCCCTAACCAAGCTCTCTTTCCTTTTGTTGGTTGTTGCTGTTTTCCTGCTGAAGGCTTCATGCCTTCTCCAGCCACATATCTGAACAGCAAAGGTCTATAGCTTGCATTTGGAGTCTTCTTGTTCCTCTGAAGCTTTCTTACTGCAGTCAAAGGAGGCTGTGGGACTGAGGTAGATTTGAGTTGTGTACATGAAATAGTGTGATTCCTTGACGAAGTACAGGAAGAATACGTGGTGCTCATTTCCCCGGTGCTAAAAGGGAGTGTTAATGGTACCATAAAAACTTAATGGTCTTTACACAGCCTGGTACCTACTTACTAGAAATGCTACTGCTTTCCCGTTATCGTACAGCTCCAGGGGCAATTGGTAGAAGCTCAATTGCACAATGGTATAGTATAACACACAGTGAGCAGCCAGTAGGGCGGTGACCATCAGCTCTCTTTCCTCTTCTCTGTTCTGCTTCATTCATGACAGCTCTAGCTTTTGGGTTTGAGGGCAATTGTTCCTTAAGTTTCCTTTCCCCTAGCCTCCCCTCTGTAAAATTAAGAAAAAAAATTGGAAAAATCCAAGGGGTAGCCATTTGTGATTTTAAGCTATGACCTAGCTGTCTGCATCAGTAGGAAAGGGATTTAAGAGAGATCTGTTTGTTCCCTCAGCTTTTTTTGGGTCAGCATTACTGCTACTATCTCCTTCACCTGTCAATGAACACCTCCCTTGCTGCTCAGCCTGTTTGATACTCCTGTTCCCTCCCTCTTCCAGGCCACACCATCATGGAGCCCAGGCTATGGCCTCCATTCTGCCTTATGAAGTATAAAGTGCCAGAAGGAGTTGTGTGTTTACTTGGGCGAATCAGAGGTTCAGAGTTTTCATTGTGTGCTTTAAAGTGGAGAAATGTCTTCAATCAGAGAGGTGTGTCTCTGAGTACTTAAAAAAACCCCCCAAACCTAAAATAACGGAAGTATGAACAAACTTCAGGTGTGGTTTTTCTCTCTTTATAAAGTGCAGACATTGGTAGGCAATTTTTTGGGGTGCTTTATTGGTTTCTTTTGTTTTAAATTTCTTTCAGATGCATATTTCATAAAACAAACTGAGACTTGAAGTATGTCATATGGCCTGGGTAGTTTCCTGGCAGAATTAAATTAGGTTCTTTTTAGACTGTTGTATTCCTGTTTCTATGAGTTTAATACCACCCTGACCTCAGTCCAAAGTCCCCCAAATGAAAACAAAACACCCTAGAAAGTGTTGTCTTGAAACAACAGAACAGTTAATTTCAATTAACGCTGCTAATCGGTAATAGACTAATATGCAGAACATAAAGTCACAAAATGTCTTTAGTTGCTTAATAGTGGTTTTGGATGGAGCTGTAATGGGAGTAAGGAGCTTCTTTCAACCTGTATTATTTAATCAGTTCTCTTTGGTGATCTGGTCTTTTGACAGGCTGACGAACACATCTTGTGCTGTAATGTCATTCATGCTTGGCTTCTATAGTAATGATGTATATCTACATACAAAAGCACTCTTTTAGTCATTTATGAAGACTGTACAAGTGATTTGCTAACAGTTTTTGGCATAATGGTACTGCTTTATGCATATGCTCTGTTATGTACCACAATCAACTTAATGTCCAGTGACTTGTCATCTGAAAAGCCCATGTACTGTTAATTACTATCATGGTGGCAGCACAGACCATCGTGTGGCATAAATGATAAACCATGCTGTGGCTTTTTTATTTAGAGACAGGAAACTGTTGTGGTTTTGCATTATCAAATTAGATCAAAATAGCCTTTATGACAACTATCCTTAAAGAAGTGGACAGGGAATTCATATCTCTTATCCCAGAGAAAAATATTGCGGTTTGTTTTGGTTTTAAATTATGTCACTGTCATGAAAACCTCGTTCTTTAGTCTCTGAGACAACCAGAGCATGAAAATAGGCCTTATTTTTGAAGCATGTTGTCTTGTTTAATATGTAATGTGATACCTTGTCATGCTGTGACAATGTGACAGATCGCATTTGCACTATAAAACTAAATTAACTTTTGTGCATAGCTATACAACAGCTAAATACAGTGACTCGGTACAGTGTACTGATTATGCAGGCTGCAGATGTTTTAGAGATACCGTTGTGGTTAAACTTAGCATCAGATGATTAATGGTTTTATTTAACATGCCTACCAAGAGTTTGGTAGTGTTTCAGCACGTAGTCTAGTGCATAAAGGGTGGTTTTGGTAGAAGACAAATTTAGGATTACAGACATTGCAATGTAGATTTGTATTGCATCGCAGCTGTTTGTCTGTGACTTATGAAAAATGGGAAAATTGTTCATTAATGATACTATGCAAATAAACTTGTATACAAAGCTGTAGCTCATACGAAACTGTAATGCCCTGTAGTTCAAAATTGTTTGGGTTGGAGATGGCCTCTAAGATAATCAAGTCTAACTGTTAACCCAGCACTGCGAAGTCCACCACTAAACCATATTCCCAAGTGCTACATATACATATCTTTTAAATACCTTTTTAGGGATGCTGACTCAACCACTTCCCTGGGCTGCCTGTTCCAGTGCTTGACCTCCTCTTCTGTGAAGAAATTTTTCCTAATATCCAGTCTAAACCTCCCCTGGTGCAGCTTGAGGCTGTTTCCTTTTGTCATATTGCTTGTTGACTAGGAGAAGAGACTGACCCCCACCTGGCTATAACCTCCTTTCAGGGAGCTGTAGTGAGTGATAACGTCCCTTCTGAGCCTCCTTTTCTCCAGGCTAAACACCCACAGCTCCCTCAGCTGCTCCTCATCAGACTTGTGCTCCAGACCCTTTCCCAGCTCCATTGCCCTTCAATGGACATGCTCCAGACCCTCAATGTCTTGTGGTGAGTGGCCCAAAATTGAACACAGCACTCGAGGTGTGGCCTCCCCAGTGCTGAGTACAGGGGGACAATCACTGCCCTGGTCCTGCTGGCCACACTGTTCCTCATACAGGCCAGGATGCCATTGGCTTTTTGGCCACCTGGGCACACACTGGCTCTTGTTCAACCAGGTGTTGACCAGCAACCCCAGGTTCTTTCCTGCCTCTCCAGATCCCTCTGTAGAGCCTCTCTACCCTCAGCAGATCAGTGCTCCTGCCCAGCTTGGTGTCATCTGTGAACTGACTGAGGGTGTCCTCAATCCCCTTGTCCAGGTCATTGATGAAAATGTTAAACAGGGCTGGCCCCAACGCTGAGCCCTTGGGAACACCATGAGTGACCAGCTCCAACTGGATGTAACTCCATTCACCACCACCCTCTAGGCCCAGCCATCCAGACAGTTTTTTACCCAGCTAACATTGCACCCATCCAAGCCATGAGCAGCCTGTTTCTCCAGCAAAGTGCGTGGGAAACGGTATGAAAGACTATAATAAAGTCTAGGTAGGCAATATCTACAAGGTTGAAGGAAAACAAGAGGTCCAGGTGAGCCACCAGTTTATTGCTGGTTTTGATTTTTGTACAGAATGTGTGTGAAACATTCTGTACCTGTGTGATACTGATGGCCAGAGTAAATATTTAAAGAGCTGAAGATAGTAATTTTTTCCCTCTGTATTTTAGGCATAGAATTCATGTTGTTGGTCTTCCATGGTGTGGTTATGCTCAAGAGTTTGTCCATGCTCAGATGGTACTAAACTTCCAGACCATGCTGTGGGATGGTTAACCCTCAGACTTCATAACACTGCAGTTAAACCCTTTGCTTTCTAACTTTTGTGTCAGCTCTCCTAAATGGGATGGTGCAGAAAGAAAAAATAATTAATATTTTTAAACAAAGCTTTCCTGTACAACTCCCAAGACTGCACAGCTGAAGTTTGGACAGGCATGTTACTCCATAAGGGAACAGAGTTTTAGCTCCATGTCTATGTAACTACAATCCCTGCTATTTATTACATGCTCTCATAAGGAACATTGTCATCCTAGCATGGTGAGAATGCTGCCTTGTGTAAATCCCTTTTTTAACTTACTGTAGCTTGTGTTTGTTTTGCTGCTTGCCCTGGAAACTAGACTTTTCTACCAGCTCAGAGCAGTTCAGCTTGCAGGGATCAGGGAGGAATGCAGGGAAAGGACTGCCAGGGGGGAAACCAACCCAGAATCTCTTGGCAGTGGGAAGAGAGTGTCCCTGTGTAGTCAAGAAGCACCCAGGAGCAGTTACGTATTTCACGTATTGTTGAGATCTTCAGGATGGCTCCCTTGGACTGTGGACCCTCTGACGTTATCATATAGAAAGCTGTGAATATGGTCATGTTGAAATCGTCTTTATTTAGGTTATTTAATGGTTTTGATATCTTTGGCTTGTGTTTTTAGAGTGTTGACTGCTGATTTTCCTAACATAATGGCTTTGCGGGTTGCCTCTGACTGTGACAACTGACTGGAAATACAATTGAATGTATTTTTTTTCCTAAGCTGCCTTAGGAGTGGGAAACAGTGAGCTAAAATAGGTGTTGCTCTATTGTAAGAACATGGAAATGTTCATGCTGAGATGCTTTGTTGGCATTAGAATAAGTGATGTGGAAATAGTGTTTTGGAAACATTGTGAAAGTCTGTTCACCCAACCACTTAGTTAACTAACCACATGATGCTGACATTTGCTCAGATGCTCCCCTTTGGTTTCCTGATTATTCAGTAACTTTAATAATGAAGAACATACCAGTAATTGCAATCTCATCTATTTTTAAAAGCAACTAACTCCAAATCCTCCCTTACATTTTTTCTGTCTTCTCTTACGTTGCTGCTTTTTCTCCTCTCTTCCTCCTCAATTTTCCTTCTATGTACTTATAGTTAACATCATGTTTTATTGTATGGTGCGTTCCCAGGTACTGGGATTTTGCATCACATCTACATCTGCTCCCAAAACCTGTCCTGCGTGTGCCTGTCAGTCATGTCTCCAGATAAACAGAGATGAGTTAGATCATGACTTGAGAAGAGTTGTAGATCGCTGCTAAAAGTGGGTGTGTATCACCAAAACCAGTAAGGTCAGCAAACGTGTACCAATATAAATTAAGCCCTGCTTGTGCTGGTATAGTTAAGGCTTACTTGCTAGGCTCTTATGAGAAGCAATCCACTTGAGTCAGCACAAGCCCCCTATAATAAGCTAATTTAAGCAGATTTAACTGTTCTTTACACACACAGTTTTTGGTGAGAGGGACATTCCGGTAGCTGAAGTAGGCTCAGCAAGCCCTCTGCTCAGCTAACAACTACAGCCGAGCAGCAAAGGGGGCAGTGAGATGCAGTGGCAACAAGAGGGAGCATGCTGTGGGCAGGTTGTAAAGCCATAATATCTGTATTCTGTGTGGATCACCATAGAGGGTATGGCTCAGCTCTCATAGCAAAGCCCTTCCTGCATGTGAAAAAACAAACAAACTTGTAGCCACAGACAGATTTGAAAACATTCAGTGTGGAAGGCAAATAAATAGGAGGTAACAGAAGTCTCTTTAATAATGACTCGTATGCAGAAAGGGCTTTTGTGCTTTCTCTCACTTGAAACAGTGGGTGAAAAAGTGACATTTGCTGCTTTTTCTCAATACTGATAAATGGAATCTCTTTTTTTTTTTTTTTTAATCTTTTTAAGCAGCATGTATCTGAAATTGGAGTTTGGTATTGCAGCATTTGTGGAAGTTTAAAAACAAATTCAGCAAAATGGTGAAGTTGACATTTATGTGACTAAGGTACATTTTGGAGAGGATGTTAAGATCTCCATGGTTCAGCTTTAAGTTACCCTTTTTAATTATTAGGAATTAGTAATTGGCCTTTCTCTGAAAGTGTCTAGTCTTGATTAGTTAGAGCCAGAACAGTGTATTTAAGGGGTCATAGATGTCATTTGATACGCGAATTCCTGTTTTGTGACTTAATTAAATAATTCATTATTACTGACTTAATTAAGGCAGTGTTTATTCAGTGACTTTGAACCGTTCAGTGTTTCAGTTCCTTTTAAACTTTGGCAGCAAATATGCACTGCTTCTCTGTATATATAAATTATTATTTCATGTAAGTAATTTTAATATATGAAATCCTACACTGACTTATAATGCAAGTTGCTGTACTTTCAAACTTAATTTTAATGAGGTTTAGTTTTTTTAAAAAATCTAATTTGACTTTTAAAACAAAGACTTTCTATTACAGAAATAAAGTCTTATTTTTATCAACTCTGATGTATTCTGCCTAGTTATTCAGGTCTGGTGGTTGATCATGAGTCCAGCTGCCAGGGGAGAAGGCAGTGAGAGCTAGGGCTGAGATGAACCTAGTGGGCAGGGGGCAGGCAGCCTCTGCCAGTTCTCCAGCAGCTGAGAATGTCATGGGCTTTGACAGGAGCCAGGGCTTGCTGGCATCGTGGTTTAGAGGTTGAAGGACACAGCCATGGAAAAGCAGTAGAGGAACTATTTGTCCCTTTGATTTGATTTGGCTCTAGAGGGCTTGCTGATTCCATGACTGTTGCTGGGTGCTCTGAAGTAGCCACTGCTTGGAGTGGTTCAGCTTTCCGGACTATGCAAAAGAGCGTTTTCTCACTCAGTTGCATTTCTCTCTTTATATGCATACACAACTGTAGTACTCAGCTTTTAAGAAATACGAATGCCTGCTGCTTCCCGTGGTGTGGTTGGCCTCGGAGAGTCAGACTCACGTAGGCTGATGCTCCTTAAGTGCACCAGCAGACCTCTATGTCCTGTCCGCTGCACTGGTACCAACTCATTAATGGTGATGGAAGTGCCTGAGTATCACTTGGCAAAACTATGGGGTTCCTATCCTGTCCTGAGGCCTCCAGACCTTTCATAGCTCCCAATTGATGCATAGCAGAAAAGAATGTGGCTTATTGCAGTTAGAGATAACAGGAATGGCATTTGAAGGAAAAGGTATCTGGGGGCAAGATGAATGCATTTGATATAAAAATGATCGAGTGGCAATAAACTTTATAACAGCCTGCTTCAGCATGTGCTTTCTCTCCAGCGCTTGAAAGGAGGCTTTGGATTGTGGCTGTCTGTGCCTTTCATAACTTCAGAGTGGATTTTGCAATTATGCTGGCCCTGAAAACCTGTAGAACATGACACCTGTTCCCAGTATTTATCAGTATCTCTCATTTGTAGTTTTATGCCTCTCTTTTAGGGCACTTCTTTTAGTTGATTCCAGCGGGCGATAGCTAACCTCAGTTACCGGCAATATTACTGCGTCTTGGAATGGTGCTGGTTATGATGAGTAATGGTAGGCAAACCGATACTTTTTTCCTTGAGGAACACAAATCATGCATGTATCCCAAGTGAGCTGATGGTTTGGCAGGGTGAAAGGATGAATAAAAATTGCCTTTCAAGTGCATGCAAGTTGACAGCCCGAAAGGTGATTTTCTTGACTCATATACTTCAGGTTCCTGGGTTTTACGTATGGCAAGTCTCCAGAACAAATATTGCTTTTGGAAAACCTAATCAAATTCTGCCATGAGAGTTAAGTTACTGAGTGTCAGGCCTCAAATGATATGCTTGATTTAGACCTCTCTGGAGTTCAAAAATTGTAAATTTTATCAGCAGTGGTTTCATGGAAAAATGCAAAGCAAAGGTTGAAACTTCTATAAGAATAAACTTAGGCACTAGGACTTCTAGAGGGAGTGAGTTCAGGATAGAAGTATAATCTGTTCAGTGTTTTTTCAAAGTTTGCCTTCATTTCCTTGGGAATGCTTTGAAGGGATGATGTCACTCCACGTCGTATCATTGTGTTGTTATACTACAAACCCTTTTATAGTATCATGTGCTGATACTGAAATTTGTTTTATTTGTTGGGTCACAGTTTGAGATCGCTTTAATGGAAAGGAAATATCAAAAGGAATTCAATGAAAGGGGAGACAAAATGTAAATTGGGTCATTTTACTTCTCCCTGATGGACTTAAGCTGGCTATAAGAGACAACTTAATGCAAAAATTGTTGTGTAATTTCAACTTTTACTTTGTGGGCTGTGTATTAGGAAAAACAAAGCTACCGGTTCACCAACCCTTCCCCAGAAAAAAAACAACCCATGTTAATGCTTTGTAGGTGGAGTTTTTAAAACAGCATACACAAAAACTGCAGCATGTGGCCATCACATAGCCCAAGTCAAGAGAAGTTTGGTGTAGTTCAGAATGAATATGAGCAGACTTTGACTGGGAAAACGAGAGAGAGAGAGGTGATGCAGGCTTTGGATTAGGCTGTTTAAAAGTGGGCAGTCAGAGCAATTACATTGGAATTGGTGAAGTTCAGAGCCCACTGGCAGTCATAGTGCCCAAGTGACCAGTGCATAAATGGCCATGTGAGGAAGGAGCATTTGCCTTCAGCTGTGGCCAGGCTTCCAGTACTTAGAGATGGCAGCTCACTGGAGGAGGTGTCTTTGTTCTTGCTCTGGTTATGCTTCAGTGTCTCTTTGGAGCTGAGCTTGGCTGAATGCTTGGTTATGCAATGATTAAGTGCATTGGTGGTGCTGGATGGTGATTTTCCTGAAAACAGATGTCTGAAATGGTGTGGCACTCATGTAGGACTGGTGGAAATTCTTGAACTGCAGTTCTTAGTAAATGTTTTCAGTTTAGTACTCTGACCAGCCTCACTGCCTGGCTCGTCTTGGAAGGGATAGCCCTCACCCCCTTCCTCACCACGTTTTTTTTTCTAAGGTGCAATTATAGAAAGAGAGACTGAAATGGGTAAGAGAGGGAGGGAAGTCCTATCAGCATTTCTCTGAGGAAGTACGGCCACGAAACAAAGCTTTGTTATGCCATTTGTAAAACTATTTGGGTGGAGAGATGAGAAAAGCATTCTCCTGGATAAAATTGCAGCTCCTCCGGTAATAAGCTCTTATAACATCGAGAAAATAGGGAGCTAATAAAATTGTTTCCTCCCTCTCATCCTAGAGCCTGCTGAAGAATATGTTACTATTTTAATTCTTCCTTAAGTATGAGTGGTTTCATTGCCTATCTGCTGTTGTTTGTAAGTCATATTATATTGTAGTTACTTGGTGGAGTAGAATACACAAAGTTTGTTAAGCGTTACGCTTGCAAAGGTTCAATGCTCCCTTCCATCTGTGTGACTGTGGGACTCTGCTTGCTATATTATTGCTCCAGGAGAGAAAAGGCACAAAAGGGAAGGCAGCTGTGGCCTCTGTACTTTTGCTGCCCTGTGTACTCTTTCTGGCAGTCTGGAGTTTCTGTAGATGAGCGACACTTGGCCAAAAGAATCAAAGTCAGGAAATGGACATTTGATGTTCACTTCTTTGGGATTTAGGATTTTTTTCAAAGGATCATAAATTGCAGTAGTTAGAAGAACCAGAATGAGCAGCAAGATGATGTCAGATTGGACCAAATGGCAGCTTAATTTTATATCAATCTACAGATAAATGCAAAAGACTCTCATCTATGCTAGTCACAGGAATTCTGTAAAGCAAGGATGAATTTTTTCTAAACTGTGTCCCTTGTCTGAATGTGACAAGATTATAAACACTATTGCAAACATTCATACTGTAGTTATTTGAGATTGGGGTCTTAGAGTTAACCAAATCAGAAACAGGAAGGCTGACAGATTTTTATTGAAGTACCTCTATGGAGAATCAATGTTATCAATCTGTCTCTCTGCAAGACAGTTGCTTTGGGCATCAGCTCTGTGTTGTAAGTGTCATATGTGAACTTTCATAAAAACATTGGTAATGCAGGTTTTGAATACTGTCTACTCCTTTGTCGTGTTCGCAGGACTTCTCACTAATGGCCAATCTAAAGGATTAGGACCAGGATCAGAACAGCTGGAGAATGAGAAGGATGATGCATCACAAGTGTCCTCAACAAGCAACGATGTTAGTTCTTCAGATTTTGAAGAAGGGCCCTCGAGGAAAAGGTCAGTAGTGCATTATGATTAAACTAGAGCCTTTCTGCTTTGTCTGTTTTGTCTTAGAGTGTTGCATTATGTTATCAGTAGGTTATGGTTGCACCTACTGCCCTACCATAAACAGACTTTGCAACATGGATTCCATCTATGAACAGCAAAGGTACAGCAAACTTTGCTTCGCCCATTGATATTGATTGTTCTTCTGGCTGTTGTGGAAAACATGGAAAAGCAGTTGTTTTTTTACAGTAGATGAATGCTAATTTAAATGCCTTAAGACTCTCTCCTCTCCTGGCTTTTGCCTCTCAGGCCAATTTCAAGGAAAGCATCACTAAAGTAGTTACTGTTACTGTTGTTATTTTTAATTTTTGGTGAATGAAACCATGTAAAGTTAAAAAGATAGAAAAGGACAAAACAGATGCTTCTGAGAAGAGGAACTGCATAGTAAGGGGGTGTGATGGGTATCGGTTGCAAAGGACTGCTTTGAGATACTACTGCAGCAAGCTGCCTCCTCTTTCCTAGAAGTCACTGAATGTGCAAAATGTGGGTTAAAATCATAGACCTCAAGCCAATCTATTACAGAAAATATGCTGAGAATGCAGGCGGCTGGGAGTTGTCCTTTCTGTGAAGTAAGAACGAAAACAGGCTGTCTAAAAAATGCCTCTTAAAAGAGAGAATCAGAAATGCTTCCTCAACCTTTTTTCCTCCACGCTTCTTGCATCCTAGTTCCAAGTCAAAACAAACCATATAGTTATAGCAATAATAATAACAACAGTTTTCTTTCAAACAAAAGAAGTATTCCTGTTTTCTGTATGACCTTATAATTGCACTGAGAAGCCTGATGGGGTGAGGAGACCGGTGCTTTCCTGGACACCCTCCTGTTCTTGTTCCACTGTTTCCTATCCCTGGTCCCCACAATCTTTTTTGTGCACCCAAGCAACAAAGCTCAAACTCCAATTAATATGCCCACTGAGCTTATCAGGCATATCAGAGTAAAATTTGTGTTATCTTCCATACTGGTAGAAATTTTGCAAGGCTTATTGCATCCTACTGCTCGTCAGGGCAAAGATATTTGCGTGCTGATTTTGGGCTTTATGAGATACAATGGAGGATTGAAAATTATTTCTGCTGAGCTATTTAGGTGGCATATACTGTTGATGTGATCCTGGGACACCGTGGTCATTATTTCACAGCCAACATGTTGGCCAACTGCTTCCCTCTGCACTTAGTTTGTCCCCTTATTCCTCAGCTGTGCTGGCATAATGGCATGCAGGGTCACACCATGAGTAGCTTCAAGAAGCTGGTTAGGATTAAAAATAATAGCAAGAAGAAGATGAATTGAGGTTTTTTGCCAGATTTCTTCATTGTTAGTCTGCGTGAGACTTTTACCTCTTGTTCAGAGTATGGTTGTAGGAGCAGCTGCCGGTGCAACCAGGGGGACATCCCCTTCCTCTCTTGGAGCTGGCCAGGGGGAGGAGGGCTTGTCCCTTACACTGTACCTGTTTCTGGTGCCCTGCACAGTCCAGCTTCAGTTATGAGTGGGATTTCTACATCACCAGTCTCCAGAAATTGCACTTGAGTACTCTGAGTGAAAAATTTTTGGAAGAGTATTTGGTAGGTTTGAGCTGAGGGAATTCAGACCCTCGAGAGGCAGCTAGGTGGTTCAGGCATAGTAACAGGGAACTCAGTGCCTTTGGTACTTTTTAGGTTAAAAACAACGACAAAAAAACTCAGCCCCAACACAGACCCAAGATGAAAACTTCTTCTGGCTTTCATGGAAGGCAGAGCATCATTTCACTACTTCTTTAAGCATCATGAACTGTTGAAATAATATTACAGTTGTTACTTCAGTTGCTGTGAAGGAGAGTGTTCTTGTTTTGTTTCCATTTACACCCACACAGACTTTTACCTATTTTTTTTCCTCCCTGAGCTTCCTCTTTGCAGACAGATGTTTTCTGGGTTGCTTCTCTTGAACTGTACTGGAGCACGTTGAGTGTTTTTATGTCATCTTCTTGTTTCTTTTTAGGCTTTTTGTTTTGTTTAGCTGAATATGCAGTGTTTCTTCAATCCAGATCATCTTGCAATCCCAGAAAGAGTTGAATATTGGGTAAACAAAGGACATGCAGGAAGATGATGAGGGGGCAAATGGGACTGAAATGGAATCTGTAGGTTGACTGCCTCAGCTTACCAAGTTTTGAGAAGTTATGTCCTCCTTGTCTTCCTCCAGGGTTTATCAAAATCAGACTTTTCAGTTGTCGGTTTAGCTGTGTATATAACTAATGACACTCTTGTAATAAAATATGCCTTTAAAGACTATAGCTTTAGCAATGTACTCTGAACCATTATATGTAAGTTACTATTTATTTCTTCATTTTTATTTTTGTGGGGTTTTTCTGGGGTTTGGTTTTTTAGTTTTTGGGGGTTTTTTCGGTGTATGGCAGGAATGGTCTTTTGGAAACTTGAACCTGGCATCTTCTGGAGGAATAGGTCACCTGTGTTTCACACTCATGATGGAAACAGAGCTAAGCAAATAAGCATAGTAAATACAGGAATCTGTTGTAAAGGGCTCCAGGTTCTTTAGTAGTTTAAGACTCTGGTTTGACCTTTCAGTTCTTCAGTGTAATGGCAGGCTGGCACTGTGGAGGCAATCTTTTCCCAGTTTCTTCTTCCTATCTCTTCCCAGAAGAGAAGGCTGTGTCTGGCAGCCTTCTGGCCCCCTGTCCGTCAGCTCAGGGACTAATCTGGCAGCATTTCCTCCCCCTGCCTAGAGCAGGTCACCTTCTATAAAGGGGATAGAGATCATGCATATGTGCAGCATGTGTGTATAGTTTTAGTTTGCATTTATAGTTGGTCCAAACTCCTCCAGTTTCAGAGACAGTTTGCACAAGAGCCTGGATGAACAGCAAGTTCAAACTGAGTGGAGGGTGAATTTGCTAGCAGTTAACATTGCCTTGTGGTCTTACTAGAGACTGTGAAGGGGCAAAGCCAACCATTCCTGGTGTAGCTCTCCCTTGGATCAAAACTAGGTAGTGGATGCTCCTACTGAGTTACTGGACTTAGCTGTAGATAGGTAGGTGCTGGCAGGCATCTGTGGGGGAGGCAAATCTCTACCAGCCTGGCTGCAGACCACTGAAGAGGCCATTGACAAGTATTCCTTATTTCACTTATATATGCCAAACAGAATAACACAACAGTAGAACACCCAGCCAAGCACAGCTTAAGGTTTATCACATCTATTTTTTTTCAGTTTCAACCCCTTTTGTAGTAACATAGCTTGATTGAAGAGCCATAAGGAGAGCATTGTGGTGGTGATACCTTAGGTTTTAAGTTTTATATTTTTCAAATCCTGTACTGCCTAGTGTGTAACACTGAAGTTTTGTGTGGCCTCTTAGCTGCTGTTCTCTCCTGCTGGTTAGACATAACAAACCTCTCTAGGTTTGCTCTTCATGGACACCTGGCCCCAAAATGTGTAAACTAAAAGCCTCTGAAGAGGAGGGACAAACTTGGGGTAATTACATCATGAACTGAGGTTATAATTGGAGCATTAACCCTGATATGCAAATGAACCAAACTTATAAAAGTGTGAAGAACCCATGACCCGGGGTGCATCTTGAGTGTAGCCTTTTGACTGCCCAGGGTATACCTTTGAAGGCCCTTCAAATAAATACCTACCTTTAGTCTCTTATTCTTGTCTAGTCTCTGTTTTTAGGTGGCCATCTCAAGGCATCAGTGGAAGGAAAGAGATGGCTCTTACGGTGAAAGTGTGCAGATTTAATATAATACTGCAGGTTTTGTTCAGAAACTCACTTAGATACTTTGTTTGATGGAGCAGGATTTTTGAATGCAGTGGCCTGACACTGTTAGGCTTCAAATGGTTCCAGCTAGTCAGTGTGTAGTCAGTAATTAACACCTTTGCTCTCTGGGGACTGGAGGAAGCTTCTTACACAACCACGTTTGCATCTGATGTGAAAATTCCCATCTCCATTTTTTTTTTACATGTATCATTTTATATTGCAACAATATTCTGGAACAGTTCTAAAAGTCTGCAGCCTGCCTTTTGTGGTGCTGCAGATTTCAGCTGGTAATGGTAGTAAAGAGGAAAAGGAGTACATGTACAGCTTTGCCCCTTCACAGCCTCTAGGTAAGTCCAAAATTATAAGTCCTTCTTACAGAGTAAATGGAGTTTGGGGAGGATTGACAGTGGCAGTAGTGGCAAGCTTAGTACTTCAAAAGACTTAGATTTGTTTGAGTTTACACTCAAAAGGATGGAAAACACTTGCTTTGATCTGAGCTGTGTGTATTACTAGTGGCCAGGTCTGAGGGGAAGCAGCGGGGTAATCCTAAGTAGTAAATACTCCTTTCAGCCTGTAAGGGTGAAAAGTGCCAGCCTTATTCTAACATGTGGCAAAACCCAAGCATTCAGGTGTTACACTGGATCTGTTGTGCAATGAGTTGCTGTCTAGTTGCTGTGTAAATGAGAGAAGTTGCTGGTTTGTTGTTCAGTGCTTTGGGGAGAGATGAACAAAACTGTTGGTATATGGGCTTGAGAAACTTATCAGATCGGGTGGTCTTCACCATGTAAAGATCGTACATTTTTCAAAACCTATGAACAAAAGGCTATTGCTGAAGGAGAAGTGTAGCTTCCATGTAGCTGCATGTTTTTGTTGTGAATCTCCAGTTTCCAGCTACGATTCTCAGTTGAGAAAATCAATAGGTAACTGGCCAGAGGTGTTTGGTCTCTGTGCTGGATGCTCATCCTTTTTTATGGGCAGCTCTGAAGACTGCAACCACTGGCAATTAATAACAGTGTGCAGAGACAGCTGTATGTTTTCTAGCAACAAGTTGCTCACCTTACCCAGGAAGAGATATGCAGAGCAGACTTGATATGACAATATGTTGATCTTTGGTGATAATAGGCTATTGCTTGCTTCCTGTTACTAATCAGGTGGCTACTCATTTACATGGCCTCCTTCCCAGAAATTCACACGGGGAATTGCCAAATGCACAAATGCATTTATCTTTTATTGTAAAGTTGTGTTAATAGAGGGCTGTGAGAAGTGGGAGGAGGTTGACTGATTTTGATAACTGTTAAGCTTTAAATTGGGGATTTTTTAAAATTTAATGTTAGAATATTCTCTCTGTTAAGAGGAAAAAAGACATTGGTTTAGTTTAGGAAAAAATTAGGGTTGGAGAAATTTCCCCTCTTGCAGTAGCAACAGAGTGGATGGACATTGCCTACTGGTCCAAGGGTGTGTAGAGCTCCTGGAAGAAGACACTTTGTCCAGTTCTGCTGCAGGGAAGGTTGTTGGCTGCAGGAGAAAGGAACAACCCACTGGGGAGCAGTAGCGTTTTAAGCTGCCACAAATTGCTTATTAGGAACCTTCTGAGGCCTTTAATTAATACAGCAGCTTTCTGCTAACGGTCTCAAGCATGTGACAGTCAGAAGTGTGACTGTGCACTACAGCAAGGCCAACCCATGGGATGTGCTCCTACTCCTTGCCTTGTGCTGGCTCCCTGCTGCCTGCTCGTTTTTCCTGTTTGTCTTTTTAAAATTTTATTTTTAGATACCAGTTTAACTCCCTGAACTGGCTCATTGTGGAGCAACATGACGGCTAAGGTTTGTCAAATGAAAAGGTGGGAGTATGTGTCCAAGGAGGGGGAGACAAGCATGCTGATCTCCCTTGGCTGGTGGCTGCACAGCTGCTAGGCTGGCAGAGATGTTTTGCACCCTCAGCACAAAAAAAAAGCCAGTCAGTGGTAGGCAAGCTTTTGCATATTAGGCAAGCTGCTAATTTAAGTGGTTTCTTTTAGTGATATATCCTTTTCAACTTGATTTGCAAAGGACTTTCTTGCCGTAGAGCTGTCAAAAGGTTGAGGGGACTTGGGGATGGGGGGTTTTTTCCCTCTTTTTTTTCCTTTTTGTCAAATTGTTCTTATAGTTAATAATGAACAGTCTCTTTAGCACTAGACTTAGCACCTTTCATGCAAGATGTAAAACAAGGTCAATCCTGTTCCCACATTTGTAAGTTTGTGAGGGATTTCTGCTTGGTATTGTAGGTGATGGAGAGAGCAGTGTATTATGACTCGGGTGTGAAAGCAGGAGACTGCTCGTGATATCAAAGTGTTTTTCCAGGACCTTTTTAGTGAATAGTCTTTTCAGTAATTGGAACACTATATAATGTATTTGTGTTCCGCTGTTGCCTGCTACAACACAATGTAAGCCCACTTATCAACCAGGTGCTTCTGTTATTTTTTTTCTAATTTCAGTAGGCAGTGCAAATCTGCACTAGTTGTTTGCTTATGAAGAACTACATTAATCCACAATAAAACCAAAATGGCAGTAAGATTTATGTATAATAATTTTTCTTAAAGCTTCCCCCCCCATGAAATGCTGATATGATTGGAATATATTTTTAGTGCTGCACATTTATATTTAAATAACAAGCCTTATAAACAAAGCAATAATAGTCCATTGGAGTGGATTTGTAGAGAAACAGTAAAAAGACAGATTACCTGCTTTATAATGCAAGTCAAGAAGATCATTGTATGTAGTTTGAAAAGGAAGAAATCAGGTGATTAATGTTCTTTCAGTATTTTCATAAGGAACAAACAGAAGTTGTGACACGAATTCTTCTATCCGACATGCAAAGGTACAACAAGGTACAATAATCTGGGAACACTTGAACTTTGTGGGTAGGCAGCTATGTAAACAACTTGTTTGAGTAGTGATTTAATAATTACGAAGGTATGATTTATAGCAAGCTGAGAAGTGTTACGCCATGTCCAATTCAAACTTGCTTGTTCTCCCCTGCCACCGTTTTTTCAGAAGTCGTAGTTGCAGGGAAAGGTCTTCATGACCTTGAGTTTGGACTCATTCACTGAGGGATCAAGGAAGCTTCCAAACCAGACGGGATAGGTGCAGTTGTTTCTGTCTTTCTGTGTATGGCAAACACTCCTTCAGCTGCCTGATAACCCAGCCCTAACTGTGATTCACTTAATTCATGTCTCGCCCCTGTGTATGACAGGTCAGATGTTGGTTGCTTTAATACCAGGGAGAGGTTGCTCTAAACTGATGTAGGAAGTAGTTGAAAAAGACACTTTTTTCAAGCAAATTTGTTTGCCAATGTGAAAGAAATTTTTTAAATGCACATAAGCCATTGTCTGTATAAGACTCTAGCCTGATGTTTGGGCTAACATAACTCTTTGCTACATCTGATGTTGTCTTATGTGCTGTGCAAAGATAATGATACTAAAAAGGAGAGCGCCATTTCAGTATTTTAAAGTGGAAGTGTGTCCTGATAAACTGAGTTTTTAAGAGTATTGGTGGGAGGTTGTTTTGTTTTGTTGTTGGTTTGGTTTGGTTTTTGGGTTTGTTGGTTTGCTTGGGGATTTTTTAATCTTTATAAGTATTTGAAGATTGTATTCGTACTGTATGCTGGTTTGGCATACACTGAAGTATAGAAAATCCTGTTCTGTATTTACTCCTGTGGCTGATATGTGTGAGTGATAGGAGCGTATTCTCAACATGTTCCTTGAAAATGACAGTGTGAACGTGGGCTACTGCTGATTCACCAAAAAATACAGCAGTGTGGGTATTAGTGTTGTTATGGGTCAGATTAAGATTCCAGGTAAGGGTGTGGGTCTTGAGACTCTCAAATGGATGACAGAGGCTTGGAGTTGTGTGGTTACTGCTCAGAAATAGGTCAGTCCATGTCACCAGCATCTCAGTTTGGGACTGCAGGAGTTTTCTAAGTCTGAATTGAATTTGAAAAGTATAAATCTCAGTATTGTAAATATCTCCTCTAGAATCTTCTCTGGTCTCTTGTACTGATAGAAAAATCACAGGAATTTTACATATATCACCTAGCTTATGCTGGTATAGTGCTTTTCCTTTCTCTTCTTCCATTGTTGTCCAGTAGCACAGAAATTCCTGAGGGAAACTAATTGGTTTTTTCTTCTTAACCTGAACATTTGTATATTTAGTTTATTAGCAGTATGTTTATTGTTAAATAATTTGTACAGTAATGGCCATGTCATCATCATGTTTTGATTTTATGCTTTTTTTCTTTGCTTTTCTCTCTTGATATTTGTTTTTGGCTCTGATTAAATAAACTAAAGCTTAAGGGACCCTTGACCATGTGGAAAATTATTTGGAAGTTTCTGGGTTTTTTCCAGTTATATTACAGTCTGTTTTCTCTGGTAGCATCCTTCTTTCAGCTTCAGACAAGTTCTCCCCTGAGTTTCATAGTTGTAGTTACTGTGGAGATATCTGTCCATTCTTCCTCTTCTCCTCCCTTGCCCTCCTCCTTTCCTGGAGCTCCTGCAGCTGTTATTTATCTTTTCAATAAAGTAAGTAGGCTTTGTGCAGACTTTGTTTCTAATATCTCTTCTGTTGCAACATGTCATTTGCCTGTAATGCTTTCACTTTCATGAAATCTTGTAGGTATTTGTTTATATGGATGAAAAGTTTGGGATATGAGAGTGAGGAGGTCCCTAGTTAAAAGGGTCACTCCTGGAGCTATTATCTGATTTGATCTTTCTTCACAGTTGAAGAGCTGTTCATTGAAGTAGTAATTCTGTAAAATGAATTAACCGGGAACATGTGTGTGTATGTGTGCTGAGTGTCAAGGACAGCTTTTAGAATTTATTTATTTTAAATGGCAGCTTTTGGAATTTAATATAAACATACTCTGGTGCAAGTTAAAATTTCTCGGGTGAAGAAATGAAAACTTGAGACAACACATCGTTAGCCTTTTAAGTCTGAGAGACTTTTCTTTGCACCTCATCATAATTTTGATAGCTCTTTATATACAGCTTTATATATTCCAGCTTAACAGAGAAACACGGATGTTTGGGTAGTCAGCTATTCTGCAACAGATATTTTCCTTTGCATGTGCACTGTTGTATTTTTAAACCCCTTGGCTTGGGGAAGCATTGTTTCACTTGGTGTCTGTGGGTTTGCTGAATGACTTAGATTTGCAATGTGCTCTCCAACCAAGAAGTTCTACCACAAGTGCCTGTCTGAGCAGTCATCCCACCTGGAAAGCCAGTGTAGCTGCACTGGTCTTTTGATGGATGTGTTTCTTATGGTAGCTGCATCTTCAGAGGTTTTTCCCTTCTTTCTTTAGAGACATCTTGCTCTAGGTGCTTATTACAATGTTACACTGTTTTCCTTTGGCCTGCTAAGCACTGTCCACTGTCACCTGTGGCTTTTAACAGTCAGGAGCCTACTGAGAAGACCCTCTGTTTTACAACTGCATAAATACCCTACCTTGGGCTGTTGGTCAGATAATGCAAATCTCTTTGCCTCCCATTGAGAGTGTTGGGTTGAAATTGCAGCCTAAAGGCACACTATGCAGCCGAGTGTTACGTGATGAGGAGGTGTGTCCTTCCCCGTACCTTACATGTGCTGGGTCTGGCCAAAGCAAAGGTAGGTGGTTTTCTGCTGGATTAATGGAACTGGTATTGGACAGATCTCCTGGGTACCACAGGGAGCACAGCAGAGGTGGCTTTGGGGAAAAAGATGAACAGGAGCAACATCAGTCCCTCTGGGGGCGGGGTGGCTGGGTGCCCTGATCAAGTCAGCCCTCCAGGATAACATTGCTCTCGGTTTTATTCTAAGCAAGCAAACACTGCCGTCTCCTTTGGTCATTCCTATTCCTAATGAGGCAAGGGAGAGACTCTGAAACCCTTTACTTTGTGTCTCCTGTGCTCTTTTATTATGCTTTAGATTATTCCTGGCCCCCTGACAATTTGTTCTGCAAGTTGTCAAGCAAAATGTGCATTTTAAAATTACTCTAAAATTTTAATCAACTCTTTTTTTAGAAGGGAGTCTCATGTTTTTCTTTTGCATACATCGAGTTTGCTTTTAAAGTAAGCAGCTGGGACTTTCTTGATTACTTCTATTTTTAGTGACATCTTCTTTACACCTGCACATTGAAAATCATGACGTTTTCTAACTGAGAATGAGAAATCTTTCAGCCTCCCTGATTCTTAGGTCAGAAGCCTGAAATCAAGCTGGCCCTCTAATTGCAGTATCTTGATGTTAGAAAAATTGACCACTATTGATTTTCCTTGAAAGTTAGTTCATCCCACCTGGTTGATTTGTAACAAAACAAGAAGACAAACTAGGTGTGGCACAATTTCTGAGATGCTCACTTTTATGTCTCTAGGCCTATGCAATCCTCTCATTACTTGAAAATTAGATTTAAAGTATTAAGTAATACCTAGACAAATGTTACTATGCAGTCAAGGTTTGATTTTTACCCATTTTATTTCATTTCTGTTGCATAGAAATCCTGCTGTTAAATTTACTTTTGATATGTGTGCTATATGCCATCCCAGATTTTAAAAGTGTTTAATTCCTTGCAGTTTCCAGATGGACTGCAAAATAAACTTCAAAGGTGAATCAGATGAGAAATGGAAAAAGAGGGGAGATAGCATTTGAGTAAAGGTCACACTCTTCTTATCAGAAGAATCAATTGAAGTAATTCAGAAAAAAAGACCTCACATAAAAAAGTTTGGTTTTTCCTTGAAGCTTTTGGTTACGGGACCATACTAAAACATAAATTCAAACATTTGTTCTTCTTTGGGCAGTACATCCCACAGTACCTCTAAGTAGCCTAGGTACCAGGTGGCCTTTTGTTCAAATTCTTGCCATACTGGGTGGCCTTGCACAGCACTTAATCACTCTATGTCTCTTCCATCTTCAAGTTTAATTGGCAGAGTTTTAAGCAGTTAAAGATTGGAGTAATAGTCGTTTATTGTTTTCAAGTAAGCAAAGCATAAGTAAATTATATTATTTGTATCTGTTTTGTATATGTGTCTATTTTTGGCTTCATTTATTGCTCTTCCTTTTTCTGATATTAAATTAACATAGATATTCATAAATAAACAAAAAATAAATTCTCTCCCTGAAGGAGGATTTTGAGAATGCTTTATCAGTACAGCTGCATTCAAATCCATTTTTAAATAACAAGAGTTAATTCCTGCATCCACTGAAAGTGCTTATTTATTATTGATTTCAGTGGATTGGCCATTTTCTTAAGATGTCTGCAGGCTGAAGAATGCTGTAAATTAAGTGCCCCTGGTTTTGACTGCACTTGGAGTAGCCCTTCAAAGAGTCTTGTTTATTTTCCTTTTCAGTTATCGTACTCTGTGTATGCCTGCTGGAGTTTTACACCACAGAATGAGCCATCCGAAAGTGATGCGTGTACCCTCTGCCTTGTATTTCCCCATGCTCTTACCTGGCTTGTGTCAGCTGGCTGCCTCTGCTCAAGGTGGTCAGTGTGAAGTATGAAATTGTTCATTGACTGGATGCTGCTGATCTGGGTTTCACACTTGTTGGGTGCTGGATTATTTTGGTGGCAGAGAAAGGCGTCCTCTTCACCCACAGGATTGTTCATTCGAAGCCTTTTGCGCAGGGTTTGCATTGGAGGTCCTGCATTGCATCGTTTGCTCCAAAGCTGTAGCTGTGCAGGGTTACTAATTCAGTGGGACTACAGAGAGTATATGCCATTCATAGTAAAAATGGAATAATCTCTCCTTTACACTTTCTTCCAGTGTTACGGGGTAATTCACTGAAAATATCTCAATATTTTTTACCAAAAGTACTCAATTGTATCCTAAGCCATGCTGTGTTCCTCTTATTTCAAGTCATAGAAACTTCTCAGTATGGAACTTTACTCCAAATTATGGTCATTATTTTCAGCTTCTTAGTTGCATCTTCTTGAGCACTGGTTCCCAATCCCGTACTTTGAAACTGCTGTTTCAGGAAACTTAACTGCTGTAGCTGTTTGGTGTGTGTGTGTGTGTGCGATTCCATGGTGTTACCTGCTGTCTCCAGTTCAAGGCTTCAGATTGATTTGCTTCTCTGTCAGGTTTTTACGTGCCATTCAAAGCCCTCTGCCAGCCTGGGGATGCAGCTGTATGCTAATTTCCCAGTTTCAACAAAACACTCATAGATCACTGCTGAAGTACTTGGTCTTCTTGATACAGAGGGAGGAAGTTTCTGGGCTGGGATGAGTGAAAAAGGCAGGGTCTGGGCCTGTTGCTGTTTCTTGTTTCTTTGCCTGAGACAGAGCTCTGATGTTAGAAATGCAGCTCTGTCACATCATTATTTCTAATTTTTAACATGAAAAAGGCAAGTTGAAAGGGAATTTGTTACAGCTTCTTGTTACTCTGTCTTCTAAAAGGAAGTGTGAGTGTAATCTTCACATACCATATCTTCATGTAACGATTTTTAAAAGCCCTTTGGTCTGAAGTAGTGTTTGACATGAGGACAGGCAACAGTATTTCAGTATCTGGGCAGATTTCCAGACCCTGATACTATGCTCTTGTTCTGACCTATCCTTTCCTCTGGGTGTTCTTTTTCCCAAAGACTTCTCACTGCTCAGGAGACCTGTCTTTTAGAGCTCGACATTCCCAGCCTAAAAAGCAAACTGACAAAAACTCCTTTAAGTGGAGGCTGGAGGACATACACATTCAGGAATATTTTTGTCCTATTTCAAATAGAATACCCTGTTGAGTTAGATACCCCTCTTGCAGGGGAGAGGGGAGGGCATAATTATGGGGAGCATTCTAGCAAGATGCTTTGAGGAAGTAGATCAAGAAGGCAGGTGTTGAAGATGTAGGGCAGTGTTATTCATGATTCCAAATAAAATGTAGGAAGAAGTCTTCTCTTGCCTTCCCACACCCCTCTCACCCCAGTAACTAATAAGAGTAGCAAAATCCCTCTTTGCTTTTGTCACTCAGGTTCATTTTTTTAACGTAGTGTGAAGAATGTTTTGCTCTTCTGAGGTAACCTCTTCTAACAGTTTGCTGGTTTTTGTATGAAAAACACTGAACCTTTTAGTCCTTAAAACAGAAATCCATTTTCTGTTTGTGCTCCTCTCTGTACTTCTTTAGTGATCATTAGTCAGTCCAGGATGCATGAATTAGTTGTTGACTTTTCTGCTTTGTTTTCTCCTGTGTTTGTTCCTTACTCTGCTGTTTCTTTGGACCATCTCAACCTTTTCTACTGAAGTGTTTTTCTGCTAGGTTTTATTCAACAGAATCCACGTGGTTTCCCAATATGAGTCTTAATGAAAACAAATGTTTACGGCGTTTCCTGAGCATTAGGTGAGCTGCTGTCTTTAATTACGAAGGGCTTGGAGATGGAGGAGGAAACCCACTTACTGGCAACAAAGGGCCCTAGGACTGTTTGTGCATGGGTCATTCATCTCTCTCTGCTTCTCAGACAAGTGAGACTTTCTGAGCATTTGAATACAGTTTATTCTATCAATTAAAAAAGAACAAAACAAAACCTGTCTCTTACACTGCTTAAATACCGATTAAGCCCATGAACGGAATACTAATTTCAGTGGTTCTGTATAATGAACTCTAAATTTCTGAGTCATGTCAGCCATGGAACCTCTTAACAAGGACGTGGAAAACCCAACAAAAAAAACCTAATGTCAGTCTCAGTTCCTTAATTATTTTAATGAGTGTAGAAATGAAAATCTCCAAAGCATTGTGTCACAGTGGTTATTTTCCAGATTGACTATAACAGGGAGAATTTATGAAGATTTTGAGCTACGTTACTGGGGTGGGTGAAACAGTAGCAAGAAGGTCTGAGTACTGGCAATACTCAATGCCAGCAGCACACCTCATCAGCTGACAAGCCCTTGAATGTTCTTAAGTGGGATGAGATACGAGATTAAATGGGGTTTTGTGTTTCTTTTCTTTTTGCCCTTCCCTCCCTCTGTATGGATGCCAGCACATATAAATCATGGTGCTTAGCTGGTGTAGAAAGCAGGTGTCGCAGTGCAGAGCAGTGCTCTACCAGCTCAGTAGGAAGGCAGAAGTGATATCTGAGGTGCCTTTGTGAGAGTCCTTTACCTCTGGATAGGTGTTGCTTTGAGTTCCTGTGGATTTTAATTAGGCAACGCAGTGATGCTGGGCACTACCTGCATTTCAAAACCTGGATGTTACTTGAATGTAATTTATTCTTCCTTTTAATATACCTACAAGCGACTTGGTTCTGCTGCACAGTCCCTGTAGAAGAGGCTGCTGAGTGCACAGTGACAGCTTGTACGCTTTCCGTGCATAACAGAAAGTGCTCTGCTCATTCTTCTGGAAAATGTTGTTATATAATGCAGCGCAGTGCTTTGCCATGTCTGCTGGGGGATCACCCCTCTGTTAGGAGGGGGCTGCATTGACCAGTTGGGTGTTTTAAGGATAGAATTCAGCATTACTTAATGATATGTTAAATGTAACTTAATGCATTTATCACTGCTTTAATTTTTCTGGCCTCATACAATGAACATCCTACAGTGTGAGTTTCATTTTCTCCTTAGACTGTATTATTTGTATTATTGGCAAATGTGCTCATTTATACTAGGGAGAGAAAAATAAAGGCAGAGAACCTTAAGAAATGCCAGCTAATAACAAATAAGACAGTTGTGTTTTCTAATAAACAATGAACGTAGTAAAACTGGTGATGCTACAGGCATCTTGTGTTATTGATGAAAACAAACTGCTTACTGACATCTGCAGCAACCAGCCCTTGAGTGGTGGCATCCCAGAGCCCTCCAGTGCCATGTGTTAGGCAGAATTGCTGGAATTCACAGTGTGAGACTTTCAGGTTTTGAAGGGGTTTGATTTGTTTCATTTTCCCCTTCAGGCTTTATTTTTTCTTGCAGATTTATATTTCTTATACAATAGGAAATATAAATAAGATAAATATAATAAATAATATAAATAAGAATAAGGCAGTAGCTGCTCTTTTCTTGGAGATGGTATGAAAAGCTGTAGGTATTTCTTTTGGACAGCTGATTACTTTAGCCTTCTGAAGTCCCTATTGTTAGCAGTTGCAATCCATCAGTACTGCTGTGGAATAGCATTTCACATGCTGTAGACTCTTCACTGCTTCTCCTGAAGAATTCCTTCTCTCTGCTGCATCCCACCACCTGACACAGAAACGACACATCTCTGCAGGTTATGAACATCCTCTGCTTCATGAGCAAATTCATTTGAGTACCACAGCTTCTGCATCAAGTTGCTCTTAGCACGAGGAAACTTGGGTTCAGCACCTATAGCTGCTGTAACCCTGCTGTATTATGAAGCTGATTAATTAAATTTTCCTATTTATACTGCTACTTTTGCAGTATTTGTAGACTGACAGGTTTTTATTCCCCCCGCCCCCCCAGGAGTTGTTTCTGAGATTCTGTAAATTGAGGTTCCATCGTTTTTATTCATATTTCTTGTCTAGAAGCATGTAAGTCGAGGGAGGGGAGAGTACCACCTTGTTCTGTAGTAGAATTCAAATGATTCACTTAAATAACGATAGACCCTAACTTTTGACATATCTCAGTTTTCATGGCATCTGTCTAGATAGGGGGAGGTTGATGTTCTGGGTCAGATGTAGCTGTTCCAAAGACAGTGCCTTGAGCATGATTTTCCTCCATTGAGTGGAATGCAGAACATTGAAACCTTACCAAGAAATACTTTTAGAGAACTCCCTGTTATCTGCTGAGAGAGGGGTGTAGAGGAAGAGCTGCTCTGACTTGTTGCTTGTTCCCTATGACCCAGGGAACCTCATGGACACTGTGGTGGGGATTCACACCACAGATCATCTCTGCTGCTTTTGGCTTGTAGAAGATGATAAAGCTCACTATCCTTCTCCCTGCCCCGGCTTTCCTCCTAAAACCTCCTTTCTTTAGGAAAATGATTGTATGTAATAATTGGCTGCTAAATGCTTCTAAAGGAACTGCTCAGTAAAATGGTGTAGTCATTAATTTGACACTCGAGTGCTGAGCGAATTTGTGAGCTACAACAGCTGCTTTGCTTTGCATCTGCATTTTGAGGGTGTTGGAATTCCACTGGTTTCTTTTGGATTTAGAAAGCCTTCCTTAAAGGGCTAAAGCTGGAAATGGTCTGAAACTCTCAGTTCCCTCAGAACCATGTTTTGTAGGTATTAGGGTGTTTGACTCACCAGTTTTGGTAGGATGGGTTCCTAAATCTGGAGGAGTGTTCAGTTTTGATTTTTGATTGCTTTTAAAGCTTTTCTTTCCCCTTGGGGAAGGGGAAGGGTATGTAAAATGCAGTTAATTATGACAGTTTATTATCTCATTAAATTATGAAATAACTTCTGCTAAGCTTATTATAGTAATCTAAAAATCAGCTATTCATATTTCTGATGTTTGTGTCCACTCATGGCTTTTCACTGCAGATAACATACATTTGTATATGTGCATGTGTGTGTGCATGTATATGCCTGTATAAAACATTGAATAAGTAAAACTTACCTATATAGTTTAATTTTATTTAGCATAAAGCGTTGTTAACCACATCAGTCATGTCAGGCTGTTTAAGGTCACACAATGGCTATGAAGAGAGATACTGTTAGTGACCCAGTTATTTCCAGTTTATCTTCTGATCTTGCAGATTTATGTAACAATGATGCATGGAAGAGCAGAAACACTTTTGAGGCTGCCTGGCTGTGAGAAGTCCCTTGTGGGTAGGGAGAGAGCCCTGGTGAATGCACAAACATACAGATGAGCACGTTTGGTAAAACTCTTACTTAGATTTTGAACCGTGTATGAGACCAGGGATGTCTCTGTTTGGTGTGGTTTTAATACGGCCCATATGGATTCAAAATGTGAAGTTGGAGTCATTACCTTTTCCAAAGTATAGAATTTGAATATTTGGAGATGGAATTGCAGTGCAGTTTAAATTTCTTCTAAAGGCAAAATCTACCTCTGTCTACAGTAGGAAACCACCACAGAAAATAGCAGGTTGTGAGATAGGTGGGCTGGAATCTGGTATAGCTTTAAAAGGGATTTTGGATTTACTGATGCAAAATCATGCAAGTCTTAGTGGTGGTGCTTTGCTGAGATTTTTGGACGGCTTATGTTAAGATAAATTAAGATGCAGCTTTTAAATTAATGAAGTTAAACTGGCACAAGAGGCTGTATGGACAGGCTGTCTTTTTGATTTATCTGTCAACAAGGCACTGGTTTAACCTACTCTTAACCCATAACAGTCCACATGGATTTGAACTGATTTAACAAAACTTAAATTAAATTGGGGCAGTCTTGTGTTGCCAGCAAGGCCTCAGGAGAAGCATCTCTAGTTCTGCCTTTTGGCATTGTCATCCCTTGGTAATGGTGTGATAAAAGATGCATTTATTTTATTTCTTGACTTTGTTGACTTAATTCTCGCCTTCAAGCTATGAAGATTTCTTTAGTTCTAGGGGCAGTCACTCACAGAACCCGTTGTGGTTGCATTTGTTTGTTATTTTGAACAGTATCCCTAGCTACTGAACCCATATTTAATATAATTTTAAACCAAGAAAATACTCGAGGGGTTTGTAAAATCCTCCATATATTTGTTTACCTGTGGCTCAGTGGTTGGCTGAGTATGAAAAGGATTGCGTGTTTTGTCAGATGTCTGCAGTTTTCTAATCAGGCATGTTGTGGCTGCGTTGCCGTTCTCTCCTTAGTCATCTGGTCCTCACAGGATTTCCATTTTATTTTTGGGTGACTTCCACTTTTCCTGAATATACTGACAGCTCTTTGCATTCCCTCATGATGTTTTACTTTCTCTATTGCTCCTGGCCTTATTGTCTGCTTTCTCTTGCTGCCCAAGTGTTCTTTCCAGTTTCACTTCTTTCGTTCTTGGTGGAGTTCTGCGTGGCATTCTCACCAATTGCCTTTCAAGTGCCCAGCCTTTGAGAACTAAGTGGACTGGTGTCAAGTTCATCAAATGTTCACCGGCAGTCCCAGCTGAAGTAATTGCCAATTTCTTGCTGCTCCTGTGTGGGAGCACTCTTGCCATGACCTTTTGTATGGCCATGTGGCAAACTGACCTCAGGTCCTCCTCTGATTCAAGCAGGCATGGGTGTGCACATACTGTTTTTCATAGGATTTTAATCCTTCTGCCTGCCCTCTTTCAGTCACTGCCTAATTTCAGCCTGGAAAAGGGATAGAAAAGTGATTTGCCTGAGGACTGCCAGTAAATCAATGACCAAATATTGGCTGAACGCAGTTGAGGAGGAGAGAAGGTGCCGGGAAGCATCCCAGGGTTTTGGGCATTTTCAGACAGATTTACTGTGCTTAGTGATCTGAAGTTTCCTTGGTGAGTGGCCTCCTGTCCCCCAGAGCGAGAGCTGCAGGTGGCAGGGCTGAGTAGATGCTACTGATGGGCTGTGACAAAGGCTGTTTTGACTCCAATGGAGTTTGAGAGATGGGCACAGCCAGCTGTAGCGATAGGCAGGAACATCTCTCTTGCAAGGAGACTCTGAAAAACACAGCTCTGGAAAGAAGTTTAAGCTTAAGCATTCAGTCTGTGTTGGAGTATCAGACTGCAGCTAAAACAAAGGCCCAGCGAGGAGCAAGGTGAAGGCTGGGGCTTTCACGTTGGAGGCTGGTTGTCGTGGTTCACATTTGAAGAGGAGATACCAGAGGTGTGGAGCAGGCTGGTATGTGTATATATACACACACACACCAGGAACTACTTCAGTGGCACGTTGAGTTTGTAACGTAATGCAGTCAGAGGAAGGAGGCACATTGCTGCCTGTCACAGGTTACCAGCAGGTTAAAATGGCTGAAGATGATCTCCTCTTGAAGAGTGAAATTAATTATTAGAGCTTGTTTAGACTAATGGAGATGTCTACTGAATGTGACCCTAGACTTGTTGCAAGCGTGTGTTCCTGGAAGTTACAAGTGGTCTGCTCTTGAGGCCATTCCTTCACTCTTGCTGTCAGGTGTCCCCTCGGGCTGGGCACAGCTGATCAGTGGCAGGGCCTTGCAGCCACACCTCAGGGACACTTCCAGAGGAGCACAGTGCCAGCCAGTGGCCTATGCCCATGGGGCACCTAGAAAGTGCTCACTGCACTTCTGTGTAGTATCACTGCCAGTGTAGACAACATCTGGAATGGCACCCTCTCCTTTCTATTTCAAATATTTGTGAGCTGGGGCTTTGCTTGTGATGATACAGGGAAAAGTAGCAGGTGCTGCTCATGGGGGCAGAAGTGATGGAAATCAGACCTTTTCATTACTTCAGAAGAACTCTTTAAAAACCCCCAAGGTTATCAAGTGAAAAAGCCCACCCAAATTTGTCTTCCTTGCTTATCTTGGTGGAAACTAGGCTCCTTGTTGCAAAAGGGTTGACAGTGAAGGAGACACCGGCATTGCTGCCAGGCACGTTTTCTGTTAAAATTTTACAGTTCAGTAACTAATGAGTTTCTCAGTCAGCTTAGGGTGATCTTAATGAGAGCTGCTACTGGAAAAGGCAGTCCTGTTCTTCCCTCTAGTGTGTTCTTGCCACCACTTTTGTGCCAGCACCAGCACTTTTGTGCTTATGAAACCCACCCCAAAAAAGTAAAAAACCCAACCTATAAATTAATTTTAAGCTAGACTGACTTCCTCAGCCAGCTGATTATAGAGTCTCAGGAGCTCTAGTGCTGGCATAAGCAGGGACGTGTGGCTGGAGGTGAAGGGAAGAACATATACCACACCTTTTTTCTGCAGCAGCCTCTCTGAGATCAGTTTAAACCAAACCGAACCCACTCATTCAGGGTGGGAAGATGCAGGTGAGGCAGTGCAGCAGTTGCTGCTCCAGAAAGGTGTGGTCCCACTCCCTTTGTCCTCCCCCCACTTGGACTGTGCCTTCCTGTTACTTCCTGGTCAGAGTGCACAATGGGATGCAAAACTAGAAGGAACATGATTTTCTTCTTCCACTATCAGCAAGCTCTTGCTTTATCTGGGTTGTATCATCAAATGTCAGATGTCTTGCTGCTCACGTACCGCCATGTATCTTAAAAGTAAAATTAAGGAGGGTGTTAGGGAAGAAGCACTGGTAAATCTCACTCTTCTGTGAACAAAGTCTTCTCAGAGGAACTGTATTTTTTCACTTCCTGGACAGATGCGTGGTGTGTACGCACAATTAGTATGTGTCTGTGTGGGTTTTTCACTATGATTACCTGGTACTGAAATGAGCTCGATATGCACCATATCTTTTTACTGGAGTCTCCAGGGGCAGGGGATTGTGGCACATGTGACAAGAAGCAAGAGAGTATTGAATACTTACTACTGCAGGTAAAGAAAGAGAGTCTGCAGGGAAGGCTATAGATTGTGGTGGCACAGGAATTGTTACCATAGTTTCCATTCATATCATTAGTTCCCAACTACTTCTTCTGGCATTCAGAAGGAAGAGAAAGACAGCGTGCTCTGGCAGTCCAGCCAGCCCCCTCTCATAGGATTTAGCATCTATGTAAAGAAGAGGTTTGAGGTGAATGGCCCCTTTCCTTTTCAGGCCAGTTTGACTGGTAGCAGGATGTGGCATGGCTTGAAAGAAGGCATGAACAGAGTTACTGGGACAATTCACTGCATCTGCCTGATTGACTTGCAAGAATGGGCTGTTTGACTCCTGGGGAGGAAGCCTGGAGAGGGTCGTGGTTTGCTTCCAAGGGAAACTCAGTGCAAAAAATTACAATGATGAAGGAAAAGAGACCAAAAAGTAGAGACAGCACCTGCTAAAATTTGAATTTTATCTTCAGAGTTATATAATAATAGCATAGGTTTAACATAATGGAACTCAGAACTATATAATAGCATAGGATTAACATAATGGAAAATACTGATTGTTATTTTATTTTCTTCCCTTCCCCTGATAGCTCACTTGCATATTTCTGTTTAGTAATCCTTTTTGGCAAGACAGTGAATGTGACTGATGGGTGTTTTATGCAAAAGTGATCACTTTGCTGCTTATCAGAATAAAGTCTGTGCAGCAGATATAGGATGTCTTGTGTCTCTGTTTTTTTTCTCACTGTGCGTCTAAACGTTGTAGTTTTTACAAGAGAAATGTCGAGTTCCTGGTAATAGCCAGATGGCAGAGGAGCCTTCTAAAGGCTGTCCCATGGGAAGTGCAGATATAAGGTTTCAGGTGTGGTTAAATTCCAAGCTGCAGCCTCTGCAAAAGGTTAAAATGCCCACAACCTACTGACCATGCAACTTTTATCACTTCCTGCCACTAGATGAAAAATTTTATTCAAATGCTAGGGATTAATGCAGGGCTTAATTGAACAGGAAGTTTCTCAGCCATTCAGATGATGGCTAAAATGATCCATACACTGTTACTTCTGACATTTCTGCCAGAAGTAATCTGTGGCTTTCTGGCTAGTCAGGTTGCTTTTAGTGCGAAGGGGAACGGTTGCTAGAGTTGAGGTACGCATGTTTTTCTGAGATTGGAAAACAAGAATGACATAGTCTGTAAAAGAATTTTTTTTTTAAAGCATGATTGCATAGAAAAGGCTGCTCAAAGTGAAAAGAGAATTTTCCTTCAGTCATGTGGCTTTGATCTTGCATCCTCTTGAGTTTTAGCAGCTGGTCAAATTACTAGGGAGGGAGCTGCTGATATGTTTGGTATTATTTGGCGTATCTTAGGGATCAAAGAGCAGCTCCAGATTGATCAGGGACCAGGGGTTTGGGTAGTGCCCAGGCGTCGCATGAGTAAGGAAGTGGGAAGCTCTGTCATCTGAACCGTGCTGGTTTTGTTTAATGCCTCCTGCTTGGGAACTGGGAAGTGAACAGGTTTTGCAGATGTCCCTCAGATGTCTGAGAACACTGAAAATAATACTAGAAGAATATTGAAGCTGCACAGTGTGTTCTGCTAGAAGTAGTTTTGACTTCTCTGTAATTAAATAGGGGCAATGCTCAAGTTTTCTCAAAATGGGCAGGTTTTAACATTCTATAGACTGTCTTCCATAGGGTGGGAAATGTTTTTGTAGGGGTCAAAAACGCTTTTGAAAATAGTCCAAGCCTATGGTCGATAACAGAATTGCCTGGAATTCCACGCAGACAGCAGCATGGTGTTGCAGAGCAGTGAAGTGGAAGGGGAGACCAGTTTGTGCCCCTAGGTTTTCCCACACTGGCTTTACCTGAATATCAGAAGACACTGAGGGTGGCTTCATTATTCCACCTACGGCAAGTACTGGCAGCAGGACCTTGACAGGTTCCTTGCCAGTAGGTGGAGACTGTGCAAGTGAACTGGAAATTGCATCCTTCTTCCAGTGGGGAAGGTGTCTGTTAGCATGGAGTTCAACCTTGTTTACTTCCAGCACAAGGGACAGGGGTTTAATGTGAAAAAATAACTCTGTTCTTGTGGTTTTATTCCTGAAGAGAAGTTTGCGGACATAGTACACACTCAAACATCTGCTAGTGATTATTAAAAACCAAGCAAATGTAAATGAGTTCCTTAATTCTTTTTTTCTTCTGCTGTGGTTTTGTATTTTAACTTTCTAGCATGTGGTGATGCTCTTCTCTGTGCAGCAGCACAGCATAAAATGTCAGGTCTGCCCTAGAGTTACTCCTTGGTGATGTTCTTCCTGTAACACTTTCCAGTATGGCATGGTGGGTTTGGCTCAAGCTGAAAAGTAGGAATCTTGGGTCACACTGCTAGAATGGAGGGGCAGCCCTCACTTCTGGATGCAGGAACCAGAAACCCTAGTCTCCATTTGCCAAGTGCTTTTGTAGGTAGCTGTGCTCAGCTGTGCTTGGTAAGCAGCTTGCAGAGCACTCTGGTGAAGAGAACCAAGTAGCAGCCTGAGATGAAGAATGCTGCAGAAGAGAAATGGTTCCAGAGCATGGATGCAGGAGCAGAAGTAAGCTGTACACAGGTGAGAGCGTGGGGAGGAGTCAGAAGTTGTAGCTTTTATGGTACTGCTGAAATCAGTGCTCATCAGCTGGTGCTTGGTGCAGCTTCGCACCAGCGCAGTGACTCCCACTATAGCTCAGTCCCAAGGAGTCAACTTCTCTTTCGGGTATCATAAGCTGTCTCTAGGGAGCAATCCCTGCAGCATGCATAGCCCAAAGAACAACAAGGAAAGAGATGTATCCAGGACACAGCTCCCTCCAAAATGGACTTCTGGAATACTTTCCTGTTTATTGTTCCTTCCGAATGTGGCTGTTTTTGCATTACTGTACACCCTTGTAGCTTCTGTGAGCAAGGCCCAGCTGGATGCTGTTGGCTGTGGTGTTGAGGATGTCAGCAATAACCAGGACTTTGGCAGGAGCATTTGTAGGACTCACAGTCTGCAGCACTGTTGTTAGATTCATTCCCATGTGGACTGATGAATTTGAAGGCTTAGCCTGGGTGGCTTTATGCAATGTGCAATATGGTAGAGTGTAGACACAGCTGGAGTACAACTTGGAGCAGTCAAAGGTTGAAGTATCAGTGCTTATGTTCTTAGACTAGAAATGAAGCTACTCCAAAATGAGAATTTTTAAGAACTGTTGCAGGACAAAGGAAGGGTGGCACCACCTGTCTCCCGTATTCAGAAGGATCTCTTCTGCCATCTATTGCCATGTACAGCTCACCACACATCTGTATGGAGAGGAAAAATTTTTGTCCAATCTGAGGTGGTGCAGCCCTGGAAAAAGTAGATTTAAAAGCATCATTGTCTTTCTGATTGTCCAAATCCCACACTTACTTATAGAGGAATAAGGCTTTGGTCCTGGATTTATGGACAGTCTGTAGGACAGTTGGTATAGTGTGATCTGATGACAAAGGCTGTAAGAAAACTGCTTCTTGAGAGCTTCATTCAGCTGCCATGTCCTCATTTGGTCACACTCCCACTGCTGCTTCTCTCTGGACAGCAGCTGATAAACCCTCCCATACTTGCCACAGCCACTGGAACATGGGACGGATGGAAGGGTTTGAGTATTTGATGGTCATGAATGTCTTTAAATCTAAGTCAGCCTTTCTCCAGCTGCTAGAGTCTGAGCTGGAAGCATGCCGTTGTTGAGGTATTTGAAGGTAGATGTGCGGTTTTGTAATTGTGTTGTGCTAGAGTTGCACCAGAGTTCTGTTTTGGTTTAAGCACAGTGAGAGGTTGTGACCCTGCTACAGTGCTGCAGTGGTGCAAATTGTGTGTGATAAGCATGGACTGTTCTTGCATCAAGTCCAGTTAAAACCAGTTACAGCAGTAAGATGAAAGGAGACCCATTCTCCTGGAGAAGGGCTGTAATTTTGACTCAGTTATGCTTTTGGTTTTTTGGATTGTTTCTTGTTCCTCTTTGCTTCCCTGTATCCTGAAGTCTGTGAAGGGCACTCAAGTTCACACTGGGAAATCCTACTGCTACATAAGGATAGTGTCAAAATTCCCTGACCACTGGAGATGTTTCAGGGTAAAAACCCAGGGCATTTAGTACTCAGCATGATTTAGCCCTCTCAAGGTTATCTAGACCACAGAAACACCTGAACTTATTGGATCCATTGGTGAAATCTGAATGCAGTGTTAGTTTTCTACAGCGTCTTTTATATACTGTCTAGTATGGGCCTCAGTCTAGCAGGCAGGCTCTCCATACCTGTGTCATTGTGACTGCTTGTGTATGTGATGTGGAGTATGTACAAGGCTCGTTTATGGTGGCTGGAGTTGTCCAGTTCATCTACAGTTAAAGTGGTGGTGGGTGGTAAACAGTGCTCAGCAGCTTTTAAGGACTCCCACTTTGCCCAGCATTATCTTGTGTGTTGTTTGAACAGCCAGCTGTTTCACTTAGTAGGTGTAAGTGTCTCTGCTAAACTGCATGACATGAGGTGGGCTTGGAGACTGCAAGTACCTTCTTGTAATCAGTAAGCATTGTCAGGAAAAACAGGCGGTTCCAGAATTAATGATAATTGGAGCAGTTTTGAGCAAAAAAAGTTTGTGTCTAGCTGTACTTTGAACTAGTCATTAAGCATATGGGTTAGCTCAATTACTGCTCATTAAATGCCATTCCCAGGCACCTTTCTATTGTTAACAGGAGAGGAGGTTCTCAGAAACCAACTGTTTCCCTTTTTAAAAAAACCAGAAACACACAAAAAATCTCAAAGGAAAATGTGCATCCATTCATTGTGTGGCTAAAGTTTTAGAGCAAGAGGTGTTTTTTACAGAAACGTGCCCTGTTAGGCTCAACAATCAAGGACAGAATAGAGATGGGCTTAATATTGTGCTTTGATTGGATTACTTGAAAATTTAAATCTGGTTTAAAACCATGTTGTTAATTTAGGCCCAATTTTGATTTACTGGCCCGCAGAAGGTAAAAAAGATTGAGTGAATAAAGGTCTTAGTAAAAACAGATTCTTAAAATTGTTGCATTCAAGCTTTCTGGAATGTTTAATTCACTGAAAAGTAGCCTAGATTCTTTTAATCATATGACAGGATTAAGAATTACACTCTTAGCTGCTAGTACAGGTCTAGGTTGTGTCTTGGATGACATTATCTTGCAAATTATTTTGAAGAAGCCATATCTGAGAGCAATCCCATGCTTTGCACCAGTTACCTGCACTTGATATCTGCATGGATGGGAGCAACCAGATCTTTTAACTTCTAGTCCCTTCCTGGTACAAACAGATGTGGACACACAGATGCTGATTGAATCTCTGTTTCCATTACTGCAGACTTGCTGGCAGTAGCAACGGAGCCAGCTTGTTATCAAATGGGCAACAGATACCACTAATACGGGCAAAAAAATGCTACCACTGTAGCCTTGGGGCATGTGGGAGAGGAAATGCAGTTCAAAGGACTCCTTTGCACACCTCCTTTCTTGCTCTTGGTGTGGTGCTACTGATTAACCTGACAGCGTAGCTTGGGACACAGTGGTGGCAGAGGTGTGTGAGTACAGACAGAAACACGGCCCAGTGCCACCAGAGCTGACACATGCACTGAGGTGTGCTCCAGGGACAGCCAACAAGATCTTGTGTTCTGAGGGGAATTTTTTTCCCACCCCTTTTTTTTGATTAACCAAATGTTAACCCTCACACTTAGGGGAAAAAAGAATATGTTTTATATAAGTTTTGGCATCGTTGATGTAGACAACTTGTTGGTTTGAAGTTTGGAGCCCTGATCACATGACCTGATCATCTTCTAGAAGCTTACTGTTGGGAGGGAATGTCTTGGACTTAACTCTGAGTCTTGAAAGATTAAAATGTAGTTTAGCCATGCTTCCTGCTGGTACATGTGACAGTGATAAAGATTTCCTGCTTGTCCCGTGAAGAATGATACCTCCATCAACAAGTTTTGCATGCTCATCTCGAGCTTTTACACACTTGGTAATCATCTGATTTCCAGCAGACACCTGGCTATTAAAGCCTAAATGACCTTTTTTTTTTTTTTTTACTTTTAAATGAGGGCGGAATATTTCTGCAGCCTGTCGTGTTTGGGTAAGTTTACCTTGCTAAACAAAGCTGCACACACAAGTGAATGTTTCTGTACAGACATGCTGTGTGCCAGGCTGAGTGCCACGTTGTAGGGTGCACTTACGCAATTTACATACTTGGTTTATCACCTCCAATGAGACCAAAAGATGGTGCACTTCAGACCTCATTGAGATCAGGGGTACAGAGTCAAGTAAACCTCAGAGATAAGTATTTCACCATGCCAGCAAAATGTCATAGCAAGGAAGTAAATAACCCAAGTACACAGCAGAGGGCAAGCTGTAATGATGTAAGCACGGAGTGGTCAGAACAAAATCTGTGAGGTAGAGTGCCCAGCCATGCCAGAAGCCTTCCCTTAATTGTTAAGTGAAAAGCATATTGCATTGAGAAGGAAAATGGGAATTAGTTACAAAACTAAGCAGCTACTTCAGCTATGGTTCCTGTAGCGTTTGGAAACCTAACTCCTTGTGGTGCTGTTATCAAGAAAAAGGAAGCATCAGGCTACAGAAAAGCAGGAAAAGACAAAAGCAAAAGTGGAGCTCAAGGAGTAAAAGTGAAAGGTAGTAAGACCAAACAGCAAGGACATACTAAGCAGGAAGTTTTGTGAAAACCTGCAGATTGCTGGAGATTAGAGAATGTTCGCAGAAGACAGTTTGTTTTGCAAATCTCTTCCCAGCTGAGATGCTTAGGCATGAGAACAGCCTCTCAAACCCAGAATTTTCTATAAATAGGTTAGTATGAATGCAGATACATTATAAATCTGATTGTGCATATTTGTTTTTGTATATGTTTTATAGTATTTATGCTTTGTTTTTGCTTAGGAGTTAATGGAATAATAAACTGAAAAGAGTCAGATTTTTGTACCAATGTACAAATAAATCTCACATACTGATAGTTTAATACTTGATTTGTGGCTAGCACAACAGGCACTGTTATCTAGAATATTATTGTTTACTGAATTTTACACAGACTGGTACTACTAGGCTGAGCTTTGCTTTGCAAAGAAAAGACTGCCTTTGTGTATTAAGTCTTCTCCTAAATGTGAACTTTTTTACAAGCTAAAGGAATAGTGCTAGGATATTCTATTTTAAAAGGCATTCTGAAGTATTTTTAGTTAACACAGACTGCAGTGTTTTAATTATAAAGAATATAATTTGCTTAAAATATTCAACTAAAAATAAATTCTACTCTAGAAAAGCTTCAAAAAGTGTATTTTGTGTTGGGAGTGAAATGTTTTGTAGCGTAGTCTGGGTTTTTGCAATCAGGGTATTTTTGTTGCGGAGTTTTAGTCTCTGTCTGAAATTTATTTTCTCAGACCTAAACAGTCAGTTCAGTAGAAGAGAAGCATACCCAAAGGAGGTGAGACTTCCTCAGGCTGAGGCTTTTTTGAACTTTGTGTCATAGGTATGTGTTTAAAGTCTCTCAAAAGCAGTAGAAGGAAAATAACAGTCTGTTGAGAGAAGGTGGTTTACTGTTTATTTTTAAATAGTCTAGATATTTCTGGCTGCGTGCTGGGCGTACGCATGATGTTTAGATGTGGGATTATGTTGAATTCTTTCCTCATCCTTTTCCGTCCTGCGAAGTTTTTTCTATTTGCGTATTTATAAGCCTTACATAGTGTGTACCCTTTCAATGAGGATAAAGCAAGCAATTTATTTTGAGGACGGAAACAGGATTTTTTTTGTTCTTTCTGCTGCTCATGCCAATCTGTCTGTTGTTGCCAAATGCACGCTAAATAGGTCATTCCAGCAGAAATCTTTGCATTAAGAAGCAAAGAGCAAAGCCGTGTTGGTGATGTTACGTATTTGAACAATCATGGATTCATCTAGGTTGGAAAAGACCTTTAAGATCATCAACTCCAACCATTAACCCAGCACTGCCAAGTTCACTCGTGTCCTTAAGTGCCACATCCATGTATCTTTTTAATGCCTCCAGGGATGGTGACTCAATCACTTCTCTGGGCAGACTATTCCAATGCTTTGCAGCCCTTTCTGTGAAGAAACTTTTCCTAATATCCAATCTAAACATCCCCTGGCGCAACTTGAGGCCATTACCTCTGGCCCTGTCACTTGTTACCTGGGAGAAGAGACTGACCCCCACCTGGCAACGCCCTCTTTTCAGGCAGTTGTGGAGAGCAATGAGATTACCCCTGAGCCTCCTTTTCTCCAGGCTGAACACCCCCAGCTCTCTCACTTGCTTCTCATAGGGCTTGTGCTCCAGACCCTTCACCAGCTCCGTTGCCATTCTCTGGACATGCTCCATCAGGTCCATGTCTTTCTTGTGAGGGGCCCAGAAGTGGACAAGAATTCGAGGTGTGGCCTCACCAGTGCTGAATACAAGGGGACAATCACTGCCCTTGTCCTGCTGTCTACACTGTTTCTCTCTAAATTTTAGATAGACACACACACAGTGTCTTTCTGAGCACTTTTATCACTTCTAGTCTTCCTTGCTCAGAAGTGGTGTGTGAGTATGACTTGCTATATTTCATCTGATGTAACTGTAGTGAAGAAGGAGGGTACAATCCTTCTTTGGCAGCAGCTTCACACTTAGACTGGATTAAGTGTAATGTGAAACCATACCTGAAATAATTGGTTTTATGCTGCTAGAGGTTTTCATGGGGACATACAAATTTGCTAAGGTGCATACATGCCTTCACAAGGAAACAGTTTTAGTTGTTGCCAATGTTTTGAAATATGTATGTTTTTCCTTTGCTGGCCCACCTTTGAAATTGGTCATGTTTACATAAATCTGAAGCAAGGGTTGCTTAAGAATGTGTCTGCTTAAGAATGTGTCTTTTGCTTCCTATCTTGATTCATCATCCCAGTATGCTGTAGCTACAGAATAGCTTATTTCTTGCTCACAGCTCACTCTGTATGCACTCTCAGGCAATTTACATTGAAGTAGAAGCCTGTGGAGCACATACGTTTCCATGCAAGGAACAGTAGTTGTTGCAGAAACCTAAAGGCTGCTGCAGTCGTAAAAGAGTGCCTTCATTTACTAGTGTTCATAAATTGAATCAGTGATATTTACACCCTGTAACTGCTCGTGGTTTTAATAAAAGATGGATATTTCTTAAGGAGGCCTTTTTTTGTGGCACTGGTGAGGTCAAACTGAGCAGATGGAAGTACAGCAATCTTCAACACTGGTTTGAGATGAGAAGCATCTCGGACACATCGGACCATATAGCAGCAAGTCTCCACAGCCTCCCTGGGGAAGGGGCAAAAGTTCATAGTTGTAAGTGGAGGGAAGACCTGGCATTTTCTCTGTCTTTGCTGAAGTCAAGGGCCCTCATGGATAGTGAAGAGCCTGTGATGCTGCCAGGCCAGGCTCCGTGCCCCATGGGGATTTTTTTGTCCCAGAGGAGAACGCTAGCATAGAGTGTACTTTCAAAGACAGACAGAACCAAAAGTGCTTTCAGTTCACTAATTCATTTCACATCTATGCCAAACTTGCGAGTCATTCTCTAATCCTCTTTCAGTGCTCTGAGGACTGATAATAGGGATACTGCAAACCAGCTTGGATGATTCTTGCTGCAAAGGGTTAAATTTGAACTGTCAAACAGGCTTAACCTTTACTTTTTGAGGTGGTGGTCCTCCTTCTTGCCTATCATCGATCACATGAGATTTGAGCAGGTACAGAGATGCAGAGATTGGGGGGGTGAATGTTTTTAACAGCCTGGCTGATGAAGCACATCAATGGGAGAAAATTGCTGTGCAGAAAGCTGGGATGCTTGCTAACCTTTATAGTCTGTTTTTTTTGCCGAGAGAGCATATGTTTTGTGCAGAACAGAAGCCAACACAAAGCGTTTTTCTCTGGCTGCATGTATGGTTTTGGTGATAGAAATGTAGTTGCTTGAAATGAAAATCCCATTCATTCTGCATGTGAGTCCTCAGTCTGCTTGAAGGAATGGGGCTTTGCAAAGCAATCTGAGTAATTTTGTGGAGATACAGGCAGATGTATACAACACCTTCCTTCTGGAAAGATAATTGTTCATAGATATGAGGAAATACACGTGTTAAATAGTCTTTCAATTCTAGTCTACAAATTATAAGCACCATGATAAAAAAATTTGTAAACACGAGGTTATTTTTGTCATGGAGGAGATGAAAATAAGCGGTAAGAATAGCTGGTATGTTTTGTTGTTTGGGGCAGTGGGGGTTGGATAGTGAGGACACAATTTTATGCAGAGTTTAGGGAGAAAACTGCTGAATGTTACTTTTGCTCTTTGTTGTCATTAGGGGACGTGTATATTCATACAAACACTTCTGGGATTTTCAATATTTTTTTTTTGCTATCTTAGCGACATGATTGCAGAAGTTTAAAATACAGTAACAAACCTCTTGTTACCCAAATATTTAAGGTTAATACCCGTGAAAAACAAGAGGTTTGCCAATTACATGTTTCATCCATGCTGAACGATAACTGTGCTTTCCTTAAGTGACAACAGTCAAGGCTGCCGTGGAGTGACAAGACCTGGGCTTCCCTTCAGTGTTATTTGATATGTTTCACTTTAACATTATGTAAATACTCTGCTATTAGGCAAGAAAATGACATAAAATTGCATCCTTTCTCAACAAGGCTTTAAGATATTTCTGTAGCTTCTCTCCTTTTTGAAGCTGTAATAAAGATCGTAATTAGAATCCCAGTTGCTTAAGTGAGAAATTAGCATGTTCTTATATGCTGAGCTGAGCCAGGTTCCCAGCGAGACCCCCTCCGGGTATCTATCCTGCCCCAAAGTGCTTTCCCTAATACCAATTTACATTCTAGACATATTAAAGAAAATCATATTCATTGCTACCTAGCAGATAATCAGAGCCTTCAGATAGGCTTGAAATAATTTGCAGCCAACTACCAAAACCACCTGCAGCCGTTCGTTTCCTGCAGCCATATCCAGGCATGCTCTAAAACTAATCAGAGAGTGTCACTCCATTGCCCAGTACCGAACAAATTCACTCCATGCATGTCCTTCATTCTTACAAATTTATCCCAAATCCTACTTAACCCCACTGCCGAAGCTCCTTGCTTACTGTCTTCTGGGCTGTGGCCAAGCAAACAAAAATCTAAAAGTTTTGACTTGATGTTTTCCCTGTCAAAAATATCTTCTCCTAAAGGTTTTGATTTTTTTTTTTAGAACTGGGTACAAATATATATACCTTATCTATTAATACATATTTTACTATGGAAATAAGATTCTAGCAGATTGGAATAAATTAAAACCTTATTGGGGTTGAAATAAACCTAATTTGTAAATTAATTAAAAACAAAGCAATGAGCACTAACACTTAACAAAAAAATAAAGACATTTTCATGGTGCAAAATACAGATTTAATTTCCAAATAAGTGAATGGTAAACTGTAACTGTATTATGTGCAAGAAGACACTCAGAACATATGAAACAGTAGTCACAGATTTTACAGTCAAGATGTTCCCTTTCTGGTTTTCCAAACTGTAGCAGAAGATACCAAGGGGTAAAACAATTAAAATATTGTCTTCATTCTTGACCCAGCTAGGGATTTGGTATTGGTAGGAAATGGATTCAGATCTCTCTCTTTCTCTGTCTCTTCTAAATGGTGAAGTTTTATGTTTTCTGCCTAACGTGTTTCTACTGTACTCTTGTTTCCACAGGCCAAGGCTGCAAGCACAAAGGAAGTTTGCTCAGTCCCAGCCAAACAGTCCCAGCACAACTCCGATAAAGATAGTGGAGCCGTTGTTACCCCCTCCTGCCACTCAGATTTCTGACCTCTCCAAAAGGAAGCCCAAGACAGAAGATTTTCTCACTTTCCTCTGTCTTCGAGGTAGGTGTCTCACAGCAGCCCTGGGGCACAGTCTCATACACAGAAGGAGCTGTAGCACTGTACACTGAGCAGCAGCCAGACAAATGTACTGGAGCTGCACTTGAATGTATTGTGTGCATTTCAACTCTCAGCAATTTGGCTGTATCTGCAGCAGAAGCATTCTAGTTCGTGGTTCTAAAGATCATAAAATGAGGCTGGTAATACTGCAAAAATAAATTTCTTTTATGCTTGGCTCTCTGTTATCCTGAATGGGTTTTTGTCTAGCTCTCTTAAGTCCTCCCCATCCTCCTTTGTTTTGTCTGACTGTAAACTGAAGAAGTGCTTAACTTGCTTGAGTACTCGTTCCTACAAGAGGAGAAAATTTGCTTGGAAATTCCCCTTCTCTACCTTCTCGCTGTCCTTTATTATTCAATCTGAGTGAAGCTTTTCATCTGACAGTGGGTGGAGGGGTTGCCATTGCTCTTGTCTGCCTCAGGAGCTGGATTGTTCCTGTGGTGATAATTAAAACAGGTGAGCTCCTTCTCTCAGCAACCCAGGTACAAACGAGACATCTGAAATTGTGGAGTGAGATACCTGAATTACCTCACAGTAACAGGTGCCTGAGCCTGGCTGGAGCTGTGTGGTGGTCTGGGATCGATGGGCTGTGTGTCTGCAAGCCTGCATGTCAGACTTGGGGGGCCTGAGCGTGAGGTACAGCTCAGTGTCTAGATTAAGCTAGAGAAGGAGATGTTACTTGAGTGGTCATTTTTCTTAGGACTTTCCATGGCCCTGTGTCCCAGGTCATGTACTGAAGATAGCATCTTTCAGTTTAACCCCCCCAATTGTCATGTTATCTCTTGCTGTGTGTTTCTCTATGGGTGCTTCCCCTGTCTCCTTAGTCATTGCTCCATCCTCTGTGTTGGAATGATGCCTTTTGCTGTTTTTTTGTCCCATTACCTGCTGAAGGGTGTGCATTTGTTACAGATAGGCCTTGTCTGCAAAAGTCTTACCTAGTGGGTTGAATCTTTCAGAGCTTGCATTTGAGTTCCCCTTTCTTAGGTCTCTGTTGCATCTGTGGATAGCAGTGATCAGCATCACCCGTAGCTTCCTGCTGAGGCTTTCTCACCTTAATGCAGTGTGGTTTGATTTCTTTTTTCTTCTCTTCTTTAAGATTTTAGGCTAGTGGTACCTTTAGACTGGTTGCTAATTTATCCATCTTGATTCACATCCAGTATGGAGCCTCCATCCTTTTGAGACCTCTGGTAAAGCAGGTGGGTGGAGAGGATAGAGGAGGGTGATTTGCTAGCCTTTGTGTTTGTTTAAAGGATGGAGAGGAACAGAATCTAATGGAGTTTAAAGTGGCATTATGGTCCTCTGAAATTTAATCTGTGGAAATGTATTTCTAATTTAGTGTGCTGTGAGGTTGATCAGTCTGTTGGCAGCATGTCACTGCTGTGATCTGGGCCAACTGCCACAGTTGTTGGTGGGAAGAGTCAGATGGGGGTTGTGTGTGTGTGCCTGTGTGTGAGCACACATGGCTGCATTCACACGCTTGTTTCCACTGCTTGCTAACTAAGCATGTGTTATTTATAGCTTTGAAGGCACTAGCACTTATAGAAAGGCAACCTGTGTGAGGGTGTCACTTATCTCCACTTCTATTTCCTACTCTCTTAGCACTCTCTTAGCGTTCTGATTTAACTATGCAAATGGAAAGCCACGGGTACTTTAGTCCTATTCCAGTGCTTTATGGTGTTGGATTTTTTTGTTTTTTTTTTTTTTTTTTTTTTAAATCATTATTTTTTATTTAAATCAATGGCTGTTTAGCTCTTGCACCTGTAATTTTCTTCTTTGTTATTAATCTGTGGCATAATTGATGTTTTGTACTGTCAGTTAAGAACTTGCAATTCATTACTAATTTCTTCAGTGTGCAGGAGTACTCGAACATTTCTGACAATACATGCATTCAAGACGGCAAGATCACAATTACAATTATGTTAAAAACCACGAGGAAAGGTCTGCTCTGAGTGCCACATATGGCATGTTCTTGGTCTGCTTAAACATTCTGAAGAAAAGCAGAAAGGGAAAGCTGTCAGCTTTGTTTCAGCACCCGCACAAGCTTATTACTCCATCACCCCTGTATAAAACATGAAAAGAGCCGGTTAAAAAGAGGTGGGGGAATCTCCTTGGACATCTGCTACCTGGATGCTTCTCTGTGGAGGAGCAGGGAAGTGCTGTGGCTTGGAAGGAGGACTGGGTTGTTCAAACTTGTATTAGTATCGTTCCGGCTTCTGTGCCTGAGCTGTTGTGTCCTTCAGGAGGTCCTGGCGGCCTGAAGTTGTGTCCATTTGGCCTCTGGGAATGTTTTGCTCCAGGTGGTTGTCTCTTTTGATGTGTCCATTTCAAAAAAAGGAGGCTGAAGCTGGTTGTTAGTGCTTGTAGGCAGTTCATGTAGCAGCGTGCTGGTACATCCAGCTCCAGAAAAGTCCCACAAGTGACTTTCCAGGGCACTGGCATGCTTAGTTGGGTGCTACTCTTCTGGTGGTGCCTAGTGAGCTTGGAGAGGGAAGAGCCAGTAGCTTACTAAGACCTTGCATAGAGAAGACTTGGGATTTTTTGGAAGGGATTTATTTTGGTTTGGAGCCTCCATGCTATTATTTATTGAAGTGTTGAGGGTTTCAGAATTGTTTGCATGATGGGACAGGTGGTTATTCTGACTTCTGTCCAGCTACATGTGTCCAGCCTTGGATCTTTGTGCTTTTACAATGAAATGTGACATGCAATTGCATGGAAATAAGAGCACACTCACAGGGTTGAAGTTCTGCACTTTGAAAATTTTAAGTGTAGTAGTGATAAGATCCAGGACAGTAAATCCCCATGTTTGTTTAATTAAAAAAAAAAAAAAGTTAGTACTATCTTAGGTCCTAGTCCTTCAAAATGCTCTGATGATACAGTCCCCAGACTCACGGTCAAAGCCTTTTTTTTGACAGGAGTCTTTCCCAGGATTGGTGGGAGTGCAGCTCAGTGGTCTTCTCTGTCCTCGTCCCACCACACCCCCCAGCAGTATCAGAAGCACCGCATAAATTTGTCGCACCATAGATTCATGAATCATTAAGGGTGGAAAGAACCTTCAAGGTCACCAAGTCCAACCTTTGACCAAATTCCACCATGAATTCACATGTCAGTGTGTACTTTCTTTTTCTGGTTTTAAACCAAGAAATGTGATAATCCTGTCACCACTACAGGTTCACTCTTTCTTCATTGTTCTTGCGGGGTTTATTTTGAGTGGGAGCAGCTGAATTCAGTCAGTGAAGGAGCAGTACTATCATGCTACAGTGTGGAAGAAAGGCCCTTGACATGCCTAAGGTCCCATACTTAGGAGTAAGTCCCATTTATCTGTCCTGCTATGTGCAAGAAAATTTAATGATTCAAGTAATTTTAATTTTAACTCCCCCCCACTCCATTAGCACCCTGTAATTTCAAAGGGAAATAATTTAACCAAGATGACCTGCTTGGTTTCATTATCCAGAACACTAGGGCTTTAGACCTATTTTTAATTAGTTTGTTTTTCAAACTCTTGATTTGATAATACACTGTACTAATTACTTCTTAAAAGGTAAGTGGAGCACAATGAAAAAGCTGTAACAGTTGATGAATATTTGAGCACCCTGGAATACATTTCTAGACCGACCAAACTTGGCAAGGCTCCTCTGCTTTCTATTATTTTAAAATCCTCCTTTTAAAAAAGTTGGTGGGGTTTTTTTTATTTTATTAAATTGTGACCTAGAATTTTCAACACAAGGAGGGGAGTAGTACAGATATCTCTGAAGTGTTTGTCTGCAGTGTTCTTATCTTTAAATAGCTTCTTTGAAGGAGCCTGTATGCCCTTTGCCAGAGGCATAATTAGTATCTTTCAGCAGTGTGTAGATACAAGTGTGTCATCTCCGTGTGGTTGTACAACAGCTCTCACTTTTGCTGTGTTTTCTGCCTCTGATCATATTTTTCTTAATAGCTTCTGTTACAGTGCGTTTAAGTTACCTCTGCTCTCTCTAATTATTTACAGGTTAAAATATTGTGAGTCAAATATCTATAAGGGAGGAAGGAGAAACAACTCCCTGTGAGCAATAGATCTTTGGCAAAAGGTGATAACAGGAAGGCTGTGATTAGGAGACTACATTTTAAGAAGTTTTCCCATGATCAATTTTCTAATTAAGCTGAGCCTCTGGGAGTTACATGCTAGAGAATTTCAGGGATTCCTAAATAAAGATGGTTTAATTGAGATCTCACAAATTGAGTTTTCAGGCTCTTCTATTCTGCAAAACATGTGATTGTTCTTTTTCTTTGAGTGCTGTGCTGACTTAATAATCTGATGATTTATTACAATTGGGTAAAGTCCAAATAAAAAATATCACTATATCGTGTTTGTCTGAACTTCAGTAACTACTAACTTCTAAGTGCAGTGTGCTCTTAAACAGGCTTTGTATTCTTTTAAACACCTATATTTGGGTGGTAAAAAGGCTCAGGGGCCTTTGATCCCAGTCTTCTCTTTTGAGTCCTGATAGGCGAGGTTGACTGTGTCAGTTCATACCTGCAGAGATTTTTGATTACAGTGGGAGAGCCCCCAGAACCAAAACTTGGGAGCTCTTAATTTTGGGCATGTTAGAAAACAACCGTTAATTTGCCTGTCTTTCAGCAAGGCAAGAGGTATGTTTGCTGTTAGTTCAGTGTCAGTAGGTACTGTAGTCAACGTGTGCTGTGCTTGGAGAGCTGCTGACTTGCATCAGGCACATTCTTGAAGCACCAGCCACTTGTGCCGTGGAGACCTGCTCACCACATCAGAGTAAGCAGATTGAATAGCACAGCAACTTGATTAGGCTGGAAGCAAACCAATGAAATGCTGACACTGTCCAAAAGTATGAGCTTCTTTGCAGTCTGGGTTAGTTTTCATAATTCCAGAATAATATTAAAACATGCAGACATACAATAATTAGTTTAAAATACTGGAAGAAAAATTTTTATTGATTTTGTTATTAAATCATTTAGTATTTGAAACTAAAATTTTAGAATAGATTGCAAATTTAAGAATAAACTTTAGGCTGCTGAATTTTAATTGCACAAACCATTTAATAAAAATTAATTTGCATTTAGTAATTGTAACTTCAAAATTTCTAAGTTCTTTTTTAAAGTTAGGAGTAACATTGAAGTGTAGAATGTAAGATATTTCTCATATGTGCAACCATTTAGGCCACCTGTGGAATATGAGCTACTAAGCAATTCTTGTGGTGGTTTAGGACAAGAGTAATTTAATCAGCGTTGGCCGGGAGAAGTAATTATACAGGCTCACAGTGAACTGCACATGTGTGAAGTGCAGAGAGAGAGCCTGGCGACCACCACCATGGCATTATTCCTTCCCAAGGGAACGGAATGTTGCTGGACTGCCGAAACTCCAGGCACCCAGTGGAAGATGCAATTTCATGTCAATATGTCCTACTGGGAGATTTAAGAGGTGGGAAGAGGTGCTGAAGTGAGATAGAGTATCCTGTGTGTAGTACTACAGCTGAATTAAAGTTTTTGCTTGCTCTTCCAGTTTTTGGGCCCTTTCTGATGTTAACGATTCCAATATCTACCCCTGCAAAAAGCCACAGGATGCAGTTAACTGATGGAAATGGGAGACTCATCTTCAGGTTTAGCTTTTGTATTTGCCACACACTCACTCCGAGTCCTTCAGCGAGCTGCTTAGTTTTTTGTAAAATGAGGATAAATATTTAACTCTGTATATAGGCATCGACATAGCTGGATGTTGATTATGGATGAGCTACTGGCATAAAATCTGAGTGCTGCAATGGCAGCAGCAATTCAAAGCCTCTCTGCCCAGTAATGGGCAGTGTAAAGTATTCTGGCAAAGGCAATTCCTGCCCTTCATCCCAGCCAAAAACCTCTGAACCTGCTTCTCTAACCTGTGAATATACCATAGGTTCAGTGTTACCCAAATGACTGATTTTGTGCATAGGGATGGGGCCCAGGATCTCTTGGGTATGAAACACAGCCTGGTAGCTTTCTGGGAATGGCATCACAGTGGTTTGAAACTTGCATATTTGTTTTGTTCTTGGTGGAAGGGAACATAAAGTTGGGGGTTGAAGTGCATGTGGAAAGGGTTGGTTTTGACGTCCCCTGTAAAATCTAGTCAGGCTGGTGGAGTTAAACTGTTTTGAGATTGTCAGATACGAATTGTAGATGTGAGGAACATTTCTTTGGTTTTTTTAAATTTTGAGTACTCTGTTACTCTGGAGTGTTTTGCTAAGTTTGGAATGTCAACTTTTTTTTTTTCCCCCTGCATACTCACTCACTTCCCCACCCTTGCTCCATTTCCCTAGGAAAGGAAGAATTTTCTTTAGGTTTTTGAGTTTAGCTCTACTATTTTGAAGAACAGACTGAGAAGTAAATGGGGTTTATGTTGCTACACTAGTCGATAAATTAGCTGTGAGATTAGTGGCACCGTGTGATTCATAAAATGGCAGCAGAGGGAAGAGTTGGAGCTCTGTTTTATTTCTGCGTTTGGGATAGCCTTTTCCTCCCTCTCACTCAGGCACTGGGGTGCTTCCTCTGGGACTGTTCCTGCAGGTGGAGTCACACAAGTGAACTACAATTGCACTTTCCTATAGAGTTTATGCAGTTCGTACTCCTTTAGCCTGGCTTGGTAAAACAACCATAAGGTGCAGGCATAAATTACATATATTTGCACTTCAGGGACTTGGCGTTGTCCTGCCAAAACATAATTAGTAGGACATATAATAAATAAATGAGAAGCAGGCCCTAAATGTTAAGCATTGAGATGCCAGCACATCAGGAGCATTTGAGAGGCAAGGTTTTTCCACCTGCATACAGCCACAAAATGGGGCTGTGTGTCAGAGAAGCCAAACCTCTGAACGTGGCTCACTGTAGGGCTTGGCATGCCGTGTGCTTTTTTGGGACCTGCTGAAGTCCCGCATACCTTGACCTGCCCTGTGCTTAAATCATTCTGATGTCTTAAATTGTTTTAAGATTTTTCCAAAGCACATCTGGGTTGTGTTTAATTGTTAGAAGGAAAAAAAAGAGAGGAGCTAGAAGGGGAGTTGGTGTAAATAATTCATGGAGAAGAATCCTCCAATTTTGCAGAAACCACAGCCCAAATTACAGAGAAGGCTCTTGGACTGAGATGATTTTTGTTGTGGTTGTAACATACCAGGGTTTGAATCCTGTCCAGATGAAAACATTTGGTTTATACTTCAGTAAATACTGCAGAAACACTGCCAGCTAATTCTGAAGAGTAATGAAATAGTATTTTTGGCAAAGCACATGCACTTTCCATACTTCTGATTCCACTCTTCAGATCCAAATTCAGAGGATTTTTTTAACATGTTTAGCTAGGCCAAGACAAAAGTTAATGTAATTTAATGAGAAACAAAACATTACTGTAATTTAGGAGGGAAAACTACACATTTGTCAAAAGAAAAAAAAAGTAATAACCTCATTAGTCAAATAAAATGTCTGAAAAAGAGTATAGTTTATTCTATTCATCAGGCACTTGCTGCTGAGGTCAACACATCTGTACGTACAGGCTGCAAAAGCATCAATTCTGCCTGCTGTTAGTAGCGAGCCTGAATTTTGCACATGCAAAGGGTGACATCTTTCCTAGGAAATGGCTAAAAGCAGCACCATGACTTACACCTCACATATTTTACTTTGTACTTATTGTTGTATAAGCACCAAATTATTGTAACAGAGGACACAAAATACATTTGTCATTCTTTCATATGCATTAGGCAACACTTTGTGTGTAGCTGTGGTAATCGTTTTTCCTATATAGTTAGGTTTTCTTTTGTGTTGCTCTCACAATAGGAGGGAAGACAAAAATACTCGAGAGAATTTCAATATCAGTATCTGGAAAGAGTTGCCAAACATACTTCAAATCTAATTTTTTAAAAGAGCTGACTGTCCTCCCTTTTTGTAATAATTCATAGCTCATTGTAACCTTGATGAGTGATTTTACGAAAAACAACTCATCATTAATGATTTTCTCAAAATTTGCCACACGCAATAGTATCCAATCCTAGGAGCTCTCATACTGGTGAGGAGAGGGTACCTAGGGTTGTGTCGGCTGTCCAAACTTTCTGTATGGCTTGCAATCCGTCAGCCGTGGAAATCTGTTAGGCTTTCACAATGTCACTATGAGGTCCAGCTCTGGTGATTTGGCCTTTCCCCAGTGTTTTGGAGGAGGGGGAGAAGGCTGGGAAGTTCTCTCCAGGTTGCTGCCGGGCTTTGGCCATGGCTTTTCTACTCTCAACTGTGAGACGTTAAGCAGGAAAAGGTGAGTGGCACGTGTCTGGATCAGGGCAGGAGGTTGACTGCACTCTCAGATGGATGCCTTGTATTGAGCAGCCTTAACAGGAATGTCCTTTCCACTTTACTGTATTCGTTACTATTTCATGTCAGTTATCGCTTCTGTATCTCCCTTCTCCCATTGCTCCTGCAGCTTGTGTCCATCTGCTAATGTACCTCTCACCACTCACCTTTCTCCAGCCCCAGCACATCTGGGCTCCTCCCTTCTGCTCTGCTGCAGTTTACAGCCTTTCTTACAGCTTACTCCTTCTGCCATGGCTTCTCCTTCTTCCCATCATGTAGTAATTGCCCCATCCAGCTCTTTGGTGACGGCATATGCGTTTATGCAAATGTTGCTGCAAAAAAAATCATCTGTCTTGGGGGGGGTGGGGGGGGGGCATTTAGGAATTGTGTGCCTAGACATCATCAGGACAGAATGTCAAACATGCAGCTCCTACACGAGATTGGAAACATACTGCGTTTAATGTTTTGTTTAATAACATAAAATGATATATTATGCTACACATTCAATAAGAAAAAGTGTGCATAGAAATTTTCCAAATCTTTTCTTCAGAGCTTGTAACATTACATTACAGTTACAGCATTTATTAATGGACTTTAATTTCCTTAGTCTGGGATTTTAATCTGAATCAGTTCCCTGATCTGATTCACCACATGGCCCCACAAAAAAAATTACACTGCCACAGCTGAGGTGGTGGCACAGGTATAATAAGAAGAGGCCAGATGGTGGTAGATGTTCTGTAGGCCATTTTTGATGCCAAGAAAAATGTCCACACAGCCACCAACAGTCTAGATGGTTCCTTGGAAGAAATGTCTTCTAAATGAGTGGTGAGAAGTCAAATTTAATTTCTAGGCTGCCATCAGATTGGCTGAGTGAGCGGGCTTTTCAGGCACCTGCTGATAGGGTATGTGGCAGGGTGCGTTTCTCAGGGTGGAGGGCTGCTCGTGTGCTTTCCCCAAGCTCTGGAGGGCTGCTCCCTGCTCTCCCACTTCATCTGCTCCAGTGCCCATGGTAGCAGCTGCCTGCACAACGTGGGGGCTCCCAGCACAGAAGGAGACTTGTAAAATTCAATACAGCCACAGGCTCTCATAACACTCTCTCGCAGATTTTTCTGCTGTTTTCTTGGGGATGGAAAGCGAGGAAGTGGGGAATTGTATACCTAGAGAGCTGAGACCTGGCAGGCGCCACCTCCCAGGCACAGATGTTGCCCTTTATTTGCAGCAGTGCCGCTCTTCTCTTTTGCTGCTGGTTGTTAATTCCAATGTCACTCTTTATATTACCCTTGGTAGGCTTTGAGAATCACGCTTTGGTGCTGGGGAGAGCAAGAGGAAGAGGAGGGATGATTGCTCATCCTTTAGTCTTGCTGTTTGGCTGGCAAATACATGCAAGAAGGAACCAGCATAGCTCCCCCATGAGTTTTGGTTGTTGAGTGTGTCCAGGAAGAGACAAACGTGCAGGATAGTGATCTGTAAATTTTATGTATCAGGGAAGCCCCTACAACTGTATGTTCTGTGAATGTGTGTGTACAGATGTGTCTGGTGAACCTGCAGTTTTCCTTACTCCCATGTCATTTTGGAGGGCTTTTATCATCTTGCTGTCATACATCATTTTCACAGTAAATACCTGTTACACATGGAGTAACCTGAGAGCAACAACTCTCAACAAAGTCTGTCTGTAAGGAAAACCACCATGGTCTTAACTTGCAGTGAAGACTGGCCAGATTTTTGAGGAAGGGCAATATATTTTATTTGACCAACTGATACAGCTAGAAAAAACAAAGCAGCTCTTGAGCGCACATTCTTCCTCATATTTCCAATGGTCTTGAACACTCATGGCTACAGTAACGCTTCTTAGTATTATTGTATAAATCAGTAACTTTGAGTAACAAATGGGGTCCCCTGTACAGGTAGGCTGTGGCATCATATACACATCCCTATCTGATCTCTGAGAGAATGAGGGATATTTAGGACAGGAATCATTATTACAGTAAAGAAGGTGAGTGATCACATAGCTTCCACTCTTCACAGTGGAGTTTCATTCATATGAGTTTCATTAGTTCTTCAGTCATGAGAATTCTGAGTATTATTTCCATTAAGAGGGGCTTTAGGGGGGTTGCTTAGCTCTTTGCTTGGTGTAAACCAGCAGTGCACATAAACCATTCACATGTTAGATGTTGTTTAATAAACATAATTGTCATTCTTTTAGCTTGAATTAAATCACAGTGTACTTAGGCATGTCTTCCTTTCAGTTTGCTCATAAAGGGAATTTGCAGTGTCTTGACCTTGGGCAGCCTATTTCAATATTTTAAACCAATGTTTTCTCAGCCTTTTGGACATGTTTAGCCGCATAGGCTTAAAATGAAAGTGGTTTTAACCAGTTCAACACATAGTTGTGAACAAATTAATTGAGGCTGTTCCAGAACTGAAATAGTATTATAAAAGATGAGGATAAAAATAGTTCTAATACAAAAATTAAGCAAGAAAAACCAGAGCTTTAAAAATTTTTTGAGTCTTCCATCCATAATGATGCTTAAATAGAACAAAAATGTGCAAGTCCAGACTTTTTTTTCTTTCTTTCTGTTTGGCAAGTCAACTTTAATAAATATGTAGGGAAAGCTGGTGGGAAGGAGGGGAGGAGATCCAGACTGAATGCCAGCTTTTCTCCAAGGTCTCATATTGCAGAGCACTTAGATCAATAAAGTGAGGGTTAGCAGGACTCTCCTGTGTTATTGGATGTTGCTAGTCTAATTTCTCTGGAAATGTACTTCCCAAACAGTCCCAGCTGTCCCAGGAATGCAGTTTAACCATTGTTGTTCGTAGTTCTCGATTGGAAAGAATTAAAAACTGTCATTCTGACAGATTTATGCACTGAGATTACAGTGATTGAATACCAGGAGTGAGGTGAAGTTTGTGCCTGCTCTCAAACTTGGGTAAGACTCTCACTCCTTTTTAAACAGAATGACACAGTACTATATTTTATTCTGTGCTTTAAGAAGAAAAAAAAAAGATTGCTATTGTAATAAAAACATTTGCATTGCAGATGATACATTTTTGTTGGTTGCTGTTAAAAGCAGCTGCCAAAAAAGCCCAGAGATGTGGAGTTCTAAGGAAGATGAAGCTCAGAGAACAGACACTATATCTAGACTCCTATTTTAGTGTCTCAGAAGGATATATTTTTTGACTATTTCTCTAATTATAATAGGGAGATTTCAGTCTGTGTTTGAATCGAATTTTGAGGGTTCCTAACAGTAAGGTTCTTTTACGCCATCATTGGTCAATGCATAATGGTGTCAGATGGTGTTAGACTTCAGATTCTGATAAGAACATACGCACTTACATCCAGTTTCTGAATCCATACTACATACTTGAGTACCTAGATGGAAGAAAAAAACAATTTATTTTTCAGGCAGCACTGTCCTAGAGTAACTATTTTAGAGTCTTCTAGTTAGTTGCTGTTGAGACTTAAAACTCCCTTACAAGTAGAAGAATTAATGTGCCTCTCAGCACCTTACCTACTATGTTTCATTGCTTAGTGTGTGCCAGAAAGTTCTGGGCTTGCATGAAAAATGTGAAGGTTTTTTGTTTCTGTAAGTTTTTACAGCTTCCATGCCGTGAAATATGTCAGCAGTCTTAATTTGATCATTAGTCTATGTAAACATAAAAACTATGGCATGCAAAAGCCTTTTCCCCTAGGATAACCATATGTGTCCATACGTTTCTGTCTAGGTTGGATGGAATAATACACTATTTTAGGGGCGAAGAATCATCATGCCCTCAGTGCTGCTGTAGTGTTTCTCCTGGCTGCCTCAGGGCTACCACTCACACGTAGCATAGGATGCTGGTGAGGAGTTTCTCTCTGCTTCTCCCCCAGGCAGCCACAATTCCAAAGGGGCTGTTACAGAGGCCAAGTGCAAATTTCTTTACAGGTGGAGGCTAAGCCCTCAGTGGGATGCAGGAAAGAATTGGAAGGGTCAAAGTAAGGAAGCTCATGGATTGAGATAAAGACAGTTTAATAGGCAAAGCAAAGCTGCAAGCAAAGCAAAACAAGGAATTCATTCTCTACTCACTGTTGGCAGGCAGGTGTTCAGCCATCCCCAGGAAGCAGGGCTCCATCACGTTAAAATGGTTACCTGGGAGTACAAATGCTGTAACAATGAATGTCCCCACCTTCCTTCTTCTTCCCCTAGCTTCTTTTGATGAGAACAATGTCCTATGGCCTGGCATATCGCTTTGGCCAGTTGTTCTGGCTCTGTCCCTTACTAGCTCCTTGTGCACCCCATCCTGTTTGCTAGTAGAGCAGCATGAAAAACAAGGGCAAAAAATGCCTTGACACCATGCAAGCACTGCTCAGCAATGGCTAAAGCATCTCAGTGTTATGAACATTATTTCCAGCACAAATCCAAAACATAGCCCTGTTCCAACTACTATGAAGAAAATGAACTCCATCCCAATCAAAACCAGTATACTTAGGAATGGATGAGCCATTGCAGAAACAGCCTATCCCAGTTTTGGTGCCATATTTAGGTAATTCATTCATTAAAAAGTAATTTTTATAATTAAGTGTATTTTGTACAAACCTGGTGGAAGCAGAAAATACGCAAACAAAAAGTAAGCTTTAGTTAGTTATTGGCAATGGCAGCACCAACAGCTCAAAACCAAACAAAACACAGAATTGAAGTTCTGAAGACCTTGAAGCCAGAAGTGCTTCCTAAGGAAGCACCAGCCAAATAGGCACTACCTTGTGTTGGTCTCTAGCCCAGTTCTGTTTGTCCTTTTGTTTTATTTAGCTGCAGGAAAATAATTGAAGTGATAAGTTGCTATTATCCAAGTGTGTTGACTATATTTTTTTTCCCTTTCTTTACCAAAAATTTTTCTTTGGGAATAAGTAGAAGGCTCCTAGGGCACCTGTCCCTCCAGGAGATAGACAGGAGACTCATTTTGAAGTAGATAATTATATTGGGCACATGGGAAAGTGCCCATTAGTTGTCAGCAGTATTTGTACATTTAAAAATCATGGGAGTGTTGTGGGAAGTAATCAAGAGATGAGAAGCAACATCCTCAAGAGGAGCACACAGGGAATCAGAAGGCCTTTCCTCTTTTTTCTCCTTTCCCAGGAATCTGCTAGGCAAATAAGCTGCTCAGTGTCTTGGCTTTTCTCTTTATTTCTTACTGCAGAATACTGCAAAACATTGTGTGCAACATTGTGGAGATCTGCAAAGTATTGTGAACTTTAAATGCTAATGCTTTATTGTAATGATAACTTTAAAATATCACTGTGGTGCAGATTGGTTTTTTGCTCTTTTTTCTTCTGTTTGGAAAAGCTGTAAGCTTCCAGTTGTATGTTAAGACTTCAGCAAGGCACTTGAGCACGCATTTGAAATTAAGCATGTGCATTAGTCCTTTTCTGAATACACAGAGCTATTAATTAGGGCTTGTAGCAAGACTGATTGTCTGAAGTATGAATAGAATGTGCTTGAGGGGGGGACAACCCTGCTTTTTAAGCACATGCGTATCCTGTTGGTAAAAACTAATAAATAAAAACCCTCTAGTTAGTCATGCACTGGTGTGACCTTCCAGCTCTGAGTCCCACTCTCCCCATGCTGTGCATGACACTGAAGTAGGTTATGATCAATATGGTTAGGGCAGTAAGTGAATGTAATGATGCTAATGAGCCATTTCTTTATAATGATCAGGTTCTCCAGCCCTGCCCAGCAACATGGTATATTTTGGAAGCTCTCAGGACGATGAGGATGAAGAAGAGGAGGAGGAGGAGACAGAGGACACAAAAACAGCCCCAAACAATGCTTCATCATCATGCCAGTCAACCCCTAGGAAAGGAAAAATGCATAAACATGTACCAAATGGGCAAGGTAGGTCCTAAGTAGTGCTGTTCTCCTGCACACCCTAGTAAAGAAATTTGTGAGCTGAATGTGCTCAAACCTTGTCCATTCTTCTGGATCTGATTGAAGAAGTGGTGGAGTGAGACGTAGTGTTAGCATCTTGTACTTTAACCTGTTTATTCTGACAATCTGAACTCTCTCTGTAGCAGAACTACTGCAGGGCTGGAATTATATACACACATCCACACACATATATGTACATATATCCTGAAGCGGGGGTCAGTCTCTTCTCCCTGTAACAAGCAATAGGACCAGAGGAAATGACCTCAAGTTACACCAGGAAAGGTTTAGATTGGGTATTAGGAAGAATTTCTTCACTGAAAGGGTTGTCAAGGCTGCCCAAGGAAGTGGTTGAGTCACTGTCCCTTGAAGGTATTTAAAAGTCATGTAGATGTGGCACTTATGGACATGTTTTAGTGGTGGACTTGGCTATGTTAGGTTTACGGTTGGATTCAATGATCTTAAAGGTCTTTTCTGAGCTTAAAAATCCTATGATTCTATGAGACATTTATATATATGTTTACGCACACACGCATGTATAGACACACAGTCACTCTGGCTTTTTTGAGACTGTTTAATTTAGAATGACTTTATCAAATGTAAATATAAGCATTCGTAAGTGTTATCAAAACACATGTCAAGGCGATACTTAATTTCTCTCATGCGGTATTGAGACCACACTTGCAGTAGGTAGATAGTGCATTCATGTTGTTGATTGAAAGATTTTATGGAAGAAACTTTTTCAAGTCAGGTATTTCTCTGCAAATCAGCAAAAGCAGCATTAATTACACAGTAATTGTGTCACGGCGTCCTTGTGCCGTATCTTGAAAAATGGATCCAGGTATATTGCAGTATTCTCTAGCGTATAATGGAAGAATTTAAAGGCATGCTGAAAATTTCTTGAGCCTGCTGTAATGCTCCCCTGCCAGCGTCCCGTGTGATGTGGTTCTTGCTCCAGCAAGAGCTCTTGTTTCGTAACAACTCTGTGCCATCTCTGCCTGACGTAGTTTCAAAATGTAGCCTATGCTCTCTGTTCCCTTCCTCACTATTAGTTTTCCATGAAAATCTTTCTTTCTGGTGACTGCCCCTTCAGCTTTTCTCCTTTTAGTAGGAGGACTTGAGAGGAAGGTCTCTTTACAGTGCACTTTCTGAGAGGTGACCTGTGCCTGGTCTATTTGTTCTTTCATGCTGCTTTGCTCCAAAGAAGAGATTAGTAGATCCCAGTTACTTCATTGTGCTGATCTTCATCTCTGCCTTTTAAAAGGGAGAGTTCTATAAAGGGTGCCTTTGTTACATATGCCAAAATTTGTTTTCATTAGTGCATCTGAATCTGTTTTTGTTGCACACCCAAGCTCAGAAACTCAGTTTTTGTGAATGATTTGTGGTTTTGTGAATGATTTGTGGATAATTGCAAGGGTATATTATGCCTAATACTACTTCAACTGTCAGCTGTGACCAAGAGCTTTAATGCTTTACCAGCCGTAGATCAAAACTTTGCACTTAGGATTGATTTCTAAATAACCCTCCCCAAAATAAGAGGCACAAAATTCTGCATATGGAAAATGAGGCTGCACGTAACAACTGCTGTCTTAGAGTTTTAAATGTGATATATCAGTCCAAAAGGAGCTGATCGTGTTCCTTGAGAATGTCCCAGATGGCAGCTAGTTTGAAATTAGCTCAAAACCAGAGACACCTGAAATCTTAATTAGGGGTAAGTAAAGGCAAACACAATGAGCCATATAATGGCTTCATAATCTTTATCAATATAGATCAGAGAGAGTGTAAATGAAGCTGCTGCTTTAATAGAGCTGCAAAAGACCTGTATAAAATACATAGGAGACAATGTGAGATGTTTTGACAAAGGTGAAGAAACAGGAATTCCCAGAGAAGGCAGCTGCTGCTTCTTCGTCACTGTAATTTCTTTTCTTCTTCTTCTCTCTCTTTTTTTTTTTTTGTAATTAAAATTTCCTTACCCAGGGGTATTCCCATTCTTCAGTGTCTGTTATGTTGGTTGACAGCCAATAGTATTTTTGTTTCATGTGAATAAAGTAGGTTCTGGTTCATGTGTGTCTGTTTTAAATGAGACCACACACAAAGGCAGACCAGGGACGGGTGCAGCAAATGAACTTAATCTAGCGTGAGAGTCTATTTTTAATGAATTAAAGTCTTTTGTTTTTAATATACAATGTGTATTCAAGCACTTTGGACCTGAAAATGCTAAGCATTTGCTATGACATACAACAACAAAGGTTCAGAGCTTGATTAATGTCATTAGACAGTGTCAAATGATTGCTTTCTACTCACTGGGGGCCAGAACAACTTTTCTGGGCGAAGTCATATGTCAATATCCTCTTCTGACGCCAATATGGGGCATTATTAAGGTTGCACACCAAACTGTTTGTTATAACTGAGCCTGTTGAGCCACCTTTTGGACAGCGAACTCAATCGAGAACGCCTGAGTGTGAATGGGAAGCACGTATAGCACGTGGCATAGCTTGCTGCACAAGATGAAGTAAATAGCTCAGCTGACTTGTTGCCTTCCGACCTTACTGCTTACACAGATACATTTAAAGCATCAAATTGTTACCTGTGCCTTTTCACCCTCCTTTTATAGTACTGCTGATGTGCTGCACACACATCCAGCTGTAAAAGAGCAAAGTGAAATGTTTGGCAGAAGTGTTTATCCCCCACATTCACGGGCATGTGTAAAAGTGAGTGTGCAAGTCTTTCCAGGGAGGTATCGGGTCTAAATTGCATCTCCCCACTGCTCAGAGGAAATTCCAAGTTGTAGGTAAGAGGGTAGGCTTGAGTCTCTGTTCCTTTAAACCTAATTCTCTGAATTCCTTGCAACTAAATAAATCCTAGTTTGATTTCATTCTGTGGCACGATGGAAGGTTTTCTCTTCAGGCTCCTGAAGAATAATGTTTGCAGGTGCCAAGTATTTTCCTGGGCAGGCTGTGATAGAGAGCTGGAAGGTGGAGCTGGAAAGTTGTTGGGTTATCGGTCCCATCTCGGGAGCAAAGGAGGATAGGCATTACTCTGCTTGAAAGGGCTTGTGGGCTGGAAAAGTGCCTCAGGCGGAGCAGCATACACAGATACAGTTGTGTAGACAGCTTTGACATTGCATGCAGCAGGCTACAGTTCCTCTGATAATGGTTGGCTAATTTTCTCAGGAAGAATGATTGGAAAATTAGATATTTTTCACACCAGCACAGTAGCTTAAAGGCAGAGAGGAGTGCACATCTGGGCCAGCACACCTGGGAATGTCTTGTTTGTCTCTGGATGCCAGAGATAGACAATTAAGTTCTAATTTACTTTTAGGAAAACAGAGTTAACCATCGTTGTTTGTAACCAGACTTCTTCATGAAGGGCGAGTCTGGTCTCCTTAGCTGGAGTAAACCAGCTCCAGTGTGCCAGCAAACCTACAGGGTCAGAAATGGTTACTGGTTCATGCTGTGTTTTGTTAACATGATGAGATAAAAACTGCTCTGCATGCCTTTTGCCTGAAATGAGCAGGGGAGAAATTTGTATGAATGCTTCTTTTTTTTTTTTCTCTTGAGGCTCAAATTTCAAAACAGACCTGGCAGTAGTGCATAGTAAGCAAGCATTGCCAGAAACATTATACCCTTCTTCAGTGCTGTCTTACTTGCTTACCAGAAACACAGAAGAACATTTCGCTTCTCAATTTGCAATGGATAATTTAGCAGAGTAATTTCCTTACATGTGCAGTAGTACAAAGATGATGCAGGAAAAGATTGTAGATAGTTTTTTTCTTATTTCAGGGTGTAATTCAATGCAGCATTTGTATATCTTGGGCTCAAATGGCACATCTTTTACATACATTACTGTTTGAGTGTGTTGTGAGAAAATTCTGATTTATGGTTGCACTTCTTTATTTAGTTTTGGTTTTACCTACATTTGGTATTTGTGGGTGGGTACATGAGACAGAGTCCTAGGCTTATGCATCATTTTTAGTGAAACTAATCCTGAAGAGGTACACATTTAGAAGAAAAATATTTTTTGCAGAATGAGAAGATTTCAGGCAGAGTGCTGCAATAGTTAATGGGTAGGCAATTATTTTGATGATTTACAGCCTTTTGTTGAAAGACCATGGAACCAGTAATTGTTGCAATAAACATTTTTGCACATTTAATTTTTCTGCAAAAATATGTAACACGAAAATTACCCGTTTTGCGGTAATTTGCATATTTAAATATGCAAATCAGGCACAACACATTTGGGGATTTGCGGATTTTCCGTAGCTAGATGTATGACCTGTGGAGAAGAATAGGGGAGCTGGAAGTTGCTCAAAAAAAATTGAATTGTTATCCTGGTGCGAGACTCGTGATAACAGACAGACACTTCTTGTATGGACTTGCTGCTTCGTGAGTGACCCTTTTGATGTTGTTTGTGTCGTAATGGTTAGGTGAGAGTAATGAATTTGTGCTGAGACGAGACACTTGGTATTGAATTTTTGCAAACAGTGGCGCGCTGTCTCATACCAATAACGCTTCTCCCGGTGGCCCAATATATTCCTGTGCGTGCAGGGTTTGAGCTGTGTTATTGATGGTGTCAAAAACGAATTCAGTGTTACCTCTCTGCCATGGCTCTCCTGTTTGACTCCTGCTAGCATGCAGCTATGGAAATTTTCATGTGGTGTTGTCCACTGAGAAATTGAGTGGTGTTGCATTAGGGCTAGGGAAGTGTGGAAACAGCAATAGGACATGTTTTCATATGATGTGGTGCCGGCCTTTTCTTCTGAAGTACATCTTTGCTCCCTGACTCTGAGTAGGCAGAGCATGTTGGGGCGCTCCAGAAGACAGCTTCTATCCTTGGAAATGATTTATGGAAGTCAGAACATACCCAACATTTAAGGAAAACAATTGGCAGTATTAAAATACTGTGTTTTATGGAAGTAGAAGGTTGTTTTAGTTCCTCTGGGAGAGGAAAAGAATTATTGCCTGGGTCCTTTAATGCAGTTTGAGAGCCACATAAATGTTTTCACAGTGACTTAGAACTGAATTAAAGCCAGAGCAAGAATGTTTTTGTACAGTAACAGATACTCCGTGCCAGAAAGTTGATTAATACTACATCTCTTCCCAAACATGATCTATGTAACAACATGAGGTTTGCATTGGAATAGCTGGCTCGGGTTCACAATATTGGCAAGGTTCCCTTTTCTCCTTCTAAAAACAAAACTTCTCCCTTTCACTTCTATCTCCTCTCTTTTTTTTTGGATAGTTTTATGAATGCGCAATCACTTGCTTTATGCAGTACAAGCTCTGCAGCATGCAGCACATGCATATGTGTATGGTCCATGCCTTCACCTCCCAGACACTAGCACACAGCAAAAGGGTTCAGTACTGTGCAGTCCATATTTAACCTCCCTTGTTATCTCAAGTACAAAGCATATCAGGTGCAGGAATAATCTCCAGGAGGGCTTTGGAAACAAAGCTTTGCCCATCGAGTCAATAGCTGACTGAACCCAGTTCAGTAATTCTGCTGCTTCCACAGTGAAAGCCTGATTATTGTACATATTATAAATTAGCTTCTGAATGGCTGGCTGGCTGTATCCTGTGAAATGTTTGTGTGCAAATTAATTTGTAGGAATACTTTTGAAAATTGCTGAAAACACATTATGTTTATCGCCCACTACAGTGTCAATTCCTGTAGTAAATGCTTAGTTAATCTGTAGTAATTGAGCACATCTGTGTCTTTACTTGACCAAAAATTTTTTTAGACATTATTATAGCTGCACCTAATACAGGCACAATTTGCACAATTTGCATTAGTTTGTGTAGGGATTTTTTATCACAGTTTCAAATGAGATACCCCAAAGTCCCTGTATGGGATCCTGGGTGAATATTGGTGCCCGGGGTGTAGTTCCCCTGATGCAAAGAGCACTGTGATGCGTCCGTGGGGATCACGCCTGCCATAAGGTTTTGCTCTGCTGCCATAAATTCTATCAGTGGTTTAAAAACCCCCAGTGCTCGTGAGTTTTGAATGTAGTGGTTCAGTTTCTTTGCATTTGATCATCACTGCTAACCAAAAGACCCACAAGTATTTCACTGTGGGACTCTTATTGTTTCAGTTTAATAATAATAATAGCTTTGGAGGACACAGCATTTTGAGAATAAGCATTCAGATGGATACGGGTATAATGATACCCATTTATTCTGTTTGGAGTGTCTGATTGCTAATAATTTACTTACACTTTTAGTTATTTGTTAGTAGTGCTTCTTACCTTTAACTAAAAGCTGTTCTGGAAATACAGAGTTTGGTTAAGGTAGCATAAAATAATCGTAATTCAAGACTACATATCATTTCTGCTTCAGGAATGCAAGCTTCATCAGTAGTGTAGGTTGAAGTTGGTATTTTGTCTTTCTAGCTTTTAATGAAGTTACTGCTTCAAGGGTGAAACCTTTATTGACTACTCTTTAGCAAGGAACTAAAGTGACTGGGAACAGAACATTGGATATTGGCATGTCAGACTTATCTCTAACGTGGGAGATTGTCCTCGAACACATCTGTCTGGGGTTAGTAAAGCACAGTGTACACCTTTCCTGATTTTTCTGAGTGCTTCAGAAATATTTAAGAGCCTGCAGACATGAAGGAGAATGCAATTTGCTGCATAAGAAGACACAAAAGAATTAGTAATAATTTCATTGTTTAATCAAATTTGGTCTCAGTAATATTTAATGCAGAGTTTTGGGGGGGTTATTGTTTTCTTTCCTTTGAGAAGTGGGTGTTGCTGGCCTATTTTCAGATTTTTTGAGGGCGTTTTTGGTCTTTTTTTGTTGATACATTTTTTTCTTTGAACTGTCTTACTAGCTGTTGGGGCCAGAGTTTAATCCTGTATTGCACTAAATAACTTACTTATTGTCTAAATAACTTACTTCAACATTTTTAGTGAGATGAGAGGAAAATCCTAGTCTCAGGGATTTTTTTCCCCCCTTAAATGTTTGGGTTGTGATAGCATTTTGTACTTTAACAAGTTAACTTTTTGATAGTTGTTCACATAGTATGTTTGTGAATTTTCAGAACTTACTATTGCGGAAAGGTTTTATAGCTGGATATAAAGTAGCTGGATATAAGAGTAATCTAGGTGTTGGAAGAAAAAAATACTGATTTTTATAGAAACTGATACCATCTACTGTTTAATAGGAGACAGCGTGGCAAAAACTGTTTTGCATCTACATCTCTCTTTGTTGTGCTTTCAGACTTAAGCTTTTTAAGCTTTTCCTGTGAGACTGAACATTTTTTCCTCCTGTTTCTCTCTTCCCCCTTTCAAGAATCTTACAAATTAAGACAAAAGATAATTACTCAGGGGGTAAAACTGGCAGGGTTCCCACGACACTTAAATTTAATGAGCTGTTGCATATAAAATACACCTTGTCTCATGTTTGCCTTTTTTTTGGGTGGGTTTTTTTTTGGGGGGGTGTGTTGTTTTTTTTTTTGTTTGTTTGTTTTGGTTGTTGTTTATTTGTTTTTTTGGGTTTTTTTGGTGAACATGAGAAGTGCATAATTTGGCTTTTTGTCTGTGTTTTCTCTTTTAGTAGTCTTCAGTTTTTAAAGTGGCAGCTGATTACAGAAAATTAATCTCTCTGACTTGAATGTTTCCACAGGAGCAGATCAGTATATACAGTTTGCTCCCTTCAAAGGAAGATATCACTCTAAATGATAAAATACATATTAACAAAGCTGCCATTAGTTGTTTGTGCTATGTCTTATTAAAAATAAATAGTTGTGCTTTGTGCATCTCTAGCGCATTCCATCTGATGTGAGAATTTGTTACAAAGGAGGATGAATGTATTGTCATGAACTTCCTGAGAGGGGTTGGCAATTATTATCAGTTCCATCACTGGAAATGAGACACGAAGGGTTACACGATTTTTGCTGAAATCACTGAGAAATCCCTGGCTGGCTGGGGCAGCATCAGTTGCTCCTGAGCTCAGAAGTGACAGAACCATGGGGAAATTTGTGGTGACTCCACTGCTGACAGCTTTTCTCTCATTCTTACTTCATTTATGCAAGTGGGAAGGAAGAGAGGAGGAAAAGCAATCGGCAGTTTTTTCTTTTTTACGTAATCTGCTTTGATACTTACGACTGACTGAATATGATAAGTGACCTGAAAATACGATAAGTGACCTGAAAATCACATTTGTCAATAGTTTGCTGGGGTTCCAGCTGTTGAAGGTTCTGCGAGAAGCTGGATAACTGCTTGGGAAGGTTTGAAGGTAGGATCTACTCCAAAGAAGCGTAGCTGCCCCTTTTCTGTCCAGCAGGATTGTTGGGTTTTTATTACTACTCTTACTGCTTCTCCTTCTGTAATACTGCAGGACATCTGTAGAGACAGCTAAACTTCCCAACTTAGATAACAAGGTATGTGTTGTAGGAATATCACCTTTAGTGACAAAAGAAGGCCTTCATTTCACAAGAAAACAGTAACTTCATGCATTTAGTTACTATTCCCAAACAGATGGTTTATGTTGTATGTGTGTAATAAATAAAATTTTCACATAGTTGTGCTATTAAGTATTTATGAAGTTTCTTGTTTGCATCCTTTCCTAAACCATGTCAAAAAAACTTGGGTAGAAATTAAGAGTAGAAGGCAGGAGGGCACTTGCCATTTTGGATGTTGGATCATAAGCCTTGTGGACCTCTGTCAAGTTCGCCACTGAAGAGGGGGCATCACTGACATGAATTCAGCACATTTTTGATTAACAAACAGAGAAATGGGATGCGATTTTTTTGTTTGTGTTTTTAGCTTCAGCTTTTCATATTCCCTGACAACAGAAGAGCAGTGACTGTTCTTAAGTAAATTCAGCAGAGAGACAGGAACAAAACTTGCTTCTATATATTTACATAATATTTATTGTACAAAAAAGAAAGGTTTCTGTTCCACGCTTTCTTATCCCTTCACTTGATTAAAAGGCTACAGTGCTCAGCAGAGGTCCTAGTGTTACTTCATGTCACATGTTCCAAAATGGTTTTAGTATTTTCCTTTCTCTGCAGAAGTACCTTTTTCTATTTGCAGCTTCTCTGCTATAGGCAAACTGCTGTCAGTTTCATTCAGCAGTTTGGGTATTGATGAAAACAAAACACGCTTTTTCATGGAACGTTTCCTTTCTTCTACATTGGTATAAAAATAAATCTTTTTTCTATTTAGGTTATGTTTAGAATTCCCTCACTGCAAGAGCAAAGAAAGATAATTAAAACTGTCATAATAAAAATCAAACTCATAATTCTAAATTTAGGTCAGTCAAAACAGTAATATACCTTGTATGTTTTAATTTGGATATTGAAGATAATGTGTGCTAACAAGAAGAGGAAATACTTTAGTAAATCTGTTCATTTAAAGAAATATGCAAAATAGTGCTTCTATCTCTATATTGATTTAACTTTGAATGTAAGAAGGCATTCACTAAATATCCAAGACTGAGAGCAGAGAAAATTGTGATGTTTTGAATGAAGTGTTTGGTCTTCCACACTTTTTCTTTTTTTTTTTTCTCCTTAATAACCTGATTTTCTCTCTTCGCAGTTTTCAATGGGTCCAGCAAATCATCAAAGGAGAAAGAACCTGCTCAGAAACACAAAAGCAAAGAGGCCACCCCAGGGAAGGAGAGGAACAGTGAACATAAGGCTGAGAGTCGAAAAGACCAGGCTGCTGCTAATCACCATCCTGCTACAAACACTGGCTCCTCTACGAAAGGGCTCACGGCAAACAACCACCACACTCTTCATAGATCGGCTCAGGACTTAAGGAAACAGGTAATGAGTTGTACTCTACTGTGGACACACAGGAAACACAGGCTTTTAAGGTTCTGAGCTCGTTTTTCCACTGCTTGGTGTAGATCGAACATGGCAATCCTTAAAAGCGTGCTCTGGAGCAGCAGGGAGTTAATTTTCAGTGATAGAAAAAAAGGAGAAAAAGAAAAGTGTATATATACATGGGAAGTCAGTATGATAAAGCATATAAAAGTATGATATCAGTATGATAAACCTGTCCTTTTATTTTCTGCTATATTCATATGAAAGAGTGAAGTTCACATTGCTGTTTGTGAAACCTTTCTGACTGGCACTCTGTGGTGGCAGTGCCAAGGCTGGCAGCACATGGAAGAAGGAGCTGTTCTGTGTGGCTTATCTTGGAGGCTCACTGGTGCTGTGGAGAATGTGACATTGCACTCACGTGCCTTGGTTTGCACATGGGCAGCACAAACCTCGGAGTTTGGGAAAAATGTTTTGCCTGATGCTTAAAGATGCTCTAAAAATATTGCCTCCTTCACAGTGGAGGTACCTGGTGGGAGAAATTTTTATAGAATTCCATGTTACTTGGTTGAAAGCTAGCAAAAAAATTCAGCAAGAGATTTGTTTCAGCCTAACTTGAATTCGGGTGTGAAATTCTCAGTTCTTAGCAGACCAGTCTTTCAGTGCTTGTGACTGTCCTTATTCAGGCTGGGGCTGGGTTAGCAGAGTACCTGTACCAGGGCAGTGCAGTACAGAAAGCTTTCTGTGCTTAGGCTTGTTGAGGGTTTTGGGGGGTTTTTTTGTTGGTTGGTTGGTTGGTTGGTTGGTTGGTTGGTTGTTTTGCAGTGATTAATTCTCAACAGCCTAATTAGAGACAGCCTTTACTTGCTGACATATAAAAGTTTTTCTTCTAAGTAGGCTGACCTGGTCTTCAATGGAGCTGGAATTGCCATCTTGTAGAGGGCTGTCAAGGCCTTGAAATGACACCTCTGAGTCACAGGCTTTGAAATTAAAAATGGCAAAAAGAAAAGCAGTGATGCTATTGCTGAGGAAATCTTTAATGCTGTGTGTTTCAGTGGAGGTTTAAGTTCTCCTGAGATGCCTCCACCGGATTTGTATTACCTTCTAAATCAAACTTGAGATCCTGAAGGCTATTTACAGTTTGTCTGTACCTCTGTAAGACTTCAGTTCTTTATTCCACCATGGCAGTTTGCCCTTATCTAGGCATCAGTGTAAATGTCTGCCTTCTTTTGCACCCTTCTGGATTTCTTTTTTGTGATTACCAGCATCCTATGGTCCTTGTTGTGACATGCTCTGTCATGAGCTCATTGTGTTGAACAAGTTTCCCAAAACGTAAGGATGCACTTCTTAATTCTTTTAACCTGCTGGAACACTTGTGTGAAATGCTTTAAAGTTGTATCATCAGAGTTTGGTTGGTTAAAACTTTTGTGACAGTCAACTGCTGCCACTTTGGAAGGTAGTTCTGAAAGGAAAAAGACAAGTGTAGAACAGTTTTGTCCAGAATCCAAGTGGTTTGGCTTCACAGAGTATTAAATGCTTTCGATTCTGCAACACACAATGGAGAAAAATTTTAAATGATGCAGTACAACCAGCAGTCACACCACATGGACACTTCACCAAGGGTGGTCCCCACGCTTCAGAAAATAAGGGGGTGTTTAAGTCAAGATGGATGATGTGTGTTTTCTTTTTTTTTTCCTTCCTAAAAAACGGTTAGGCACGTAAATGTTCTTCTGCAACCCACAGTAGCATAAGTACTTTCTTAGAATGTTAATAAAAATGTGACTCTAACTAATTAAATGTGGATTATGTGTTTTCCCTGACAGAAACCCTTAGCTTTGTACAAAACCCTAGACTTATCAGTTATGGGACATAGCTAAATTTCCTGCTGTTGTCCTGAGTCTTTCACTTTTTCATTATTTTCCAAAAGGAGATTTTTTTCACAGGGTACTAGCCACATGTTCCTCCTCCTTCTACTATATTTTTGCTCCTTGATCACTGCATTTGCATGATTTGTGTGTTCTTGTTTTGTTAAGTCTTACAGAAAATAAAGGCAGAACACTAGAAATTACCAGAGATTTTTTCTTTTTTCTCTGTCTGTTTTTCTGTCTTTCTTCTTCGGGTGTGCCCTTGCACTTCTTAACAGGTTCCTTATCTCTTTTACTTTCTCTTTTGCCATCTTCCAAAGTCTTGCTACTTTAAAGGGTTGTGAGCAAAGGAAATGTAGTTCAATGGGGCCCTCTCTTGGCCTAATACGGTAATTTACTGCTGCACAACTCTTACCAGCACAGAACTATTTTTATGAATGAATTCAAGATTAGTTGCATAACTTGGATTTGTTTGGGACTAAAACTGTTGTCAGTGTCGCTAATGCTGCTCTTATCATTGTGGTTGCTATCTAGTAGGTTGTTTATTTTTTGTGTATGCTTTTGGAGGCTGAATCCTAGGTGCTATGCAGAGGTGTGTATGTAGACCCGTTCAAATTTAACAAACCAATTGCTGCAAGAGTGTGCTGGTCCCCTTTTTTTTTAAAGACAACAAAATTTAATATCTTAACATATTTTACTGCAGGGCAAGTGTTCAGTAAAGGAGAAAAAAGAGTGGTTTGAAGCCAAATATATGTCAGCAAAACTGGGAACATTGCTGAAAAGCAAAGATAAGATTATTCATATCCCTAGTTTCACCTTTGGCTCAAGACTTTGGATCATGTAAGGCTAATGTCAATCACTTTATTCGTACTAGGTGACACACCTGGTGGATGAATGAAAGGCTGTGGATGTTGTCCCCCTGGACTTCAGTAAAGCCTTTGACATCACTTCCCATAATTCTCTTGGAGAAACAGGCTGCTCATGGCTTGGATGGGTGCAATGTTAGCTGGGTAAAAAACTGTCTGGATGGCTGGGCCTAGAGGGTGGTGGTGAATGGAGTTACATCCAGTTGGAGCTGGTCACTCATGGTGTTCCCAAGGGCTCAGCGTTGGGGCCAGCCCTGTTTAACATTTTCATCAATGACCTGGACAAGGGGATTGAGGACACCCTCAGTCAGTTCACAGATGACACCAAGCTGGGCAGGAGCACTGATCTGCTGAGGGTAGAGAGGCTCTACAGAGGGATCTGGAGAGGCAGGAAAGCTGCCCAGTAGAAAAGGACCTGAGCTTGCTGGTCAGCATCTGGTTGAACAAGAGCCAGTGTGTGCCCAGGTGGCCAAAAAGCCAATGGCATCCTGGCCTGTATGAGGAACAGTGTGGCCAGCAGGACCAGGGCAGTGATTGTCCCCCTGTACTCAGCACTGGGGAGGCCACACCTCGAGTGCTGTGTTCAATTTTGGGCCGCTCACCACAAGACATCGAGGGTCTGGAGCATGTCCATTGAAGGGCAATGGAGCTGGGAAAGGGTCTGGAGCACAAGTCTGATGAGGAGCAGCTGAGGGAGCTGTGGGTGTTTAGCCTGGAGAAAAGGAGGCTCAGGAGGGACCTCATCACTCGCTACAGCTTCCTGAAAGGATGGTGTAGGCAGGGTGTAGGCCTTTTCCTCTGGATAACAAGTAATAGGACCAGAGAAAATGGCCTCAATTTGCACCAGGGTGGGTTTAGATTGGGTATTAGGAAAAACTTCTTTGCTGAAAAGGGGGGTCAGGTATTAGAACGGGTGCCCCAGGAAAGTGGTTGAATCACCATCCCTGAAGGTATTTAAAAGATCTGTTGATGTGGCACTTAGGGTTTAGTGGTGGACTTCGCAGTGCTGGGTTAATGGTTAATGGATGAGTTTGAATAAAAATTCAAAATACTGTGCTTACCATCTAGGTTTGGAGGTTCTGTCCTAAAGCCAATGGTGCTGATGACATGTTTTCCTCTGAATAGGAGAAGCCGTGAGGATACTGTCTTTTTCCATCACCACTTTCCTGTGTTCTGTTCTCAGCCCCTGTGTCACAACCTCTTGCTGAAGGAGTGCCCTAGGTGGCCTTTCAGACTTCTGGTCACAACTTCCTCAGAAAAAATCATTGGCAGGCTGGAGTGACAAGGTGCCTCCTTGCAGCCTGACTGCTCACACTGAGGTTTTGTCTTGATTATACCTGACAGCACAGTAATACAGCTACAGCCGCCTGAAACCTTCTGAAAACCTTCTGTAGAGGAGACTCCACAATGTCCATTGACAGCTTCTTCCATTGCTTTCCTCCTCTACTAATGAGCAAGTTTTCGTTTTTGTGCCTCAGATCATTGTAGACATTTAAAGGGATTTTTTCCTCCCACTTTCCTGATGAACATGGAACTGTCTCTTTCCAGAGGAGCTCCTTCTGCATCAGAAGAATGTTACAGAGTTGTCCCATAGTGATCTCTTTCAGAGTAATTAAGACCAGCTCCATTGGCTTTTCAGCAACAGTCTTATTTTCCAAATACCTGAGCACTCTGTGTTCTTTCAGACTTGCTCCTTTAAATTTTTCTCACAGTGTGGCCCCAGTGCTGAGTCCAGCTCTTCTTAGGAAAGCCTATGCTCCCACCCTTTGCTTTTGACATCCTTAATAATAGGTCTCAGAAAGTGATTTGTGTGCTTTGTTACTGGCATTGCATTTTGCAGCTCACTGTGGTCCCCAAATGTTATTCTTCCCTTACATATATATGATCTGTGCTTCCTAAAAATAGCACTTCCTCCTACTGTAGAAATGTTCTGAAACAGGTTCTTCAGGATTGCTTTCCATTTTGATCTTGTCCTGTGTCTGATTACAGCCCCTTCCAGGTATGTTTCACTGTCAAATTTTACAATAATGAAAATACATGGTACAACCAAGGCTAAGCCAAGTCCCTGCAGAAAGACAAGTGAAATGCCCTCTCAGGACAATAATGAACTGTAACAATGAAAACTTTTCTTGAGGATGACTTTATTTAGTCCCTTGTGAAGCTGCTTTAGAGTAATTGTGTCTGGGATGTGTCTCAGGAGTTTGATGGAATGTCCCAGGGGACTAGAATCCTACTGAAGCGGAGGTGCTTCTTTACCTGCTCAGCCAGGTGTCTGTCAGAAGATGGTTAAATTTCCTTGATTGGCTATTTTGGCAAAACTCTGGGTAGATATTGTTGTTTTGTTTTTAACATTATTTTATCATCATTTGTGTGTTTGCAAATTACCTGTTTGATGATTTGTTCCAGAATTATTTCAGGGTTTGAAATGAGACAAACTCTCTGTCTGCCCCAACTTACTTCCAGGAGCCATGCCCTAAGTCATCCTGGTACCTTCTAGCTTACTGGGGTTGCGTTCCTAGCCTTTTTGCTGAAATGGATTATGTTCTATACCTGATAAATATTCACTCATTGGCACTTCTGGTGAAGGTTAATGCAAAACAAGCTGGAACACTTAAGTCAGGCTATTTGTTTTCCTTCCTTGTGTGGTGCTTTATCTCTTCCATTGTTTGTTATCTTGTATTTTTAAGGTATTTATAAATTTTTTTTCTGTTTTAGTCTCTTGCTAACGGAAGTTTCTTGAGCTCCTTGGCCTTTTTGATTTTAATGTGTGCTTTTTCTTTTCCTATATAGTTGCCCTCAGTCACATAATTGTGTTACCACTTTTTACTGTGATTATTTTCTAATTTTCCAGTCGTTAGAGAACTTTTTGAACAGCCATAATGGCCTGTGCTTTGTGCCTTTTCTCTGAGTGGAAATTGCTTTGGTTTGGATTTTTTCAGCTGGATTTTTCTTTTCTTTTGTTTTGTTTCTGGGTTTTTTTTGTTCTTTTTTTAAAGTCTGTTGTCCTTGCTCTACTGTTGTCACATCTTAGAAATGAAAACCCATTTCATGATCACTGTCACCCAGATTACCTTCCCCTTCCAGTTCTCAATCAGTTCTTCTCTATTAGTCTAGATGAAATCTGTAATCAATGTTCCTGGTTATTTATAAAGCCATGGATGTTCAACGCTTGTTGTGACTGCTGCAGGCAAGAGGCAATGTCTCAGCAGCTCTCTACCCATGTCTGTTCTGCAGCATGAAAAAGTGCTGTAAAAGTCAAACCCAGGCCTCCATTTCAAATACAGAGTACTGCTTAAATTTCAAGGGAAATGGGTAAATGCATTTCTGTTTGCAAGTGTTTGCTTTCCAGATGATATCTCATACATCTTTGAAAAGCTCAAGGTGAAAACTCATGTCATCAGTTAACCGGATTTTCCTTAAGTGTTTCTACCTTGCAAGCGCAGGAAGGACAAGAATATGGATGGTTTTTAAAAGAGCCTTACTCCTGCTCCAGCTTCTGGAGTACAGAGGAGAACATGTGCATAAACACACTCACAAACACACACATGTATGTGTGTGTATGCAGAATCTCCAGGTTCAAGTTCCTCTTCCACAAGTCACTGTGTGCAAGACCATAGCACAGTATTTTCAGTCTCTGTTTGATCCCTATTTTATATCATCCCTATTACATAAGTGACCGCAGTTCTTGCAGTTATTTGAGAGAAGCTGCCATGCTTACTGATATGGCAAGGATTTCAAAATCCCACAGGAGAAAGTATTACAAGTCTGCAGGAAATGGTGTTACTCACCGGAGTGCTGATAAGGGGTGACTGTACTGTATGCTTTCACTTTGAGCACTTTTATCAATGTTCCTGACTTTTGGGTGTGTTTTTCTGTGCTCACAGTCATTTAAGGAGGTGAGAAGTCAATGTTTAAAGTTATGTAAATGCTAAAATTTGTTTGAGGTTTGAACTTGAACTTCGATTTTTTAGTAGTGGGGTTTAGATTTGGCAGTGCTGAGCTGTCTCAGTTCCCTTTGTAGTTGAGGGTTGCTTTGGGTCCTTAACACATCTTGTAGTTAAAATACAAATTCTAGTCTCATAACTGGGTTTAAATGTCTAACAGAAAGCAGCAGAATCCAGCCATTCTAAGCTGCATTGACACAATATGATCTAATAGAATATGTGTCGGCAAAATTGCCCAGATACCAAACTTCAAAAAAACCCCCATTGGACTACTGTATACATTTTTTTTATTTCAAATTACCGACTTCAGCAACAAGATTTAATATGTATGACAGACTGGATCCTTCATGGCCATGCTGATCTGTTGGGTGCATAATGTGTTCCACATCTCTTTTTAGATATATGCTTGGATAGATGGTAAATTGATTGGAATCTCAGTGTGTGTTTTTGCAAAATGTGCAGATTCCAGTTAGAGTAGATTAATATATGCTGCCTGCTTTGCTAAGAAGTAGTGAAATGTGTGTGCACTTAAAGGAAGTTGGGTGGAAGAGAGAGTGAGAGTGTCTTGAGGGCCAGAAAAAGAGGTAATGAAGGTATTAGTTTGTAAATCAGACTGTTTGTGTTTTGTAATACAATAACAGCTTTCTGGAAGACAAGGAAGGGGGTAGTACGAACAAGGGACCTCACCCTTCCTAATGCCAGAGGCTTTGTACTCTCTGAAAGCAAGACTAGGGTCTTTCTGGAGGCCTTCTGGTAAATTAAAGAAACCAAAAAACAATCAAATCTCTATTTTATTTGATTATTATAAATGCCGAGTCCCCTCTCTTGCCTGTGTGCAAACCATTATATGAAGATTGTATGACGGGGCCAGGAGTCAGGACTGCAGAATATGGTTGTCCAGCAAATGGGATACTGGGGCTGAGTGGTCACATTATTAATTTACTTTTCTGTTTTCTGTTTCCTTCCTTCTGCTCCTCCTGCAACACTTCTGGCATTTCAGGTTTCTAAAGTCAACGGGGTCACTCGAATGTCATCTCCGAGTGCAAATGCAGCCAGTGCCAAAAAGATGAGAGAAGTCAGACCTTCACCGTCCAAAACTGTGAAGTACACTGCAACAGTGACAAAGGGAACTGTCACATACACCAAAGCCAAGAAAGAACTGGTCAAGGAAACCAAACTAAATCACCACAAACCCAGTTCACCTGTCAACCACACAATCTCAGGGAAAACAGAAAGTAGCAATGCAAAAACCCGCAAACAGGTGCTATCCCTTGGAGCATCCAAGTCTAACAATACCGCTGTTAATGGTGTAAAAGTCAATGGCAAGTTGAACCAAAAGACATGCACTAAGGAGGTGGGGAGACAGTTGAGGGAGGGGCTGCGCAATTCGAAGAGGAGGCTGGAAGAGACAAATCACATAGACAAAATACAGTCGCCCACCAAGAGAATGAAAGGGGCCGTCAACTTGGCAGAAGCTGCCAGCAAAAAGGCAGCAGTAGAAAAGCCTTTGCTGAATGGACACCTTAGAAAGGAAGTGCCAGAGAAGAGTTTGGAAAGAAATAGGCCGAAAAGAGCCACTGCTGGAAAGAGTACGCCAGGGAAACAAGCACATGGCAAAACTGAAAATGCCTCCTGTGAAAATCGTTCTACCTCTCAAGCGGAGTCCTTGCACAAGCCACAAGACTCAATGGGAAAGCACGAAAAGGGCAGTAGTAAGTCTGGGTGGGGGATGCTGGGGGAGATTCCCATCCTTAGGCCCTCCACCAAGGAATTTCATGACCCACTGATATACATTGAGTCAGTCCGAGCTCAGGTAGAGAAGTATGGGATGTGCAGGGTGATTCCTCCTCCAGACTGGAGACCTGAGTGCAAGCTAAACGATGAAATGCGGTTTGTGACACAGATTCAGCACATACACAAGCTAGGCAGGCGCTGGGGACCCAACGTGCAGCGGCTGGCCTGTATCAAGAAGCACCTCAAATCTCAGGGCATTACCATGGATGAACTCCCACTCATAGGTAAGGGCTGTGATTCCTTGGCTTTTTGCCGCTGCCTGTAAGTGTCTGTATACGACTTTATGCTCCGTTTGCCTTTATGTTTAACCAAACCCCTCTTCAGTTAACACTGCAGAGCTCTGGATCTCTCTGTTTTTCCATTGGCCAGGCACGATGCAGGTAGGTTGTTGGAGAGCTTTCCAGGGCAACTTATGTTGCCATTTTCCTCCCTGTTTGACCCAGGGGAAAAAAAATGCGATGTGAGACCTTGATCTGCAGATTTCAGAATCTTCTTCTTTCCCTGCTGTTTATTTATGTGGGTAGTACAACTGTGGATATTGATAGCCTTGTTTTAAAGGTTGTCTCAGAGTATTTTTCGGACCTTTCCAAAGATGTTTTCCTAACAGGTTGCAATGCTGCCAGGCTTTAATACATTTTCTCCCCCTCTCTTCCTTTAAAAGCATTTAACCAAAGGGGAAAGAAAATATCTCAGAACTGACTTGTGTTTGGGTACTGAGACACTTAAAATCACAAATTTGCAGTGACCTGCTGACATTTAACAACCATTAAGTGTCAAGAATAGGCAGTAAAATGTAGTTGATTGCAAAATGGAGGTTTCATTATTTCTCCCAGCAGGTGTCTGCCAGGGCTAATGCTGGAGTGAGAATCACTTATTTAACAGAATTCTTGGTTTATGGTCTGCTGTCAGATATGACACGTGACAAAAATGTGACAATAGTTTGTAAAAACATGACAACAGCAGCATACAAATGAAGTACTGAATGAGCCACCTCCATCTCTACTGCCTTTGCAGCCACCGCATAGTAAGAAACCTGCGTTTTTAATCTTTGTTAGTTCTCCCCTTTGTTTTTGAGGTGTTTTGAGTCAAGAGCTCACAGAACCTGCATGTTGCAACTTGAGGCTAGAGTTTTGCCTTTGAGGCATTATCCAACCCAAGGCAGCTCTTGGCGCTGGTTGGATTAAAGGACACGCTTTTCTGTTTAAATAATTCACAACACTTCCTTCCCCCCGCCTCCTCCTTTTAAAACTTTATTTTATATCACATATGGTAAGTGAGGGAAAATGCATAAAAGCACACAAAATGATTGCAGACTTTATGGTGAACTGATGCAGGGCACAGCAGAGAAATAACAAAATTTTAAGAAGGAGGAATGAGGGGTTAGCACTTTGTTGCAGTAACCGTGCAAAAACGTTGAAGGAAATCTGAAAATTAAAATCACTCAAGCAGCAATAAGTGAACATTTTGTATGCCTAATGTATGCAATAGTTGTATGTTAATAGAAAAGAATAATGAATTACATTTACATTGGCAAGAGAGAGAAGAAAATGTGCAAGACAGCTCGATTAACGCTCCTGGAACAACGTTAACTTTTTAATGAAATACCTTAACTTGGCATTAAAATGGCATTGCTGTTAATTATTTGTATTATTTAAGCACCTAAGAGCCTAATGAATAGGCAGGGATTCTATTCTGCTGGGTGCCATATAACCAGAGCAAACAGTGGTCTCTTACAAATTTGCATCCTATGTATCCTTTCTGCAGTTAATTTCCTGCCTATCCTGTGTTTAAAATCAAAAACAAAATGGAGAAAAGAAGCTGGAGATCATCAGTGCACAAAGAGGAAAAATCTGTTGGTTCTAGCAGGAAACATAATCTGTGGTGATAAGTGCATGCTTATTTAAGTAGACATAGCCCTTCTCTCAGGGCCAAATCACATTTCCATTGAAGTAAGTGGGACTTTTGCCAATGGCTTGTGTAGTGCCAGCATTTGGTATTAAATGCATACCTGAAGATTTAAGATTTTCTTTTTTAAAATGAGCTTGCTCACTAAGCAATTTAAAAGTAGGGAAATTAAGGCAATTAAAAAACCTCCAAAGTTAGACACTGCTTCTGCATAATGTGCCAGATCTCCTATTTAAGCCATTTTGCTATAGGTGCTTTTAAAGAGGTCAGAACTCCATTTTTGTTGTTGGTGGTGGTTTTTTTCCCTTCCTTTTTTTTTTCTTTCAGTCTTTCAAGGAAAGTTTAAGCACCAAGCATAGGTCTATCCTGGAAAACATCAGTCTGAGATATAAATGCTTCCAAAAGTCTTGACTGTGTGAAATGGAATTATAATTGAGAGCATTTTGCAAACCTTAGCTGTAGGCTCTGGTTGAATGAAGTGCTACTTGAGCTCTAATATTGCAGAGTGATTATGAGTGATCATTCCATGATGCGGGAGAAAATTGAATTTTCAACAGTGTTGAAACTAGGACCTTAAACTGGGTGTGTGCTGTTTGTCCCACTGGAAAAAATATATAAGGGTAAATCTGGACCACACTTCTTTCCAAGTTAGGAATATGTTACCCAACTTTTATGTAGATTGCTGAATCTGTTGGCATGGAAAGCCATCTTGACTTACACCTTCAGCTTATTTGTGACATGCACATAGTAACCACTGACCAAAAAACTAACAGAAGTCATCTTGAAAGTTACATTTATATTATGTTATGTATGGAAGATTAAAGGAGACGGAAAGAAAGAAAGAACGAAAGAAAGAAAGGAAAAAAAGAAAGAAAACTTTCCAAACTCACTTTGGTTTTTTCCCAATGGTGTTTACTTTTTCTCAGCTTCAAGACCTTTTTAAAATCTCCCCCAACCCATTCCCAAATGTACTAAATAGGATAAATCTGCCTGCCTTATGGTTCTGCCTCCACCCTTATAAAATTCTGCCCAAAGCCTTATGCTTGGTTTTGTCTGCAGGCAAACATCTTTGCCTTGTGCTGTGTGGGCAGTATAAATGTGAGCAACCTCTGGTGCTGCTCTGCCTTGCTCGTAACCGTTGTCCCAAAATGTTGCACGCAGGTTTACACTGCTGAGCCTCCCTCCTCACTGGATTGGCACAAGTGGTGGAAGAGGGGAAAGCAGAGGGAGGAAGGAAAACTGGAATCAGCAATGAAGCATCTGAGATGCAGCACAGGGTAGTTTGGAAAAAGTAATACTGCTTGCACTAGCAGGCAAGATGATATGACTTAGGATGATGTAGGTGTGCATCCTACAGTAAACATTTACCATAATGCTGCTTCTTGCCCTGCTCTGTTGCAATAGCATTTCTGAGTGCTCTGAAATGGCTATGGCATAATGGTTCTTTACTTTTCTCAAAGAAAAAGGCAAAGGGGAGACAGTGTGGCGGCAGAGATGTTGACGCTGGTTTTGTATTAATTCTTTTTTTTCCTTGAACAGCGCCCTGTTGAATTGTAGGTGGTCTTTGGGCCGTTTCTTCACTCTTTCCACTGATGATTTATTTCTGTGCTTTGAGAGTATTTATGATGTTTCTTTTATTGTTCCTCATCCATTTGGCTGCTTTTTATGCTGCAGTTTGTATAATCCTTTTTTTTTTTTTT
>VZTE01004907.1:893245-998522 GCA_013397775.1 Eulacestoma nigropectus | reverse complement strand
CCCTTTGGGTGGTTTTTTTGCTGCAATTTTTTTAATTCTTTTTTTTTTTTTTTTTTTTTTTGACTGGAGTGTGAAATGTGCTAGTCATCTTAAAACATACAAAACCAGAATGGAGTATAAAATATGGATGGCCTCAGACTGGAAGAATAATGTGTCTGGAACTTTTTTATGCAATTGCTGGCTCCAACCCCAAACAACCCCCTGCCTCCCTTTGGTTTTTATATGGATTTTCTTACCTGTAGTGAAATTAATAATGTTTCTGTGCTCCTTTTAAATACTAACTTCATTCAAGGTGTTGTGCAGGTATTAGATAATTGATATTTCACCTCTAGAAAGGATAAGTATTTTGTCTTTCTGATGGCCAGTACCCCAGCTTGACACTGGTTTTGTTTATTTCTGGTATGAACCAGATATGGGACTGGTGGTGGGTGAGGTGTGTGGGCTTTTACAGAGCTGAGCAACTCTCATCTCCAGAGCCACTGGGTAATGACCAGGGCACAGATGCATGTCAAGGAGACTGCTTGGGGTGCTCTGAGAAGGGAATGAAACTCAAGGAGGAGAGCAGACTGAATCATAGGGAAGGCTGTTGCAAGTAGCAGAATACGGCCTGTGAATGAATTAAGCTGGAAAAACAGTGGTGCGTGCCTGTCTTTAGCAGGAGGCATGCAAGAGAGGGACAATTCTGCTCTGGTGCCCAGGTGCTTGGAGCTTTCATGTCCCCTGTGTGCCCAGCCTGGTAGCACATTTGACATGAGCTGCCCACAGCTTTCCTAATCTACTCCTGTGTTTCCCTTTCCCTTCCTCTGCTGCCTGGCACATGCGAACCCCAGGAGGCTGCGAGCTCGACCTGGCCTGCTTCGTCCAGCTGATCAACGAGATGGGGGGGATGCAGCAAGTGACTGACCTCAAGAAATGGAACAAGCTGGCAGACATGCTGCGCATCCCCAAAACTGCACAGGACAGGCTGGCCAAGCTGCAAGAAGCCTACTGCCAGTACTTGCTCTCCTACGACTCCCTCTCCCCCGAGGAGCACAAGAAACTGGAGAAGGAGGTCTTGCTGGAAAAGGAAATCCTGGAGAAGAGGAAAGGACCTTTGGAGGGACATTCAGAGAATGCCTACAAGTTCCATTCCTTGCCCCGGTTTGAGCCCAAAAATGGACTCATCAATGGCGTGGTTCACAAAAATGGCTTCCGCAACAAGTTAAAAGAGGTCGATGTCCCACTGAAGACGGGCAGGCGGCGGCTCTTTGCTCAGGAAAAGGAGACCATGAAGGAGGACGAGGAGGAGGAGGAGGGAGTTCTTAGCGACTTACACAAGTGTATATACAAGGTAATGAGGCTGGCTCTGCCTGGTCTGTTTTGTAGAGCCGATGATGCTGTTGTGTGGGTGGCGTCCGGGTGCACACCCAGCTGTCTGAGAGGAGCTGATGGGCTGCAGTGGCATCCCCAAGGCAGCAGTTATCATGGTTATCATGGCTAGGCAGTCTGGTGGCTTTATCTGATCTGCCTGGCTCTTGCGGGATGTCTGGAAAAGCTGGGAGGCATTATTGTCATAACAAGATGCACTGGGCTCTGCCCCCCTTCATCTCCTTGTGAGAGGTTCCCGGAATATCTCTGCCCAATTATCCTTGCAGACACAGATTTTATTTTCATTTTGTAGTGACATTTAAAGTAACGTTCTGCTTTCGCATTCCTGCTTCTTGCAAATCTCTTGTTGAGTGAAGTAGTGCTGCGCATCGAAACTAACATCACTAGAAATACTACTACATTTAGAAAGGGCAAATGGAAATGCAAACAATATTTTCATCCACGATGCCAGACTTTGCTCAGCACTAACAGTCACATGGACACTTAGTCCTCCACATATCAAGTACATCCATTTACAAAGGAATGCTCACTCTTTCACTGTATTTTATTTGGCAGTCTCCTGCTCTAGAGCAGGACTTGGCACTGCAACTCACAGTGCAATTTTGAGTTGTGTCGAATGGCGTAGCTGCGCTCTGAGAGAAATATAGCATTGAGTGTCCGTGCCCAGTAAAGTAATACGCTGTTCTTCCCCTTCCAATCTTGCTTCCATCACCAGGAAATGAAGCCAGATACCCCAGAATGATTATTTTTAAGCTGTTTAGGGACTGCATGAGCTCACGACTTGGGCTTTAAAAGCTTGCTTCAGTTTTCTTTTGCAGCCTGTTGTGATTTGTCAATCCAAAAATTCTTTTTCTTGATGACTCTGGCCTCAATCCCACCTTTGAAAAGCAATGTCTTTGCCATGCTGCCCTTGGAGAGAAGCTTATCTAATGACAGCAGCTTTTGTGAATAGTGAAGTGGCATTTCTGTGCTTAATATCCTGTGCTTAATGATGGTTAAATGAAAAACGTGGTACACCTTGCCCTGATACACCTTACCCTGACTGCTGCATGAACAACCTCCAACTTAGTGGGGGAATGCCTTTTTCCTCTTTTCCAGTGCAAGTCCCACTTTAAAGTTCAGTAGATACAGAGTCACTCAAAAAGCAAGATTGGGATTTGTGAGAAGTATCCCAATCGGACTGAGAAAATGTAAAAAAAGGAAACAGTCAAAGTGCAGCTGGTATAACCAGTCTGAGTCTGCTGAGTACCAGGCCTTTACCCCAAAAGGCTGAGAACTCGCAGAATTTCTGCTCTGTCACCAAAAAAGCACTGGCAGTACTGGCGGCACCAGACCCTGTCTGAGTCTGACAATACCAGGCAGAAACACTTTTGTCCTGAGCACAGAGGCTGTTAGAGAGGAGCATCACTGAGCCCGTGGGCCGGGGCTCTCCCCACCCACCAAAGCAGCTGTAGCACATGGAGCCACTCAGAAAATGCCTTGGGTTGTCCACTGTGGTACCAGCAGCTTCCCAGACACTGGGGCTTGCCGGTGTTGATCCCATCCCACGTTCTCTGTAGGGCAGAGACTGGGAACTACTGTCACAGATGATGGACTGGGAAGAAGGCAGGGCGAAGCAAATCTCTGGTGGATTTCTGGAGAGATCCCTCCCACTGTGGGATGCCTGGTCAGCCTGAGTGCAGAGAGAGGAATGAAGCTTCATTTTCACAACGCTCAGGGGAAAGCCCTATAGGAGGACTGATGCATTAATAGTGGCTATGTCACTTAGAGCAAGCCTCAAGACTCAAGAAATTATGCCTTAAGCTTGATGCACCAGAGTAGCCAACAAGATGTAAAATTGCTGTAGTTCATCATTAGGCTTAAAAGACTGAGGGAAGGTGGTGCTGGCACCAGTTGTAAGCAGAGGGTGCTTCATGGCATTTAATGAAACAAGCCTTTTCATCTTGTGTGTGTGGATGGGGGAGTCTTCTTTAGCTAATAACATGTTCCTGAGAAAATTTGAAATTTGATTAGTAGAACCTGCCCTCATGTTACAGTTTCCACAGATGATGAGATTGTAATGGTTCCTTTCTGAAGCACATTGCAAATTCTAATTAAAAATTACAAACACACATAAACCAAAAAAACCCAACAAACTCATGTCTGTGAAAAATGCCCAGGTCAATATCTTGAGGGCTGAAGGGAGCATGTCATAATCATACGGCTTTAGTCCAGTTTAGGCCATGAAGTCCGTTCTTCAGACTACGAAGAGGCCATCCATTTAGGGTTTCTCACAGTAAGTTCTGCAGTCAGCACATGCTTGAGCTGTTTTTAGCAAGACATGCAGTCTTCCAGGAGCAGTTACCACCATATCACATGTCAAGGTTAAAGTAAATCTCCTTTGTGTTCAGCTGACTCTCTGCCAGGACTCCCACATTATTTTCAGTGTCTCTCCTTCCCAGGCTGTGAGGCCTGCTGTGCTTTTAAGTGTGTGCTGCAGGCTGCTGTGCTTGCTTGCTTTACTCCTAAATAAGGGGCTTTTCTACCTGACGATTAAAATGTTGTCATTTCTAAGTGTGTGAAGTAAACTGCCGACATCAAAGAAGGATCTGATGCAAGATTTTCACTCTTCTTTGCCCAGTTTTAGCACTGAAAATATTTTAAAAATCTGTGCTGGTGCTGACTGAAAGCAGCATTTGTTTCCATACAGAACAAACTGAAGGCTTATTAGAAGACCCATTAGAGGGACACACAGAAGAAATCACAATGAGGGTTTTGCCAGCCCTTCCATAAAAACGTCATGGAAATCCTGTGCTGAGCTCTCTTCACCCAGGGACTTGGCATTTTCATACTCCACTTGATTGGAGCCATTCCTTCCCAGCTGTGGCTATTGTAAAATCTCTGGTTTCAGCTCATATTTATGTTTGCTTTAAATGTCTTTATATTCATAGTGTTGTCCTTCTCTCTGCCTTCCCTCCGGGCTTGGTGGTGGTGGTGGTGATGCTCTCCCTGGGTTGGCTTTCATGGCCCCTCCATCAGATGTGAGAAGAATCAAGGGAGGAAATAGGAATTTATTTTCTTACACCTTCCTCTATTCTTGTCACAGCAGCAGAGACTCTGCTTTGTAGCTTGAAGCTCTCAGGACAGTTGTTGAACTGCTGAAATATTTTTCAGGGTGTTGGAAAGGGTATTTTGCTCCTCAGCAATTCATTTTGCGTTCTGGTTAGAATGTTCCATTTAAGCATTTTAAATTATTTTCTGTGTTGGCATCAGAAAATGTTACGAGATCCCTCAGATTAAAGAAAACAACCAAACAGCACAAACAGACAACAAAAACCCCTCAGCCATTTAATTTGTTTTACAGTTTTTAGGAGACTAAAAAGATACCAAATTCTTGGCAGAGGAAGAAATGGGTATATGGAATTTTAAAGGGTTAAACTGTTCCAGTTTTCCACTTTCTCTTTTCTTGCTTGCTATGTATTTCTATTTTCTTTCTTGTATATCTGAAAAATGGAAAGACATGGTTAATCTTGGAAGATGAGGCCTTAGTTTTATTTTTCTGCATCAGATGAGAGGAAGAGGCAAGTAACTGAAAGGAGGCAGCTGCTGCAGTGTTGGTTTGCGCGCGGTGGAGGCTGTGCCCGAGCGCGGTGACTTGGTGCGGGCCCTGCGCTTTACGAGAGGTTTTGTTGTAAAACTTGCCTCAATAAACCATTCATGAGGGCATTAAAAGATGAAGGAAATTGCTTATTGGATCACAGAGAATCCAGCTCTGAAGTTTATGGGAATCAGAGTGCCCCAGGCCCTGGGCATTTCACAGACTTTTTTTGCGAAAGCTAATTATGCAGCATTCAATTTAAAAAGTGACAATGTTACAACCGTATGAGCATGGCAGAGTGATAGACTTGGCCTCTGGGGGAAAGCTGCTTTTATAGTTCTTTGTAGTTTACTCTTGGACATAGTTATTAAATAAATTAAACACAAGAAAAGGCTGAGGTGGTTTGGCAGATCTGTTTCCTAATTGGAAAACTAGAAAGGTAACAGTCCAAATAATGAAACTCATTTCTGTGGAGTTTTTAAGTTTGTGGTTGCTCAGATGAGCAGGCAGGGGGCACAGTGGGAAGGAGCGGTGGGATCTGGTGAGGGAGCAAAGATATTTTGTGCTCCCCGTTTGCAGAGCACTGCTGGTCTCTGCCTGCAGCAGTGCCCTCAGACCTCGTGTGGTGCCTGCCAGCTCTCATGGCACACAGCTTCCCAGCATCTTCCTTCTGCCCTGGAGCAGAGGAAGCAACAGAGCTGTTCCTGTCTGGGCACACCAGGATGTCAGGGCTGAAAGGAGCAAGTGGGTTCTCCTGCTCTTGCCTCCAAAGCCATCAGACAGTGCTTCCCAGCTTCAAGTGGTGTAGGTGTGCAGGAAAGCAGGTGTCTGAAAACTTTGGGGTAGCTCAAGCAGAAGACCAAGTCAGATCCTCTTCTTATACAGCTCCTGCAGCAGCACCAAGAAAGAATGCATTCATTCAGCAATTTTACTGTGTTTTACTTTTCCTAACCTTGTAATAACAGGTCTTGGTTCCTTGGCATTTGAACTGCTTTTATTGAATTAAGCATAACTAGTTTTTGAAAGCAGGTGAATACAGTAATCCTGGCAAACTCTGCTTTTTGTGACCTTCTTCCACCACATACAGCATTTGATGCTGAGCATTTCTGTGAATTTTTAAAGTCTTTTTCACCTGCTCCTTGTACATTAAGAGCGTAGCCACATCCCTGGATAATGTGTTGGATTTGATTGGCTGCCTACTGGGTCTTTGCAACCTGTCATAAGAAGCTGGGCCATGTCCATCCTCTGTATTTATCAAACACTGAGCGTTGTGCTGGACAAAGCAGTGTTCCTTCTGGGAACATTCAGTTGGCCTTTTTACATGGTGGGTTTGGGGAGTTCATGTGATTGAATTTCTGTATCTTCTGAGATATTTTCTCTCAGCAACAAAATGAGCTGTAGACCCCTTCCTCTTCTGCAGACATTGTCCTCTTTCCCTCTGTTGTCATCTGGGATTGAGCCTGTAAGGAAAAGAGTGAGGACATGGGGGGATGTAGGTGTGTTTTTTCATTTTCACTTTTAATTTTATTTTATTTTTCCACAGGGTAGGTCTGTTTCTTTAACAACCTTCTACCGAACAGCAAGAAACATCATGAACATGTGCTTCACAAAGGAGCCTACAGTAGCTGAAGTAGAGGTGAGGCCAGCTCAAGGGGTGGTAAAAGTTTTTATTTCGGGGCACTGAGTATGGGGATTCAGGATAGTTGACTTTCAAGCATTTCTGTAATCAGTTTAAGGCTGTCTAGTTTGGAATTTAAAAAAAAAAATTGGTTAAATAGACATGATGCTGATTCTTCCTTTTTAAAAATTTTTTGAACATTTTTAATAAAGGTGTTGATGAACTGAGGAAGAGAAAGAATTCTTAGTCTGACATGTGCTGAAACACAGAAACCATGAGGATCTAAATTTTGCTTTCCTAATTTGTTAATTATTTATATTCTTATTTTTAAGCAATATTTTATGTTGAATTGCATTGAGGTCATGAAAGCCTTGTAAATTTCTGGAGTTCATATTTTAATGAGAGATACCTTGTTTAGCAAATTAAAAATGCATTTCTGCTTTTTCTTACCACAGCAAGAATACTGGCGGATAGTGGAACAGAAAGATTGCCATGTAGCAGTGCATTGTGGAAAAGTAGATACCAACACCCACGGGAGTGGTTTTCCTGTGGGAAAATCTGAACCATTTTCAAGGTAAAATCCCCAAACCCACCCTCTTTGTTGCCTCACTGCTGAGCAAAGCCCAGCAGGGCAGCTTGGCACTGGGAGTGCTGGCACTAGGAATGTACACTGACTGCATCTGCCTCTGTGTCACTCCTCCAACAGGCATGGGTGGAACCTCACAGTCCTTCCTAATAATACAGGATCCATCCTGCGACATCTTGGTGCTGTGCCTGGTAAGCAAGTCCCTTCTCGGTGTTTTCACCTGGTGTAAGTGTCCTCTGAATGCAGTGCTGTGGGCACCAAAGGCTTCTCCCTCTTTCTGGCTCCCTGTTCCCCAGCTGACTGAGAGACGTGTATGTAGCAGGTGGTATTTAAAGGGGTGAAGGCAGCCATGCAGATAAAGGATTAGTGAATAGTTGAGACTGTATTCCTGGGAGGAACCGGTTGTACCTGCAGTATCCTTTGCTGTTCTTGCCAGGGTATCAGTGGTTTTTTGTGTCAGGACAGAGCTGTGCAACTTCCATACTTGCAAAATGTGGTCTGCAGCACTGGGAAAAGCAGCACACACATTTTCTAAATGAATTGTCTCAAGTTCTCCAGCTGCATGTACACCATTGCAATTTACTGGTAAGAAACATTGAAAGCACAGTGGAATCTCCTGTTGAGGTCAGATGTTGAGCCTGAACAAACCAGCTGGGAAACAGGATACCTGTTAAAAAATTATATGTATGCTTGACAACATGAAGCAACCTCCTCTGATCAATGGCAATGAGCTTAAATTACAGGTATTTGTAAATTCTCCAAAGAATATAAATTTTGTACAGCAATTGGAAAACAAATATGTTCAAGGGCACTGCAGTTGGCCAGTAGATATTTTCTTAGTACAAAACACTGACTTTGTTAAATTACTCCCTGTGAATTATTCACACTGATAGGAAGACTTAAAACTTCAAGGGTCAGCTTACAGGGAGAATAAGATTTTTGACTTAAATGCCCTCTCAAATTGTCTTTTACTGAACAAACTGAAGTTACTGAAAACTCATTTTTCCATCTCTTTGTTTTAGGAGTGACAATTCCTTGGCTAAATATTGGCATGGTCTTTTCTACCTCATGCTGGTCTCGAGACCAAAATCACCTTCCATACATTGACTACTTACACACTGGTGCTGATTGCATTTGGTAGGTATTCCCGTGGTTTGTTTTCATCACGTTCCCTGCAGTTGCTGCCTGTAGGCTGGTATTAGTAGCAGCTTGTGTAGTACTTCTGCATGAGGGAATCTCACCTAGAAGGTCCAATGTGTGTGTGTGTGGTTCCATTTTTAATGGGAAAATGTGGTACAATGAAAACCCGTTTCCTGGAAGAGAAGTTTCACTTGGTCTTCTGTGGTCTATTCTGATGTCTTGATGTGGACATCACCAGTCAGCTGCTGTCATATTTTGTAGATACATCATGCAAATACACTCAGCAGTCAGCTTATAAATGGTTTTGTACATGGTGAATCCTACCTGAATTCAGTGCATACATGCTACTGCAGACGATGGTGATTTAGTTTGCAATGCGAGAGGATGGAGGCATCAGAGAAAGCAGATGTTGCTGGCAGGTCATGTGCCTTTCTGCCAGGCTCCTGTGATACTGGTGTAATTACCAGTGAGGCATCATCAGTGAGAACAATGAATGATAAGCTATGTGATTGTGTCTTGATCAGAGAAAATGAAATAAACTGAGCAGAAGAAATACTGAAATAATGTCCCCTCCTACAACGGTGAGAAGCTGGTTCCCTTTAAGCAGTTCCAGTGGTTCCCTTCTTGAACTTGGAACTCCCTGAGCCTTTGACTCCTCATGTGTTGTGACAGGAGGAGGTCTGCAGGGCCACCTTTTCACCCAGAAGTTCCCACGGTGGCAGTGGCATAATGAACTGCTTTTTATGCACATGCAAAGTGTGTTCTCACACATTTCTCAGATGCTGCTGAGGTCAGGGGTGCTGATCCACTTATCACTGGGAAGGCACATGGCCCAACAAAAAGGATTTGAAATATAGAGAAAACCATTAAGCAGAATCTCCTCTCTCTAAATGTGTTAAGTTGAAGAAATGTTCTGTATGTGATCATTTCAAGGGGTAAAGGTAACTGCTGGATTATGCTGCAGACCTGAGAGTTTGTCATTTTCTGTCATGGGCATTTCATGGCTCTTCTCCCTGTTCTATGAATCAAGAATCTTTTATAATAATATACTATCAGGACAAATTTCTGAGCAAGCTATGTTGTCCTCAAACTTAGGTGAGTCTAGTCTTAAATGACAGTAAATTCCAAACAGAAGGCATTCAAGAATCCCCTAATTAAGTTCTGAGGCCATTTTTCGTACTGTTGTGTGTCAAAACATGTGACTCTTGGGATTTGAATAGGCTTGAATAGAGACAGCTCAAATTTTAGGAAAGGCTACTATTCCTGCTTTTCCAATCGAAGAAGAATAAAAGTAAAGAAGCCATTTGCTTTTTCTTGATGGACTTTTACAGATGAATACATAGCTTAAGTCATGTTTGTGATGATTGCCTTGATGAAACAGGGATAGTAGGCAGGAATAACTCATAAGAAGGAAGTGAAACTCCTTTGTCTGTTGAAGCTATTCTTCAGCAAGGCTGCCAGCCTGAAGTGTCAGGCTAGTATTCATTAGCTCATTACAACTTTTAATAGAGCAATAAAGTACCCAACTGTGTTAGAAAAAGATTAATTTAATATCTGCAGGTCTGGCATAGTACCTGGAGTAGCCCTGACAGCGTTGCCTTCAGTCGCTGCTTTGGGGACAACAAAGCAGCCACTGGGCTCCAAACCTGTCCTCTGTCTTACCAAGTCCATCCACTGCCCAGAAATCTCCTCCAAGGACAGATCCCTATGGTACTCAAACCACTTCATTTATCTGCAGATTGCTCAGCTCACTCTCTAATCTCTCAGGTTTTACCTCCTGGAGATTAAACAGGGGAAAACTCAATTTGCATGCAGGGCGGAGGTCAGTGACCTAACCTTTTTATTCTGGAGGGATCCTCGGTGCCCTTTAAAAGAGAGAAGGAAATCTTGTTCTGCCCAAGACACTCAGAAGTCTATACTGGCTGCTCACTTCCCATTTTTATAGGTATGTCAGGAATTGCAGATGAGTGCAATTGCAGCATGCACCAGGTGCAAAGGATCTCATTCCCCTTGGCCCTGCCCCAGTACTCAGATAGTTCCATGCACTTCTGTGCTGCCCCTCCTCTTCACACATCCTTCCCAAGCATTTTCCTCTGCCTGTCTTGTGAGGGATTACGTGCTTGAATCTTTTGTCTATTCCAGCCGTATTTTCTGACTCCAAAAGAGAAGAGTGGGTTCTGCCATCATCTGGGTTCAAATTTAAATATTTTCATCCCTGTTTCAAATCTGTTGTTATAGTGTAACTAGAGTGATCCCTCACACGTGGGGAGCTCTACTGAAGCTGTCACTTTAGCAACACAGGCACTGTGAGGTATTTGAGACATGGCATGCATTTAAAATTGCTGTTGAGAGTTGATCCTTACTATCAAGATGAAGTTCTTCACCTCTCTCTAATCCTGGGATTTCTTAGCAAGGTCCTGATAATTGTGGATATATATATATATAAGGAGTTGGTCTTCATGCACCTGGGCAACCAACTCATTAGGGTTCTTATTGTGGCTGTAATTAGCTGTACGAGCAGATAATGTCATGTCTTCTGCCTCTTGGCTTGAAGATCAGCAAACAAAAATCAAAGTCATCATCAGTACAGTGAACAGTAATGAGGTATTCAAATGCTAGGAAGTGCGGCCTCCTACAGACTCATCAGTCAGGATAAGTGTGCATGATGCACACGGAGTTGGTAAGCAAGCACCCTGGCAAGGGCTGTGAGGCCAGCAGAACACTTAATGAAGTTGCTGGAGAGATCAGATGACTGGCAGGAAGACTATACCAGTTCCCCAAAATCTTTCATTCTCTTGTTCCAAGTTTGGAAAAAAAACTCCGTGTGTGTGTGTGTGTGTCTGGTGTGGGGGCAAATGGACTCCAGGTTGAGGTCTCATTGCCTAAAGTGAATGAAGAAGTCAGGAAGAAGCTGGAGATGCTTTTTACTTGCCTGAGCATAACAAACCCAAATAAACTAGTGTCACAGATAAAGCAGAGCATGGCAGCAACTCCAGACAGGTTTGGGAATCCCAGGATTAGTATTGTGTTTCCCACTGGGCTGTGCTGCTCAGTTTGCAGTCAAGTACCAACTGCCAGATTTTGGGAACAGGTACCTTCTGGGTGGACATAAACCATCACCCTCAGACAGGTTGCAGGCAAGAGCAGTGACCAGTTGTTACCATATCGCCTCCCTGCATCCAGAAAAATAGCAGTTCTGTGGATGTGTGGCTCTGAGACTCGAGACTCCTATGTTACTTCTTGTCACTGCTGCCGAGGGAGCAGTGCTGGCAGCGAGCACAAGAGGACATCTGCTTCCTTGGCTTCTAAGGAGAGGAGGATGTGCAACTTGGCAGATTCCCAGCAGAGTTTGAAACCTCTCCTACCACTTGGGCTCCTCTTAGTCAAGTCTTTTGTTGCAAGGGAGAGGAGGGATGTGGGATTTGTTCAGTAAGTAAAGCAAGATCATCTTAGGCAACTTCATGTACTAACAGTAAGAGGGGATTTGTGGTTTCTTGACTGTTACAAACAGAGAATGTTATTAAATGTGAAGATCCTTTGGTTGATGCACAGATAATAAATGCAGCCTTTTATGGTAAAGATAACAACATATATTGGTGCTCACAAGATGCAAACTTCTGCCCATAATTAGCTGGTTTGCTGCTGTTAAAATGAACAGCAGTCTATTGCTGGTTTCTCTCCTCTGACTCTACAGAGCACTGAGTTTTCATGTCTGTTTTGGAGATTTTGTATCCTTTGATACTTGCTGAACATGATCAGACTGAGTCTGAATAAACAAGTTCCCTTCAATCCTCAGTGTTTTACCAGAAGGACTGTGTGTGAAAGCCTGTATGTGATTTCTTTCTTCTAATCAATGTGCTGATGTGAATTGCCTGGTACTATGTAGCTGTGGACCATTATTTACTCCACAGTAAATCTTTCTCTTTTCCTCTGACAAAACAACAGGTATTGCATTCCTGCTGCGGAGGAGAACAAACTTGATGATGTGGTACATACCCTGCTGCAAGCCAATGGCACTCCAGGGCTGGAAATGCTTGAAAGTAATGTAATGGTAGGTTAACACTGGGAGAGGTGTTCCCATTCGAGAACCCAGGGCTAATCAGGAGGCTGGTTGGTTGGGGATTTATTTTGGTTTTGTCTTACATTGCAGTGATGCAGAGCAGGCTACTTTCTGTTTGTGGTGTTTACCCACATGATATTTTTCTAATAAGGCTCTTCTGTGTTAATATAAAAATAAACATAACAGGGCATTAAATGTCCATTTTTAATACTGTCTGTAATGTGTTTAGCCTTACAAAGGGAGTGGGATTTAATCAATTCACCTGCCATGACTGACATTTTATGCCAGCATGGATAGGAGAAGCCTAGTACTTAAGTATTTCTGGCTCCTTTGTTTATCTTGTGGATAACAATTTCTATTTAGTGCATTTAAGTATAAATTTGGGAACCCATAACAAAAACCCCTCCCTTGGTTACCCATGTTAATATCTCACAGAAGTGCAGTAGCACAATGGATTCAGTGCCAAGTCAGAAAAGATTGGATGGAAAGCTGACTGGACCTGCATTGCTTTCTGTAGTAGTAGACAGTGTTCTGTCATTGGGCAAGTGGAAGTTTAAACTGTCGGTTTGAGGAGAGCCAGTTCTACAATTGTCACTCCAAATACTGAGGTTTGGCACGTGCAGAATGGGAGAGGGAAAGCACCCAGAGCGGAGCTGTTGGCAGAGCACACTTTGCTCCATGAGCAGTAGCATGTGGCAGCACCCAGCCACGAGGAGGATCAGAGAACTGTAAAAGAAAGTTCCGATTGATTGTTTTTTTCTCTCTCTTTTCTGTTTTTTTTTTTCTCTGTCTTTCTAGATCTCCCCAGAGATCTTGTGTAAGGAGGGGATCAGGGTGCACCGTACTGTACAGCAGAGCGGGCAGTTTGTTGTCTGTTTTCCTGGATCCTTTGTGTCCAAAGTGTGTTGTGGCTATAGTGTTTCCGAATCGGTGCACTTTGCTACCACCCAGTGGACAAGTATGGGCTTTAAAACAGCCAAGGTAAGTTGAGAAAAGGAGTTAAAATGGATTCCCGGCCCTGCCATCTAAAAGGACAGCAAAGCAGACATTCCAGGATTGGTAGCATTGTGAGACTAGTGCAACTACATCTGTTTTTCTGGACTACTAAATAAACAAAAAAAAGGAAAACGTTCTGCAAGGCATAAGATGACCCAGTGTTTTCAGAAAAGTGACTGAGTTGTTAACTGACAGTTAAAGACTTATGTATATATAAAAAAATCCAGAAGATTGTTATTCCTGCAGACTAGTTTGCAAGGAAGCTTTTCAAAAATCCCTTCAGAGCTAATGATTACACATTGTATTATGCTTACTAAATTTTTTTTAAGTGATGTTTTCTAGAACCATTAGAATCTCAGGTGCAAATATCTGAATAACTGTGCTTGTTAGCTCCTATGATAGGCAGAGTCAGTTAATACTCACAGCTGTATTGCTTGTTTTTCTCTGCCCCTTCATTCAGGAAAAGCTGTTGATCAGGGCAATTTCAGTTTTAATCGACTTGAAAATCCTTAGGTTCACTGACCAGCCTATCCAATACTAGATGTAAATAAATAACCTTCCCATTCCCTTTTCACACAACTGACTGAGGCAGGTTGCCTGCACAAACAGGTGAATTGTCCAGTCATCATGATTCTGGCTACATTTCTGTGTTCTTGGACAAAGAATATACGTCACTAATTGTGTTCCCAACCTTCTGAAATACACTCTGGGTTACAGATACTATTTTGGTAGTGTTTTATAGCTAAGCCACTAGTAAATTATCCTTTACAGCTTCAGACCAAGTTACTAAGTAATTAACTGTAATATGTCCACAGTTAGGGATTGCTTCTTTAGGCTAAATGGAATTCTTCCAGCCTGGTTATACTAACTGTATATTAACTTAGTTTGAAATAAAAGGTTATTTTATTATATATTTATTTTGGGGGAAGGTGGGGATTGTGTATATCTTATAAGTAAGGCATAAGAATCCTGAGCTAACCTTTCCTGTCTGAACGTACATGATTATATTAACTCATATGCTGTATTTATCACTCTACTGAACACTTGTTGGATATCGTGAAAATGCTACTGCTGTAAGAGACAGAAATCACTATGCAGCAATTAAACAGCTCTTGGTGCCTCACATTTTGAAGAACAGTTTCTTTTGATTAATTTTTAAGAGCTTTGCACTGGGTGAATATAAGCTGACTGAAAATCCAGCAGATTACAGTCTATGATAACCTACCTTGGAAACTGAAGTCACAGCTCTCACAAACTTTACAAGAACCACAGATAACAAGTTTATATCAAAATAACTTTTGAAACATCTACTGCGTTGTTCTTTTCTTTCTCTTGTTTTCCTTCCCTTTCTGTCCTCAAGCTGTCTTATGTTCTTAATTCCCTTTAATTTTGGAAATTATTCTTTTGGTTCCTCCACTTCGACAAGGCACTTTGCCATCTTTGCCACAAGGCTGGCCAGGATTGTGCTTTCCAGAGGTGGTGAGATGTTCTGTATAATGGGCAAGATTCCCCTTTTGGACTGTTAAATGAACTCTCTGAAAAACAACTGTACCTTCTGTTTGTTCGTTCTCCATAGCAATACTGACAGTTTTTAGCGTTTGATAAATTAACTTTGTCTTCATCCTGTGATACTGTGACCTGATTTTTTTATAGTGACTCTCTTTATATTACTAAAATGACGTTGTTTCATTTCTGTATTGAATGACTGCTCAATCTCCTTTAATACATGGAAAAATGAAATTCTGCATCTGAAATTGCATTGATTTCAGTCTTACAAGCACTTTGGAAAAATTGTTGGAATAAAAGAGTTTATATAAACACCTGTGTAAAGGGACAGTCAGGCTTAACCTAGACCATACTTGGAACAAGCTTGCTGGTTTTTAAAAAGCACCCTAAGAACTCTTGAAATTTTAAGGTGAGAAGAAGATTTAGAGTTGTGGTGGAAGAGTGTGTATTTGGAGTGGCAGAGGGATAACTCCATAGCTTCAATAAAGCAAAGTCAGTGAAACTCATTTAGGAAACTGAAGTATAGAATGTTGGACTAAATGAAGGCACTCTGGGTTAGAGCTTTGAAAATGAGAGGGAGTGTCTGGTTTTAAAGGAGGGCTTTGGTGCTGTAGGGCCTACCAGAAATTTGGTGGGAAGAGACTCAGCTGGTACTGTAATACAAGAGGAAGAAGTACATAGGAAAGATGGAGTTAGTCTTCCAGCTGGAGCAGCGCTGCTGCACACACAGGGCAGGTTACAGTCCCTAAGCCAGGTTTAACTCTGTCACCAGAGACAGAATCCCTGTGCGCTGATCTCCTAAATGGGAAAATCGTGGCATTAGCACAGTACTCCTGACCGTCCAGGGAAGATGCTGGCAGGGGCTGGACAGGTATTTCCCCCACCTCCAGTTTTAGTTTGAGTGAGGAACATGCCTTTAAAACGCCACAAGATTCCCATTCCTTGGGTCCTGTCACAGAGCTGTCCCACCCTGAGCACATGGGGCTCCTTCCGATGAAAACAAAGGGAAAGATGTCCTACAGAAATGTACCTGATGTCCTCACTAGCAAAGAACTGTGCTGTGGAGAGTGGAGATTATGAACCTTGGAAGAGCATTAAAATGCAAAATAACCACTGCTAGGGTGTTTCATTTTAAAAGATAGCCTCACATAAACCCAAGGGAGCTGGTTAAATTGAGAGTGCAGAAAGAAGGGTTAAATGTTTGCATGCAGCATAGAAATTGCTTAAAGATGCCATGCTGGAGGCTCACAGCACATGCACATTGCTTAGCAAAAAACCCCCAAAAGGAACAATTTCAAATGGCAAACCCCCATTAAACATAGCATGGCTAAACACCAGGAGAAAGGAGTCTGAAATAAGACCAAAAAATCCCTTTTGTGTCCAGAAGATGAAAATGCAACTAAAAGAACCTCTGCAGCAAGATGCGTGTAAAGACACAGAAATGCAGACCAAAAAGAGGTTTCAACTTTCTAAAGACCAGAAGGAAAAAGTATATGTACAAAAAAATGAGAACAGGACAACCACCAATGGTGGCTTTTGCAGCAAGGTCATGGCCTCTAGCCTTTGAAACTTTTGGAAGTAGGTAAGGAGAAGAGTTGCAGCTGACAGTGTCTGTGAGCATTTTTTGGGAGAAAAGGTTCTTAAATAAATTGAGACGTGAAGGTCACACACCAAAAAAATAACTGATTTAAAGAGAAGCAGAGGATGGGTCAGTTTTTATCGTGAAGGGAGGAGGTCTTTCTGCATTCCTCAGGAATTCATACTAGCACAGTTTAATGTATCCATAAATAACCTAGGAAGGGAAGTTAACAGCAAAATGAATCCTTTATGCTGAGAATATTAATGATAATGGCAGCAAAAATTAAAGCTATGAAGTGTTACAGAAAGATTACATGATACCGAGTGATCCAAGTGAGAAAATGGTAGATGAAGTTCAGTGTTGATAAATGTTAAATTTAAATTTAAAAACATAATCCTAATGTGACAGATACAGAGATGGGTTCTGAAGGATGGGCTCTTGCTACTGAGAAAAGAGGTCTTTGAGTTCCTATGGAGCTGTCAGTCAAGCTCCAGTCAAGCTCTGGAGTGGCATAACAAAAATACATTGAATTTTAAGAATCACAAGGAGAGAACAGATAACAAAGCAGAAACACTGCTCTGGCACTGTGTAGTCTTGGTGTTCTGTACAATTCAAACTGCAGAAGGAATATAGAGGAACTAGGAAAAGCACATCAGAGATCAATGGTTAAAGTTATTAATTAGCCTGTGCATTAAATATAAGAGTACTACTCAGCCTGGAAAATGACCAAGAGATGTATGAGAGCAAGAGAGATCACAAGTGCCAGGCTGATGATAATTACAATACGAATGTTCACTGACTTTCATGACATTGAAAAATGTGTCACTAAAAGAAAGAATTAGGCAGCAGTACAAGTCTGTTGTAAAATACTTACCTGTGTATTTCAATACTGTATGAAAGAGAAAAATGTACATAGATTCAGAAATTCAGATAAATGCACAGATACAGCAAGTTGTGCTAAACCCAGCTCAGGCTCAGAGTGTCCCTGAGCTGTCACCCAGCTGGAGCCGACCTTGCTTTCTTCTCCAGCCACCCATTGTGATCTTTTATCCTGGCTATGTGTGTTGCCTGTGCAGGATTTTTCTGTGGATTGGAGTCTGTTCTTGTGTACACAGCCTCAGACTAAGCAAAGCTAACATGGAAAAATCTTCCCATACCATTCCTAACAGTGCAGCTGTTCCAACCCCATGCAGGGTCTAGCAGACCAAATAGCTTCTGAACACTTTTCTTACGTCTGAAGGTCTTTTGAACCCTTTTTGGTCAGCAAAGGCTGCTATTCCATTTGATGTGATAGTTATCACTTGAATACGTGCAATTGGTGCTATTAAAAATAATTAATTTAATGATATATTGGTTGTGAAAAAAGAAAGAGCCAGAGCATGTAATTAGGGTTACAGAACAGGGTGAAAAAAAATTAAGGTAAAAAAACTAAATCTTTGGGGTTGTGTGTGCTGAGTAGTTATTTGGCAGGTTTAACCACTAACCAGAAATGTCACCTTCACATTACAGTCCAGTGTTAGCATCATTTAACTCTCTGACTCTACCTCAGCCTAAACAGACCTCTGCAGGTACTGGGAAAATGCTACACTTTTCCCACCTGCACATTAAATTAAGGAATTTGCCTACGTAAGAATTATCAAAAGGGTTTCAGCTACCAAAATCACTCAGTTTGCATTGAGTGAAAAACATAACTTTAAAAGCTTTCACAGAGAGGAACCAGTAACAGGCAGACCTGAACCCCCCTCTTTTGCCTGTTGTCTCTTTTTCCTGGCATCTGCCTGTTCTTCTAGTTGTTGTCTTTTTTATGTTTTAAAAGACGTGAAATAACACCAGTCCTGGGTTTCAAGCAGGTCATATATATAGGTCTTACACTGTTTGCATTCTGAGCCGTCCAGTATTACTCAGCTTGAGTGATGGTGTTGCTCCTCTTGGCCTCCACAGGTGCTTAGAACATAAACACTTTGTTTAACTGGGACTAGGGAAAGATTTTACTTGTGGTTGTTTTAAAAGGCTATTTTTTGTCTCAATTTATTAGTATCAATAATATTAGTTAATTAACTTTGAATTCATTCTTGATAACATTTTATTTTCAAATGTGCTCGAGAACTAATGTGGCAATTTCCTCCTGTCCCAGGAAATGAAGCGGCGCCGTATAGCCAAACCATTTTCAATGGAAAAGTTGCTTTATCAGATTGCAACAGCAGAAGCAAAAAAAGAAAATGGACCAACTCTGAGTACAATATCATCGCTCCTGGGAGAGCTCAGGTAACGGATTGGGGGCCTGCTGTACCTCTTTTGTTTTCCTTGACAGACTCCAGAGGTGGATGACGTAAGTAACCCGTTCAGACACACCTTGCCTCTACTTATCCAAGCAAAAGCCCAGCAAATGTACCTGAAGACAGGCACACATGGAAGAAGCAGCTTCCTTGGCTGTACCTGATGAGACAGTGCCCATGGTTGGGATGTCATACTCTAAGCTGCTTTTGACATCATCAAAGAATTAAAAACTACAGTTAGCACTGCGATTTTATTTTGTTAATTCTTGGTGCTGATTTTTTCTTGATTTCCTGATGCATTATGTGAACTACATGGTGCCAAGTGGTCAAACACCTCCCTTGAGTTTTTCAGCCTCTTGGCATCAGTAGTCACTGTGAATCCACATCTGTAGTGGGTTTTGCACCAGGAACCCTTGTCTTCAGCATCAGGACTGTTACACTACAGCTGCAGAAGGTCCTTTGTATACAGAAAGTTGTCTTGGTTTAAACCAGTGAGTAGGTGAGCAGTTGTGCATGCATGGTAACACGTCTGGCATTAGAATGCCAGTGTTTTAAAGAGTCAAAACTTCATACTCCTTTTTCTCTCCAGTATTAAGGACACATGTTCAGGGTTTCTCTTAAGATAGGTGAGAAAAGAAAATATAATGTTGCCTGGTTTCCTTTGTAATGATCTTCTCTTTTGTTCCCTACCATGTAGTTGCTACCTATCTTTCAAGTTTGTGACAACTGATACTCGAGATGTCAAGAAAGTTTTGATGAATGGAGTCTACAAACTGTATTTAACTAACTAGCATGTTCATTTGGAAAATTTCCAGTGACATATTGAAGGGGAAAACAGCCCATGTGTTGTTTAGTGTTCAGAAAGAAATGCAAAGAGGTGTGCTGACTGCTTTACCTGCAGGTGGTTCCCTTGTGGGAATAACCACTTTCAAGTGCCTTCCCCTTGAAGAGGAAGTCTGCAAGTACAAAAGACGAAACAGAAATGTTGGTGCTTGCTCTTAGACCATCACATCGACCTCTATCAGAGTGGTTCTCAAACTTGTTCTTACGCATAGGTTGGAATTCACTAGAGGATATCGATCCTTCCTGTGGCTGCTTACAGGAAACAAAAGCCCAAACAACAAAATCTAAAAAAAAAAAGGAAAAAAAAAAGCCATCTGAAGTGGAACACTGTAGCATATTTTTTTTCCTTTGTTTTGTTTTGCTTATTTGTTGTGTCTCTTGGTGCTTCTTCTCCTGATCTGCCTTGGTTGCTCAGTTTGCCCGTGCCATTTGCTTAGCTTGGCTCTCCACCCATCTTCAGCTGTGTCTGGTGGTGCACTTTTTTATGCTCCCTTTCCATCTGCTCAGCTCACTCCACACTTGCTGTTTTCCACTCAGCTCCAACCCAACCTGCTCTCCTAAAGCTGTAGAGTTCAGCACAGGAGGTATTGTCCGCCTTAGACACGCCGCGGGTGAAGGGCAGCCGGAGGGCTTGGTGGTTGTTCTTAATTGACATCTCCTTCTTCTTCCCTGGGTGTACAGCGAGATCTTCGTCTTTTGGCACAATCACTTGCCCTGCTCCCCCTTTCCTGCCTGAAGCACCTTATGGCAGCAGGTCCTTGGTTCATCTCTGCCTTCTGATGAAGGGGCTGTTACTCCTGACAGCAACGGCTCCTCTTCCTCAAGGTGGCTTTTGGCAACTTCAGGAATGACAGTCATGTTAGCCACAGCTCCCGACTTCTCCACATGGCCTGAGCAACCATCGACCTCCAGGAAGTCCTCGGCAGTCCCCAGTTCTCTGTGGAGCAGTTTGAGAACCATTGGCTTGATACAGTGGTCGCTGTTGAAATCCGGAGATAGCTTTTGCAATTAGGCAGCATTTCCCGGGCGCTGGCTGTGTCCGCCATGCTTAGGGAATGGCACCAACTTCCGACAACACTCAGGGCTTTGATGTGTGGAGGTCAGGTTTCAGTGATGAGCGTGGTAAAGGGGTGATTGTGTGTGGCTCCGTGGTGGCTGGAGGCAGTGCCAGTGTCTGATTGTCCCCCCATTCACAGGGACACGGAGCTGAGGCAGCGGCGGCAGCTGTACGAGGCCGGTCTCCACTCCTCGGCGCGCTACGGCAGCCACGACAGCAGCAGCACCGGCGTGGATGGCAAGAAAAAGCCTCGAAAGTGGTTGCAGTTAGAAACATCAGAGAGGAGGTGTCAGATTTGTCAGCACCTGTGCTATCTTTCCATGGTAGGTACAATCCTTTGCCACTCCTGGGGTACCGTCCCGCTGTTCTAGCACTCCAGTGATCTACAAGCATTTGAGACAGCACATGGCCATGGAGCCATGTCCTGCACTCCATGCAAGACACAGAGGTGTTGATGGAGTTTGTCAGAACATTTACTGCCTTGGCCAGTGGTGACAGAAGACTGCAGTGTCAGCTGGATTCCCACCCTGCCAAAAGGGATAAACAAGGCACTCAGCTGCCTCAGACACCCGTGAGATGTTCGCATTGCACGAGGAGGGCTAACAAAGACACCTGCAGGTTGCCAGCAGCAGTAAGTCATGGCAGAGCAGGTCTTGGGATGAGCTACAGCTCAGACACATGCCATGAACCTCAGGCATGCAGCCATAGCCCGTGCTGAGACAATGTCCCTGCAAGCCAAATTGCAGGGGAGGTTTATCCCATCCATCAAGCTGTTTGCCAACCTGTCCAAAAATAGCCCCTAAGCTTTCTCTCTTTTTTAGAGGGAATTGCCTACTGGGTTTTGAAGGTGTGCTGACCACAGTGGTGACACTTCCAGGCTTTGAGCTGTATGCAGAACACCTACAAACACAGCAATGTCATTAAAAATACCAAAAGCCCCTCCCACAACCTTAAATACCATTTAATCCCAAGAACAGGTATTTAAATAACCATAATACAGTGCACGTGAGTCCATATTTAGTCCTTTCAGTTTGGGAGTTCTTTGTCATCTTTTGGGGATTTTTTTGGTTATAGATGTTAGGTTTTTAATGGAAATGAAATGTAACTGTATATAATCAGATGTAGCCATTTCCCTCCCTAGGATAAAATATGCTGAGTTTACACGTCTTTAGACCACTGTTTAAGTAGCATTAGTTTGAAGTAACTTTAAAATAAGTTTATTTGAAAAAAACCCAAAACAATAACCAGAACCTCTTAATTCTGGTCCATTTGCTCTGGAGTAAGTTAAATCATGGGAAGGATTCTTCTGTGTCACTCTTTAACAGTAGTTAGGGACAAAAAAAAACAACCTGGTTGTTAAATTCCAAGCTGAGTGTGCAGGCCTGGCGGCAGCCAGCTAAACAAATGTGACCTCTGCTGAACAAGACTGAGGAATCCTATGGCTGATTTCGTCCTTGTTCAAGACAGCATTTTAAGTAATGGAAAAATACTCCTTTCAGGAGATCTTTAGGACTGCATAGGAGATGCCAATAAATGCATATACTGTTTGGATTTAGCCCTCATTATTACTGGTGGGGGTTTTTTTTGTTTGGGTTTTTTTAAATTATATGTATTTGTCAACATTAGCACTCTTTTGGAGATACGTTCTTTCTACTTATTACACATCCTGAATCATTTCACAATGTATAGTGCTTTACACCTCCTTCCACTAGCTTGCAGTAAAATCCAGGTATAGTAATTCAGGCCATAGCTGAATACTGTGTGGGAACACAGCTACAATTTGGACCTTAACTACGCTTCTTCTCCCCCACCTCTGCTCTTTTATGTAGGTTGTACAGGAGAATGAAAATGTTGTCTTCTGCTTGGAGTGTGCCCTGCGGCACGTGGAGAAGCAGAAGTCGTGTCGGGGGCTGAAGATGATGTACCGCTACGATGAGGTGAGCGTGACACCGCCCCGGGGCTGGGCGCTGCGTAACCAGCACTTGGGAGAAGACTTAACTCTGCCTTTGTCCTGCTGAGGCCTCAGGAAAATGGTCTTGGGTTTGGGGGTTTGTTTTGGTTTTGTTTTTGATGTGGGAAGAAGGTGCTTTATTATGATTTAAGTAAAAAACCAGAAGGAAACATGATGACAGAGATGAAACCTGAATCATAAACTGCATGAGAATGTGCCACAGAAAATAAGAAGCCACTTAATGCTTTGGGATGGAACAGGAGGCTTTGCTTTCACAGGTTATGTTATGCTAACTTCTGTACTTTGGAATACCTTCCCTCTGTTGGTGACTAGAAGTTCAGCTGACTTATTCCAGTCCAGCATGAGCATCCTTTAAGGCAGACTTGCTGAGCATGTGTAGTTGAGAGGTGCAGTAATGGCTCCAAGCAAATGTGATGATGACTAATGCCAGAAATCAAGCTGGTGATTTAGGACTGTGCCTGGGTTCTGGGCTGAGGCTCCATGTCTCTACCTGTGAGGGGACTTGGCCCCAAAGGTCAATAGCAAAGCAGTGGGAGAAGTGACCACGGCAGCGCTGGTACAAGCAGCTTTTTAAGAATTAAGAATCCTAGCATTTCTGAGCACTCCACTGCTGACCTGTTTAAGTGACTCTGGAGGAAGAGCAGATGCTAATTTGTGTTTTGTTTTTCCCACTTCCTGAACAGGAACAAATAATCAGCCTGGTCAATCAAATCTGTGGAAAAGTATCTGGTAAAAATGGCAGCATTGAGAACTGTATCAGCAAGCCTACACCAAAAAGAGGACCTCGTAAGAGAGCGACAGTGGACGTGCCATCATCTAGGCTTTCATCCTCCAGTTCATCCAAAAGTGCTTCAAGTTAATCCTGAAGATGCCAACACTCTCATTTTGTCAATTTATATATATTTTTTGTAATTATTATACCATAGTTTGGAGTACTTGCTGTAGAATACAAGCTGTCTTTGCACTAGCTCTAAAGAAGATTTTCTTCTGGTTTTAGAGAACTAATTTTGTTTTAGCATTAAACTGTTGAAATTTTTTTTTTTGTACTTAGAATAGATAGATACAGCAGTCTCATTTTTTTGAACTGCCGTATGTTCACTGTTTTAAAACCGGCAAGGGGCTGATAAAATATTAATTTGTATTGTCCCTATGGCTGAAAAAATAAAAAGCCTTTTTGGTAACTGTGAAAAAAGGCTTTTAACCCATTTTTTGAATAGGTTAAAGTTTGATGTGTTTTATAATTTGTTCTCCAGTCATGTGAGCAGATTTTTCTAGAGAGAAAAGGGATAGGAGACAAAAACTTGAAAGAAATTGCTTTACTTTGGCTGTCTTTTATTCTGTCACAGCAAGATGAGTTTTGTAATTTTTTAAATTGGAAAATACACACTTTCTTTGGGAGGTTATGGCAGCTGAAGATGGACTTTGCTTCCTAACTGTAGGCAAAAGGAGGAGATTTGGAGTATGTTCTCTTTTACCAGCACATCACTATGCATCTGTTTTGAGGGGGAAAAATAAAAATAAAAAAGAAAAAAAAAAGGAGGAAAAAAGACTGCCTGCCTTGAGGAGTCATGTGAGGGAAAACTGTGCCTGATTTCATTAGGAAATCCATTCTGTTATTTTTTGGTGCTGTTGGCTACTTTATCAAAAACCCTTCAATAGCATCCTTTAAAAAAAAAAAAAAGAGAAAAAAAGAAAAAAAGTGATTGAAGCCATAAGTGCTTCTTTTGTCATAGACGTGCAATCTTTCTAACATTCCATTTCCATTCCACTGCTGTTTTTCACACCTTTACACAGTCAAGCATTAATTTTTGTTTTGAATTGTTTCATTATATGATCACAGTTAGAGCCACTAGCAAGTCTGCATATTTCTTTTGAATGTGAAAATGCATTTGCTTTCATCTTGTCTATTTTTTCTCTTCATGTTGTAACAAAAAAAAAAAAAATTCACACCTTTTGTACATATGCCTGTAAATTTTTTTAAATACTTGAGCCTTTTCTTGGGGTGGGGGGGAGGGATGGCAAAGAGACAAGATGAAGAAAAGCCTTACGTTTCACTTTCTTCATCGGTTGGATTGGATGCTTACAGGGTTTTTCTTGTAACATTTATAAGTGCTGCTTACATCACTGAACAACAACAAAAAATAATAATGGAGTAGCTGTTGCCCTTTTCTGGTTGTGTGTACAGTATGTGTGGAATAAAAAAAGGGAAAATGTTTTCACAAACTGTTTTGTTTCGTAATTGAATTCAACAATACCGTAGCTACCCATATTGCACTGAGCTTGCCAGTGGTGACTGTCAGGAAAGTCCTATAATACAAGTTGTTGGTTGTTGTTGCAGAAGACTGAACTGTTTTGGAATATTTAACAATAACATAAACAGAGTCAAGTGTTTTCAAATGTGGTTGTCTGGTTTTTATGGCCTTGCTGTGTACTTTTCCCTCTTGACAGTAAACTTCTGACTATGGCTTACAGTTTGACATTTAATTTATTAGCGCTGCTCTGCTCTCTTTCCTTGTAAGGAAAGACTTCATGTTGTTTATTGCCAGTTTTTTGTTTACTTTCCAGGTTTGTACTACGAGGTTTAATAAAAAAAACAAAACTTTTTTGGACACTTTGTCTGTCTTCTGGAAAGCAAGAGAGTCAAGGAAGCTCCTTCAAGAAAAATTTCTTTCAACAGCTGCCTTGTTAAATAGCAAATCTCTACTTGTAGGTAGGGAGCATCCAGCCTTCATTTCCCAGACGGGTCAGGAAACACTTTGTCAGCTAACAGGAGAAGCGTTAAGGAAACTGGCCACTTCCCAGCTGGCAAGCAGCAGGAGATGCCTCGTTCCCAACCATTGGCTTTGTCAGGGCAGGTCTTTAGAAGGAATCTACATCACAGCTCATCCTTTTACTTACGCTGTTTCTGATTACATTCCTTCCCTCTGTGCAGGAAGAGCAGGAGCCAGGAGCCTTCTCAAAGGAGAGCAGATCCCTGCAAATAAGAGCATGAGACTTGACAAGCAACAGGCGTTAGACATGGTCAGACCTCGAGTTCAGAGAAAAAACGACTGCAGAAAAAACTGCAATGAGATGATGCTTGTAGTTCCTGAGGTTTCTAAAATACACGCACTTAATTAATAATTAGGTCAGGTTTATCTCCCTAGTGTAGTCAAACAGATGTTACCATGGAAAAGCACGTTACATTGGTGCTCCTAATAACCATTTTTGTTTCTGAGTTAGGCTCCTCTGTTCACTTGTCATGGATAAAATACCTGGGTAATCAAGTAAAAGACATGGTTGGGATAGAAATACTTTATTTTATCTTGAAAGAGGAGTTAAGTTTACACAAAGCTAAGATACCTGCTCCACAAGGAGTGTAACATTTCCATATGCATCTCTCCTCCTTTTTGGGTTCTTGTTTTTTCCTTAACACCTATAACTAAGTTGGTCCTGAATAAGAAGTGTGAGAACAGTAGACACTGCTGCATTAGTAGACAAAGGCAGGAGGCAGACAGTAGGTGGTAAAGAGTAGAAAATAACTTTTCATTTTGGTTTGGATCCTAAATCTTCAGTTGCAGCAGCTGAAAACATGCAAGGAACAATTTGGGTTCAGTATTACACATCAACTCTTAAGTACTTCCAATCGGCCATTTAAAGGTTAGTGGTCAAAGTAACTTCTACCTCTCCCCTTAAATTCTCTTATACATAGTATATACAACAGTTTTACTGCTCCCCTGAGCCCCAAGACTACTGTTAAAGTGTGTGTGCTTTAGGCATAATTTTTTCTTTAAAAACCAACCTCCACACAACTGGCAATTTTGTAAAAAGGCAGTATTACTAAGTAAAAAGATCTGGGTGTTATGCTTGGTTAGCAAATTGTTACACAGGCAAGCTCTTCATTCACTTGTTCATTCATTCAGAAGTCATTCTTAAAGGATATGGTTTTAAGATTCAAATAGTTTGAGAGTCACTTTCATCACTGCCATCTGAAGCACCCTTTCTCTCAGTTACAGCAGCAAGGGCAGTGTCCACTTGAACTTCCTCTTCGTCAGACTGAACAACGGGGGACTCCCCTTCGCTTGCGTCCTGGCTGGCGGAGTCGGTGCAGGTCGAGGACAGGGAACAGAGTTTCTGCCGTAACTCGGACTGGCTCGGCACCTGGAGACTTATCTCGTTCACGTAGGTGCTGGAGTCGGGCCCTGAGAGTGGGGAAAACAACAACAACAACTAAAGTCAGGCGCTGGCTCAGCAAGGGGATTGAGAAGTCAGTACATGAACATTAGCTCAGCACTGGTTAGGGAGTCACTTTCAGGCTGTTTTCCTTCTTTTGCAAGACACCAAGAGGAAAATGCCCCCAACAAATGCAGTGCAACAGAACTACACAAATCGGAAATTTAAAATCAAACAAACAACTAGGAAGCAGGCAATAATAATCTCCAGTTTTGACTACAAATGAAGATGCAGAAGCAGAACAAATTCTTGCCCACAGCATGAAAGCAATCCTCTGGTAGAGTGCTCAAGTGCACAGGAGTGGGATTTTAAGACTCTGCTTCCTCCACATCCTGTGCAAAGAAGACTTGTAAGCAAGTTCAGTGTTAACAGTGTTTGCTTGCAGTTCGAGAGTTCAGGTTTCACAATTAGATGCTCTTCCCTGGACAGTTCCTGACAGCAAGTAAGTTAAAATGAGGAAACATCTAAACACCTCCTATGTGATCTCCCAAATAAAGTCCTTTTTTCCTTCTCTCCTATACCTAACAAGTGTTTCTCCATAGTCAGAGCACCCAGCTTCAGCTGGTGAGTAACTTTAGTGAGAAAATGCTTTTAAAAACTTTATTGAGAAGTGTTTCAGATGGTTATGAGCTACACCTTACCTCTGCTCAGACTGTTTGCAGAGCAGTTCAAACCACATTGCCTACGACTGGTCCTCAAGTACCAGAGCTAAATTTTAACACTAGAAATTTTAGAGAACCTGTCTTAACATGGTGTACACGAGCATGCATTAGAATAATTTACACAACACACAGAGGAGGAGTTTTTCAGGAGTGACAGAGCTAACTCAATTTTGCAGTTTAACTTACTGTCATGAAACGTTGCAAAGCCAATGCCCACAAGCTGGCAATGTTTATAGCAAGACAATTTGAAAACATTTTAATGTCTTGAGCTGATTCTCATTTTTACCAGTTATTAAAATAACTTACCTGTATTTTGTGGTGTTCAGCACAATTGTCAAACAAACCTTGCCCTGACAACCCAGTTCTCCACTGACAGCAAAATGAAGGGTTACCTTTAAGCCATCTCATTTTTCTGAGAATGAAGACTATTGCATATGTGATTTGATACTGGGGGTGGCACGTTCTTAAAGCAAGCACAAAAATCCCTTAATCAGAGGGAAATAAAATGTCTGGAACCACAAGAGCAAGATTCACAAGACCTACACTGCAGTAATGTTTCAGTGCTGGAACATTATTACAGCACAGGTAAGTTATGTTGCAGTGTATGTGCATGTATAAACACTACACATATATGCTGTAATATTTAGATTACAGCATTAAAATAATGGGTTTTTTTCAAAAGCTAATGCATTTTGTCTACTTAGTTAAAAAAGGAGTTTCTGCACTTCCTTAGATAATCCAGCTAAGACTGTTTGCTGTTAAGACATGAAGCTTCTTGGTCCAACATCTGATGAACAGCCAGCAAGGGGAAAAGAGTCCTAGATACTGTAATTACTGGCAAGCTCAAATGATGATCAGCTTTAATAATGCATGAAGTGGATGCCTATCCAAAACCACCCATCTGAATTCAGTTTTTGCAATGAAACAAAAAAACCTTTAGTAGTTAACTGTGCCTTGACCATTTACCATAAGCTTTTCATGTTCACAGCAGGTGTTAATCACCTGTACATAGGGAGTACTGTAAGTACTTCCATAAAAATATTTCAATCTGTATTTTCAGAAGAAATCAAAAGTACCTTTAAAGGAGCTTCATCATCTCCCACAAGAAAAATCATTTCGGCTCTTTTGAGGAAAGGCACTTTAGTACTGAAGTTTTTAACTAGGAAAACACTTCCATGGTAGAAAAAAGATCCAGTACTGAGACACTAATTTTCAGTGTATATGTAAACTGCTGGGTTGAACCATGTCTCTCAGTATCTCTCAATGAAGATCTTGCATTATACAACTGGATCAAATTTGCCAGCAACGTTCTGGACAAACACTTAAGCAAGCAGTCTTAAAAATAAAAGCCTAATTACTGCAAGCTTTCTGTTGATGTTTGTTAAAATGTCCTCTATTAACTCTATATTGGGAAAAATGCACCTGAAGCCGGTATGTAACACATCACCTACCCAGACTGTGATGAATACAACAGGGAGCTGCAGTAAGAAAAATGAGTGTCTGGAAATACCACGTAGTTTTGCAGCAATTCCCTTGTACAGCAACTAAATGCTAATGTTTCGAGAAGCACTAATGAAGAACAGTCAATCTATATCAAGTGTGATGTTTTATGAGATAACATCACCCATTACAAATGAGAGCAGTTCTGGTGGTTTATCACTGTCTCTAAGCAGGCTGTCATTACAAGTACCATACCCAGCATGGGAGACAGCACATTATTGTCTTCGCTTCCTGAGTTTAAAAAGACATCCAGCGCTTCCTGGTCAGACATGTCCATTAGGTCCATCTGCTCCAGCATGTCCACGTTCACCTCCATGGAAGACATACTTCCAATCGGTTCTGCAGGAGAAACAGCGCAATGAGCAAACTGACAATCAGCTACACGAGGTTATAACCTACCAAGGCTTCAGAGGCTGCTGTAATTGTCTGCATTATCAATAATTAAACTTAGGAATGGAAGGAGCCCACCCACAGGAGGCTCAGCAGCAACCTCATCTCAGCAGCCCAAATCCAAGAGCACTCAGCAATCTTTGTTGTGAAACTAACAAACATCCATTACAGCTTCTGTAAACCAAAACATTTTTAGCAGCAGTATTTATAGCAATAACCTTCTCAGAAATAAGCTGAGATGGGGCTCAGGGGCAAAGATTGAAACTTTCCATTTCTGAAAACTCCTTTCCAGTTCTCTCAACCAAAAGTCTTTGTAGAGAAAAACAAACACAGTTAGGCACACAGTCACTAAATGTCAATATAGAAGGGGTGTAGAAATTCAGAAATCAGTATTAATGTTAACAGAGAACAGCTGTTGTTCTCCTCTCAGTTAATCTAAGAAATGTCAGTAGTCTGTAAAACCCAAGCTCATGCCCAGTATTTTCTCTCAGAATGGGGATTTCACATTATTAATTACTCGAGCAAATTACTTATCTGACAATACAGTACTGACAATTTGCAAGGGAGGTAAATACTTGAGTGAGCATCTCCTTTCTTGAACAGCAAAACATGACAGAAAACAAGTTCAAGGCCACTCAGAGTTAAGTCCAGTTGCTGCATAATATCAAATATTACAATGAACAGTTTACTGGTTTATCTAAATTTAACAATTACACTATTGAAAGCTTTCATAGGTGAACTGAGAGGAAATCCTGTAATTTGATTTGGTTTTTTTTTTCAAATATGCTATAGCTCTGCAGTTTTACATTTCCTGCAGGTCCAAATCTTTCATTAAAACAGTTTTCTTTGATAAACATGGGTTCCACATTACACTAAAAAGCTGAAGTTCCAAATGTTAGGCAGCCTAACACTCTAACAGAGCTGTGTGTCCAGTACTAGCCCATGACAATGTCCACTTTCAGTCTAAAAGACCACATATTACAGAAAGCAGGAGACTCAAACTCAGTTCCTCCCCTGACCGTGAATTTAGATTTACATATCCCACCTCTCCCTAGCCACCCATGCAGAGCATCTTGCAGATGAGTATTTATAGCATTCATGCAGAGAAATGGAAACCTTGGATTGTATTCCCTGCTCTGACATTACAAATGATAGCAGAACTGCACTTGGAGCAGAGACAGAATCTCTACATTATTTCCTGCCACATGAATGCATAATTTCCCACCGGCTTCCCTACTGGTCCAACAATCCCTGCATTTTGGCCCAGCAGATGGAAACCTCCCACACAGAAGTGCCTGTAATCTCTGGCATTCTTGTGCTTTAACCAGTCCGGAGATGCCAGGCTTGTGTCCTGTCATAATAAGGAGAGCTCTTAATGTCACCTCCCATGTCCTAGTCACACCCAATGGGAACAGCTGCCACCTGGGAACTGCTCTGAAATGCTACACTGAGCTTTCCTCTGCACTTTCCCAAGTTTTCTAAAGCATCTCCTTGCCAGGTGACAATCCCAGGTTTTGAAACTCCAGTGGACAAAGCAGCTGCCTCCACCCGTATTTTTACAGAGGTGCACTCTTCAGCTGCAGAGAAAAATGCTGTTCCAGATGTAGTTCAGTGCTTTGCATTTCCTCAGACAAAGAGTAGAGCCTGACTAATCTTCCACAGTATCCAGTGCCCCTGGGACATGAAGTTTATTTAAAAGGCTTATCTGAAGTTTCAATTCCACTGAGGAAGAATTTGGACATTTTTGCAGTGCTTCCTCTGTGCATTAAAACCACTGCTGACTCTGCCCCCTCAACAATGCTCTCCAAGCTGGGAGTTTGTGCATTATGCAGAAGGCATTTTACAACTTGCCTCTCCTCTCTGCTATCTGCAAGTATCCTGTGGAAAGGTATTGCTCCATGTCCTGCTGGAAGGCTTCTTCAAAGAACTTCTGGCGCTCCTTTAGCTTCATCTGCTGGGTGTGCTCCATGTCCAAAACCTTCTGTGCATGTTCAGCATCGAGTTCAGCTGAGCATAAAACAAAGAAACAAATCAAATATTGCAGAGGTATCCCCCCACTCTCAGAATTTAAAACCTACAGAACCAGTCCAATAAATTCTGACAGACTGTTACTACAGGCTGTTAACACAGACTGCAATAAAAGGAGGTCTCTGTGCTTTCAACTGTATTTTAAACCAGGATAGGATTACCATACTAGGCAGGATAACCTTCACATTAAAGTGATGTCAACTATTTATCTTGAGGCAAAATGCAAATTTCCTGAGCTGTATAAACAGGAACACCTGAGAGCACTGTCCACTAACAACTGGGATTTCAGAATTCTGCCCAAAAAAACCTCAGATAATGATGCTTCTGCAGTCACATGCACATGCACACAAAAGCAACATTTTTAATTTGAATATTGCAGCATGTTTCCCCCACAATGCAAGTGGCAAGATACATGTATGTACTTATATGTACATACATACAAATACACATACATAACGTGTGTGTGTGCACGTGTGCCTGAAATTCTGGCTTTGCCAGCCTCCAGAAAGAATGGAAAAATCCCTTGAAGAATCCTACACATACATGCAGCAAAGGAAATATTAGACAGAACACCATTAGAACAACTCCTTTCCCCCTGTTTTGCTCTAGACTGGACAGAGGAAAAAAGAACTGTGCTGTTTATTGCAGACAAACATCTTCTAGAATAAAAAGATGTAGTTGCTACTGAAGTACCGACTGCAGCCAGACTGCTAGAATATGCTTCAGAAAATTTGCTTTTTAGGAGGAATATATAACCTGGAACCCTTTTCCCAGAGTTCTCTGTTCACTTTTCTGGTCTCATGAGCACTCTGCTTACAATAAAAAGGAATTTTCCAGCTGAGCTGCTGATGGAAGGGACGGGAGTGGCGAGAAGAGCTGCTGGTCTGTTCCGTTCTGCCCGTTAGGGAAAGCTCCAACAAACACCACTGGGTGAAAAATGTCCAAGCTTTCACACGCCAGACAGACACAGCTGGAATATGGCATCCACATGGATAAATGCTGAGGGAGCGTAAGGTTTTCTAGGACAAGCATTGTGTCAGTCTTCCAGGAAAAAAGTTATGTTAATGATATTCTATGACATGGACATTCATTAAAAGCATTTACCATTATGGAGATTACCCAAATGCAGAACATGTTTTATTATGCAAAACATCAGAGAGCAGTTAATTCACTCTGTTGCCTGCATCAAGGTCACAGATCATACACAGAAGCAACTGAGCTGTGGTAGATGCCACAAGAAGCCAGGAAACTGGACTGACACACCAGATATTCATTAAAATATCAGTAAGTAAGCTGAAATCTCTTTCTTAAAAGAGACTGCAGAAGTAAAACATCAGTGTATAAAATGGAAAGCATCTTCCCTGAAGGCAACATGTCTTTATTATCAATTACACTGTGGTGTATGATGACTCTCTGTCCCCTGGAGCAACTCCTTTACTGCAGTCCTGGATGATGAGCAATTATTAGTAACATTGGCTATGATGCAGAAATGCTATTCAATTGTAATAATAAAAGCCAGAGGCTCTCACTGACAACAGGAATTTTCTGTCTCTCTTACAATATATTCTGACAGTTTTGCACTCCAGATTGGTAATTCAGGGTATTTTTAACCCCAAAACAGAGATGGAATCCAAGTGACATGAGACTGATACAATCTCCCTCTCGACATTGAGCTTTTTGCTTTTAACTTTTGCCTAAAATGTCTTGCAAACTGTTGAAATTGTCACTGGCCAAAGCTGAATGGCAACAGCTGCCTGCCATGCTGGCATCTTCCATAGGAAACTGTAAACACGTGAGCTGAAGAGCTGTCATGGATTTGTTCTCCAAAGTCAGATAGAGAGTTAACATCTAGAACGTTGCTGCACGATTTCACGCCCTGCCAGATGTAATAAGAGGTGCTTGGCTAAGCAAAACCAAGCTGCTGCATTTGGGGTTTCTGTTTGTTGTCAGAAATGCTAAGGACAGGCAGGTGAAGCTGACAGTCAAACATGAAACCAAAGAAAACAGGTGTATTGTTTCTTTCACAAAGCTACTTAGAACTTCATTTTCCATAAGCCAAATGTAGTTTATAAAACACTGAATAGAGACAGCACCAAACAAGTTCCAAGAAAGACAAAAGTATCATCCATATGCCATCATACACTGCTCATATGAATTCCTCCCAGGATGCAAACTGAGGCTTGGCCCACTTAACATACTATTGTATTTTTCCTTTCACCCTAAAATTGTGCTTTTCAATTAGCTACTGCACCTATTTCTCTATCACACTGCTGTGCACAGGAAAGAAAAAAATACAGACTACACAGAAAATGCTAATGCACAACTAGATGCAGACATACAGGAGTTGCCACAATAACCCAAATAAAAGATGACTAATTCCCCACCAGCTACGACTTTTAAGAGAACAGACATTAAAAGCAGGCAAGTTTTTTTCTAAAGAAGTGAACACTTGAGTGCTGAGGCACAGCCTTCCGCACCACACCCAGGAACACCCCCACGGCTCGCCCTGTCAGGGTACAACCCACAGCCCAATTCCCCTGCCCTCTATCTTCAATGTTTGAACCAGGCACCAGGAGAATGCAAACATCAAAGGAACAAATTACAATAGCTTATAACCATACACCTCAAGTGTAGAGGACACCATTTCCTGATACCCCTCCTAGGCCTGGCTGACACTTCCTACAAATTAAAATTCTGCCACAGTACTTGAAGATTCTATCCAACCAACAAAGTGACCATTTTATGCTTTAATCTAAAACATTTTCCAGCTATGCACAACAGATTTCCTGAATAAGTTACAAAAATTACTTTAAAAAAATAATAAATAATAAATAAGAAAAATCAGCAACTGAAAACACTGGTTGTTTACGTGGTTAACATATCCCTTAGACCCAACATGAAAATCCCAAGTTGTCCAAATGGATGGCTTTTTGGTGCTTTCATACTGTTACACAACCAGTTTACTTCCCTTCAATTAATTTATTATGTAACTTTATATCTCATGTGAAGTAGAACCCATAAATGCACCTGGTCTAAAGAGAGAAAGACACAGAGAACACAAAAAAATACCCTTTTCCCTTCCCTCTATAGTTCATTTGCTTTTTGTAGCCTCATCCAACCAGACCATAAAATGCACGCACACATTCTGCTTTTGCTACAGATATCAAAGTTTTAAGCAGCCCTTCACTGAACTCACTCCTGGTTTTTGATGTTCCTCCTGTGCTGGGAGAGTTTGAAACTGGACACAGCATGAAGACACGCTGGGTAGAGGATAATCCCTTCCCTTGATGTCCTGGCCACATTCCCGTTCATGCGGCCCAGGGTGCTGTGGCCTTCCCCGCTGCCAGATGTGCTGTAGGCTGGCACCCCGATCATTGCCCTCAGGGGTCTCCATGGAGCCAGGGTCATCTCCAACCTTGGTGCCAGAGCCCTCCATCTCCTCCTCCAGGACAGAGCAGTGGCTTCTGGTCCCAGCCCCCAGGTAGGGAATGACCCATAAAGCACCACCCCCCCACCCAGCCGGTCATTTGTCCACCTTGCTGCCCATCCGTCCAGACTGTAACATCATCACTTGGCTGCGGGAACACCATGTGAGATTAGGTCAAAACCTATCAGTAAGCTGGCTACTCACTGAACAACCAAAACCCTTCAAAAATCAGAACAATAAAATCATACAAGCAGACAGTGGAAGGCAGAGAGCCAAGCAGCTTTTCGAGTAGATTATGACTTAGCAACTTACCCTGCAACTGCCTTGTTACAGGCCCTTTCAACTAAAAATACCAAAGCAAGACAAGACACTGGGGAGTGCTTCAAAGGATGCAGTTTCCCTCAAAAATGTCTAAATTATTCTTGACAGAATTTAGAATACATGTTGATACTACAAGGGACGATGTGCAGAGCACTCTTGCATTATAGTTTGCTGACAGGTGGGGAGAGTGCATTGGCAAAACTTGGGGAAAACAAAGCAGAATAAGTGATCCAGGTGCACACAGCCTTTCTTCCACAGATGAGTGAAAGGAAAACAAGTGAAAACTACAAGACCTGGCTGTTTTTAAACTCTTATTTAACAGCCTCTTTACAAAGCAATTTGTTTTTACTAAAGGCATATTCAAATACTTACAATCAAAAAAATTAAGTCCAGATTCACTAGAACGTGAAGTCAGGATTTCACTCAAGTGACAGAAAGATCATATGTGTTTGAAAAAATAAACACTGTTCCGAATGAGATTTACTGTCTGCCAACTCTCAAAACCCTGCATTTTCATGAAAAATGTTTTACTAAAATTAAGCTTATAAAAAACAGTCATTAAAAATGACTGTACGTACTTCTTGATAATATCTAGGGTTTTTGTAGATTGCATCAGAATATGAAAACTCTAAGTAGCCCACAAGCAATGTAGTCAAGAGGAAAAGCAGAGGTTTTACCAGTGTAGAGAAATTATTTTTAACATTTCCCAGCAAGCAGTTTCAACACGCTGGCTTACCCTGAAAATTCTCTTTAAACAAACAAATTGCTTACTTGAGATCCTTGGAATATAAAGGACAAGCTTAAATAAGTATCAGAATAAACCACAGAAAATATGTGCCTGTGTACACCAGGATTCTAGTTACTAACAGAGCACCTGGAGGAAGAGGCAGCTTCCGACCAATTCCACAGGAAACAGCTTTGGAAAAGGTTTCCACAGAACTCCAAACTTTATCTGGCTACCAGGAAATCATCATAAATAAGAGACACTAAAAATATGCTCCACCAAAGAGCAAATGCACAAACTGAGTTCTAAAAATGTAAATACATCTAGGATTAAAAAAAAATAAATTAAAATCACATTTTTGATTAAAAATACACCAGGCTGAGGGACTGCTCTGCAAGGTGGCACACCGTACTACAATGGATTCTCATTTTAGAACTAGTTCTGCTGTGGTTCAGAAACAACAAGAATGCTTTTGGCCACTTCATTTGTCACTGAAAACATCCCAAAACCTGAGTGTATTTGCCTATTTATTTATTTCTTTTTAATTAAGAGTAGATACATTTTTATGTCTGCAAATGTGGTAAGCAGGAATGACTTCAGAATCGTTTTAACTGGTTTTAACTATAGTCAAAATCACCATGGATATACTGTTCTACGGCAGATTAGGGGTGGGGTTTTTCCACACTTGCTCCACGTCATGCAAAGTATGGAAATGTTACAGCAAAAGCTTTGGAAGGAGATTCTCTCCTTCAGGCACATGCCTGACTACTCCGGGGTTAACAAATCTGCAAGCCACCATCTTCCATTTTTCTGGTTCAATGTCCTTTATGGCCATTGGTGTCCAACAACAACATCTGTCTTTCCAGAAGGTGGGATTTAGCACTGTGACTTCAGTGGGATGTGAGTACCACAAGCCTTCCTCAGCTTACACCAGTACAGGCTCTGTTAGCAAGAGGGTCTTCTACCTCTCTGATTTATCCTTTAGTCAGATTCCTACCCAACTGAAAGAGAATTAAAAAGTGACTTGCAAGGGAAGGAGGGAAGGATAACATTAAGCTGAACCTCCTTAGTGTAGAAAGTAAAAAAAAGGAAAAAAAAACCCAAGCATCTGAGTTCACACCTTGTTTTCTGCCTCCCTGTAAATCCACCATTTACAGTATGTAAGAACAATAATTCAGTTAGTGAGCCACAAAATATGTACTTCCACTATAAATAAACCTGACAATGTCACATGGACCTTCAATACATTTAAGTTCGTGAAGATGATCTGGCTTTAAAACCTAGCCACACACTTGAAAAATCCCACTGTTACAGAAATTGTACCTCAAAACAGCTCAAATGGTTCAGCACAATTCTACTGTCATGAAATGCAGTATTTAATGCATATGCTCTCCAACTACTGTTTTTTCAGCCTTACCTTAAAAATACTAATTTTCAAATGGAAAAGCTAATTGATAGCTAATCTAAACTCAAAGTACTTAAAATACAAATCACGGCACTGCAGTATTCTGTTCATGTTTCCAAAGGTCCATGAAACTGTCCCAAATAAGATTAATAACATCCCATCATTCGTGTACAAATTGATCTATTGAACAATTTAATGACTATTTTCCATTCCAAAAAGATAACCACCCTTCCTTTGGAATTAGAAGGCTTTCAAAGACAGACACGTAGCTTCTGCTACTACAAGAGTAGTGCCAATCTTAACCTTTGCACAGCTGTGAGCTATTTGCCTTCTAGTTCAAATTACGTGCATGTGCAGACACATAAATTAATGATGAGAGACTGTTTTGCTGTCACAACACATTGTGCACAGGTTGAAAACACGGGTTCCACGACATGGCACATCAGTTGGCAGGTATCACTTTTACTTATCCCTAAGAATAACACCCAGCCCCAAACTCCTGCTGCAGTGGAACTACTCTTCACTCAAACTATAACCATCATCAGACACACAGGAAAACACCATTCAGTGCTGAACTAAACCTTGCCTCAAAACACAAAGGCAAACATGTTTGCGTTCTTTCCTAATAACTAGAATAAAATGAGGGTTTCACTCCATAAACTGCTTTCAGAATAAGCAGTTTTCTGACTGAACATGCAATTTATACTTCTCTCTTCGGAGGGAGGAGTAGATCCTGCCGAACAGTCCTAGAGGCTTCAGAGCCCAAAGGAATGAGCTGCAGATTCATAGTCTCAGTACAGTTCAGTCTAACCTGACTTACTTTACATTGTCAGTGAAATATTTTAGATCTGAGGAGGGATTTTGGTTTTTTGGAAGACATACTTTAATACAAGTCTTAGGTTAACATAACCAATGACTGCTCAACCAGAACAGGAAAGAAAAAAAAAAGGAAAAACCTACCTTTTACAAAACAATTCATGTAACTAGTCGAAAGAGAACTTGATTTTTTCACATGCTTGGTAAAGCATTCCATATTTATTGCATAAACTATATTTGGTAACAGATCATAGAAACATAGAATCATAGAATGAATTCTAGATAAAATGATTGAGTAGGAAGGGACCTCAGACATCATCTAGTTCCAACCCTCTGCCATGACCTTACACTAGACCAGGTTACTCAGAGCTCCATGCAACCTGTCCTTGAGCACTTCCAATGAACAGGCATTTGCAACTTGGGCAACCTGTTCCAGTGTCTTACCACCCTCACAGTAAAGAATTTTTTCCTAATAGCAAATCTAAACCTACTCTCTTTCAGTTTGAATCCATTGCTCCTTGTCCTGTCACCACACGCTCTTGGAAAAAGTCACTCTTCATCTTTCTCTCCTTGTCTTTCCTGTAGGCTCCCTCCAGGTACTGGAAGGCCACAATTAGGTCACCCCGAAGCCTTCTCTTTTCCAGGCTGAACAATCCTAATTCTCTCTGCCTTTCCTAGTAGGGGAGGTGCTCCATCCCTCTAATCTTGGTGGCCTCCTCTGGACTTGCAATTTCTTTTTTTCTATTTTAAGCTAATTATAACAGGTGAGAAATTGCACAAATTAAAACTAAATATTGACATAGTCAGAACTGCAGGACCACCAGTGAAATAACACTCCTGCAGGTAGAAAAAGCCTTATTTGTTTACACCAGAATTTCATATGTAGCCATATTTTAAAAAGACCATAAGCCAATCATTTTATCAGTAGCACACACAACATGCTTGAAATATGTATTTTTTCTTGACAGCTTAGTCTATTTCCTATTCAATTTCTGTCAAAACAATTTCTCCAATGCAAGCAAAAAAAATTTGTTATTCATTCATCCAATTAATGCTGAGCTTATTTCTTAGAAAAAGAATCATTAGATTACAGATCTAGTCTAGGTCAACACTGTTTGGTTAATGTCCCAAATGAATCACACTACAGATTTTCTTTAGAAATCCTAGTGATGAGCAAACACTTCTGCTTGATATCATTAGTGAAACAAGACCTGAAATAGCAATCCCTCTAACAAACCAGCATCCAGGAGCATCCAAACACGAGGGGACTGATTTGCTAACAGACAGCTATTAGAGATGTGTTACCAGCTGAGGAATTTTAAAATACATGCAGTCCTCCATATTCATTACACACAGAGTATGAGTTATGACAGACCAGATTATTTTAAAAATTCATATTTATTCTCAAATGCAAAGCAAAGATGCCTACATTCTTTTTAAAAAAGGAACATGTACCAGTGCTATTTGCTAGTAAAGCCAATTTGCAACATTAGCAATGGCATGTCTTTTCCATACTTTTTATAACACTGTAAGACAAATCTCTTTAAGCTACATTATAATAGTCTCTTATAAAAGCATTTTTCAATTAATGGGTTGCTTTTAAATTCAGCCAATTGGACAGTAACAATTACACAGGCACAATAAAAAGAAGACAACCAAAACAAAAATTGTACTACATTTCAAACAGAACAATCTGGCTGCAAATAAAGCCGTATTTTCAGAATATATGACTATATTTTCACAGTTAAAATTCCTCATTTTCCACTACGAAAAGGCATTATATAGCAAGAAACAGGGCATCTGACGTTAAGTGCAGAAATATACACAGAGTGTTTTTTCCACTGAACATTTTTATCTTTAAAATTAAAATGTGAAAAACAGTTTAGTTAGCACATGGGCTGTGATTCAGAGGTAAGGCAATATTCAGTATGTCAGTTCTAAAGAAAGGACATTGAGTTTTAAATTTTTAATGAAACCTTTTAAGCTTTCTCCCATACATCTAGTTTTCATATACTCAAAGCCATTCCACTTGCTTCTTCATTTTTTAACAGAATATTAAATGGTCTATAGCTCAGAAATAATAGACCATAACAAAAAAAGCAGCCCTGACAGAACTTCCTACTTGCAAAATATTAGCTGACATTAAATAGCCCAATTATAAGAATAAATTTTTTTTTATAAACTTGAAAAATATTTGAGATAAATCTTTTGAAGGGGGAAAAACATGCTGAAAGATGATCTGCTCCCACTGGCTTGCTGACTTGTGTGCCATCTTGCAGCACTGAAAGTATAAAAAAGGTCATCTTTATCTACAGTGTCAAAGCCCTTCCATAATTTTACTGCCAATTCAGAACAGTTTCTGCAACTTTGATACGTCTGTTTGCTTTTTAAAGGATTTACGGACAAACCTTGAGGAGCAACCCATACAACAAGGGCAAATGGGAGGAAAACCAAAATCCTTCCTTCTTTACAGTCTGTAAAATCCGCCAGGAGAGTGTATGGCTGGGTTCACTTTCTTCTTTTGTTCAACCCTGAGGAATGTCTCATGCTTTAAAACTTCCAGGATTTCATTTGGTAGCCAACATTTGCTACTAATAAGAAGGGAAGCTACCAGGTCTCAACATACCAGTAGTTTTCAAATTTTTCCGCTGACATGCAAGTTTTACCATGCTTTGACTTTAAAGACAACCGGACTAAACTAGTGCATCAGTGTTGGCAGAGTCAAGGCAGACAACCACACAACCAAACAATAAACCTGATTTTTTGGTACTAGATCAAACTGGCACTGCCACACCAAGGAAGCACTGGTGGCTGGGAACAAAAACAATTCTTCTAGACCCAATAGTTCTGAAAAAGAAACCTTTCTGGAGGTGCATTTTGTTTGATTGTTTTTATAGAGGATCAGCCGTCATCTGTCCTCCTGAAGCTGGCAGAGAATTGACATCAGGTGTAAAACCAACAGCAACCATACTGCCAGGTCCAGCTAAAGCTGCAACAGCGTTCACTCAGAACTATTTTTGCTGTTTGGTCATTAATTCATCAATGGCAGCACTAGGCACGAATTAACAGTGTATTTTTAAACTTGTGCTTATTCTGTCTTAGCTTGCAAAGTAACAGACAAATTGATTATAAAATTTGCAACTCAAATCAAACTGATTTAAACAACCACATAATTAATTTTTCAAGTACTGTAGTAGGCTGGTTTAAAGGTACTGTACAAAAACGACCAGGTCTTTTCTCATGTGTGCCATATCTAAGATCTTAACATCATTAGGCTAATAGATTACTTTAAATAATTAATCTAATACATAGAAATTAACAGACTAATGGAAATTAATAGAGTAATTTATTAGTATTAAATACATCTAGACAAGTTCCACTGGTTAACATAACTAACCAGGTCAAAACCTATACCCTCAAAGAAAGAGTATAATTAATAGCTAAGACTTCTCTTATTTGATGCTCACAGTTTTACACCTGCTTTTCATTGGGAGGAATTGTCACCACTAGAACAGGACAGAATTTCCTACGTCTCTCAGTTTCCTAACCCAACACTTCAATGAATGTATGTAACAAAAAGAGAGACACTCATGCAGCAAGGGAGAGGGGGGAGCAGATGGATGATGTTACTGATGCTTCAGTGGAGCACTAAACAAGAGAAATATGAAAGGAAAGGAGATACAAAGGAAGAGAAATGAGGATGGGGCAGAGGGAGACGGGAAGGGCAACTGGCAAATTCGATTGCCCAAAAGAGATAATAAACAAGATATGACCCTTCATTCTGGATTTCTCCAGCCTGGTAGAGATTAAACAAGTTGTGGGGAGAAAAATAATACTAACTGGGAGGAAGAAATTTAAAACAGAGGCAGAGAAGGCTTTGCCTTATTGAAACCAAACACCACAAAGAAAAAGCCATTACAATAAAATCAGCCCTACTGAAGCTACTCTGACAGACAAAAACCCAAGAGGTTGCAGGAACAATTGCGTTTGAGTGAGGAAGCACATCCTGCTTTGTGACCATCAGTGACTAAACCCTATGACTACGATGAAAACGACCTGACAGATGAGACCTAGGATACAGTGTCTTATTAGAGCAAACAAAGAAAATCCACCTAAAGGATGCACAGGCATCAAAGTGACAGTGAGCAGTGAATAAAAAGCAGAAATTCAGGAAGCTGATAAAAGCACTTTCAACAGGGAAGGGAAAAAAGAAGGGGGCTGACTGAAGAGGGAAGTCAGTGTAAGTAGGACTGTGAAACCTGTAAAACACACTTCCTATGAGATGATTCTTTTCAACAAACACAGCTATATGAAACCTCTCTCTCAGCTTTTCTCTCCACTTTCTTTTTTTCCAGTACATGGATGCCATACAAGTCTTTAACATCTCCTGCCACACCTTGGGACAGCAAGTACTGACTTGTGCCTGTGCTGCAGTAAAGTATAAAATGAGGAATTTTAATTTCCCCGACATCTGTATCAATCAACTTCTACTGTTTGTAAGCACCTTAAAAACATTCACCTTTAGGCCAACTAAAAATATAGAACACTTAATTTATAATATTTTCCTTAACTCCTGAATATGTATAAGGCCATGCTAACCTAATTCTTGATTTTGTTCTTCAGAATATTCTAGCCGTAATTAGTCATGAGTACTTTAAACCTCACAAAATGCATGCACATTTCCTGCACACAGGAAACATGCAGCTGATCTCTGAAAAAGTTAAATTTCCTAACTCTCGCTCTATTTCTCTAAACAGCACCTCTCTACTAGGTATCATTCTCTATAGCAACAAAAATTACACACAGTGTCTCTACAACAGGTATAGCCACCCATACCTGGACAAATTCAAAGAGCCCCTACTGCATAGTGAGTCTAAAATAGAAAGTGGAAATGCTAATTTTTGAAGCATTAGGATAAACTATAAGCAGAAGTGTACTGATCCTACTCAGTGTCCAATTTTTCCTCTTTCACATTTAAGCTTGAATAACGTGCCTCTTGAAATCTGAACATCAACTAATTTTAGAAGAGGGTATCATTAGAACACAATATGACCTTTATTAAATATGAATTATTTGTTCACAACACATTTGGCATGACAGTGGGAAAACACTGCCTTCAGGCCACCATTATATCTGCCCTGTTTCCTTCTCTTTCTTCCTGTCATCCTACATCTGCTTTGTCAGCCCCAACAGTGTCCAACTTCCATGGCAAAAGAGATTTGCTGCCTCCCTTTAGAGCAACCAAAAGTATTTTTATTCGTTACTAAAACAGAAATAAAATTACGAATTTTAAGACCTAAGCTTTCAACAGCTTTAGGCAGAATATTTGTCATCTCTTCACTGCTGCTGTAGATTACAACAGATGACACCACATTTGATTTCACTGGCTTCATGCAGGGAAAATTTCATTCACAGTCATGAAGACCAAAATTTATTTTTTAAGTAAAAGATTAAGTTTAATGGAAGTGGATTACAAACAATATCAGAGGGCCTAAACATTTGATGCCCAGAGACTTTGGAATGCCTTTTAAAACACAACTGAGATGGGCAAAGTCAGATAACTGAAGAAAATTTAAAGAAGAAACTCTTCACAAGACTAACGCCGAAACAATCTAATCTGTCCTGCGTTTGGGTAACAACAAAACCCGTGGAACATGACAAACAAAGACTACAAGGTCTTCCAAGACAAACACATCAGGGACAGAATCTGGCAAATCACCTCAATATCAGTTCCTAAACATACCTGAAATTATGAACAAAGCTTGAGGTGGGGGTGGGAATGAACCAAGAACATTTCTGTTCTGTTGGAATACATATTTTCTCTCCAGGATGGAATGAATGCTATTCCAAGGTGTTCAGCAAGCACTGAACTTCAACCTATTGTGATTCTCTTATAAACTATTAAATCTGTTAATAGTGACTATCCAAGGCTAATAAGAACTGAAGCATGCATAAGGAATCAAAGTAACATCATTATTATAATTTCATGCTCTATAAAACTGTAGACATTTGGTTAAAAAGCCTCCTATTTTGAAACATCCTTGCTGATATTATTAATTCTAAATTATTTTTCATCTGTGCCTTATCTATTAAACAAGTTCCCTTGATAATACATGTGTTTCTATATACATCAAAACAGTGGCTGCATCAGAGACAGATCTAACCATAATAAGCCTAAAATCTTGGTCAAGAAGGAAGAAAATAAAATAAAGCACTGAGACTTGATAATACATCGATACCATATTTTCGAAATAAGACTGGTAAATACAGAGTCACGGAATTGTTAAGGTTGGAAAAGACCTCTGAGATCCTCAAGTCCAACCACCAACCCAGCACCACCACCATGTTCACCACTAAACCAAGTCCTCAAGTGCCATATCCATGTTTTTGAGTGCTTCCAGGGATGCATTCACAAATGTGTGGAAGATGACTCAACCACTTCCTTGCACTAGGCAGTCTGTTCCAATGCTTGACAACCCTTTCCACAAAGGAACTTTTCCTAACATGCAATTTAAACCTCCCCTGGTACAACTTGAGGCCATTTCCTTTTCTCTTGTCACTTGTTACCTAGGAGTAGAAACTGACCCCCACCTCACCACAACCTCCTTTCACGTAGTTGTAAGGAGCAATAAGCCCCCTACCTTGACCCTACCCCTACCCCTCCCCCAAGTCTCCTTTTCTCCAGGCTAAATACAACTGCGTTGTATCCAATATATTACACATAATTTCACACAAGAACATATGACATATTAAAGGGCTACAGTGAACTGAATTTTGATGAAGAAGTTTGCAAGGTAGCAGTTTCCATTTACTATTCAAAATAGGTCAGACATTATGTACTTGCACACTGCTATTATAATCCATTTTTTAAAGTGAAAACAGCAATCACATCAGCAGCTATTAAAGTCTGATGGTCTCCTTTTTCTAACACCTGTCTAATGCTTTCTAAATAGTAAACTGAATGATGATACTCAGCCTAAGGGGAAAAACATAATAAAAAAGACTGGAAGAGATTTCATTTTATAAGCATGTATAGCAATGTATATAGAAAATAAAACAAGAAATGTTATTCTTGAACCCATAAGTTAAAATGAAGAACATAAATTTAAAGTGAGGCAGCCTATAATAATATAGGTCACATCTGATGATTCTCTATTTGGCAATACCCCATTTCAATGTCTCATTTACATTCCACATTAACTTCTGTTTTAACTATTCTTTAAAAGTTCTAAACAGTTGACCATATTTCACCCTTCACTTTTATTAATCTATAGGAACAGACTTGACAAATTTGAGAGCAAAGCAGCAGCCAACTAGTTAAATCAGCAGCACTGGAAGCATAATGTGCACCCACTGAGTCACCAAAGTTATATAAACTGACACAGCAAATTAATACAACTGCTTCCCTGCCTCCCAAAATACAAACCACTCAACTACTCAGCCATTACAAATGATATCTCTGCTTCAGTGCTAGAACAACTGTCAGAGCCCAGAAACTGAGCTACCTGCTCATTCAAGAAGAGATCCGGAGGTCAGGTGTGTCGAGCACAGGGACGTGCCATTGGCACTTGCACTGCCCCTCCTTCACTCATCTGAGGATAAATGCGGAAGTCAGGACTTCGCAGATCGTTCCAGGGTATTTGTGGAGTGATGAAAGTCCTGCAGGACATCTTTGGGTGCTTCACAAACTGGATTGCACCTACCCCAGTGGTAACAGTGCAAAAGAACACTATGAAGTAGCTCAACTATAAAATATGGAAGAGCTATGATTAGAAGTACTCTGAAAAATACTTCTCTAGGTACACTCACTTTTGACTCGCAGAATTTAACAGTGTCGGTATGAACTTGGAGCCTCCTGAAGTGTAAGACTCTTAAGAGAAACAAAATACTTGTTCAATATAGTCTTTAAAAAGTCATAGCACAAAGAATTCTTAAAATAGAAGCTTGCAAAGCGCATTATATTGTCAGAGCAAATCTGTCTCCATCCTGCCAGAGATGCTGGCGCGGTGATCCGCATGTAACTCCACCTATCTTTTAAGGCAAAAATTGTCCTAGTACCACTGCTTGTGGGCTTTAATGCAAAGTTCTGGCAATCATCCAGGACTCCAGAAGGGAGAGAATGCAGCTTTTCAAATTTTCTTTTCAGGTCATGACATAAGAGATCACACTGATGGCCACTAATGCTCCATTTACAAATGCAAAGGGAAGTCAGCAACTTAAATAAAAAAGGAAGGTGCTTCTAAAAACAATGCTACATTGTACAGAAACTTCATGTTTGCACAAATTATCTAACACTCTTCACAGAGTTCAGCAAAACATAAACTAGAAAATATCATGTTCTACATGGAATTGAAAACCAAGGGTAAACCAGCATATTTCTGTCCATGGCCAATAGGCAATCCTAACAAAGAGTGATGTTTTTAAATGGAAGTTTTAAGAGAAATGAAGAAAAGCCCAAAAATTTTTATCAAATTTTATCCTGTCCTCTATGCTTGGAACATGAAAGGGTATGCATGTTCATCACTGAAATTACCAGACTAAGTTTGAGATCAGTGCATTTTTAACGTTAGTAAGTGGTATTTGGAGCTTTTGTCTTCTGTGAAGAAATCCAAATGGTTTTGGTGCTTGAGATGTGGTTAAGTCTTCAGGCAATGATAAAATCAAAAACCTTCCCCACACTTTTCTTAGACTTGCCCTTTTAAGTGAAGTTAATGGTTCCAAACAATTTTTTGGCTTTACACAGAACTCTTTGCAGAAGCCTTTGCCAGCAAGACAGATGCCATATTGCCTTCTATATCAAAATAGCAACTAAGAATGATAAGTGAGGACATCACTGGAACATGGATTCAATTAGCAGAATATGGCAAAATTGACATTTATATAACAAAGTTTCAGGTTAGTCATCGATGACTAAATTTATACTACAGAGCTATTAATTCTCACCCTCTGTAGACAGAAGAGCAGCAGATTCCAAGAATCAGAAAACCAACAGACTTTTCTGCCCAACAGACTTCAATAGAATCACAGAGCGGTTGGGGTTGGAAGGGACCTCTGGAGATCATCTGGTCCAACCCCTCGCCAAGGCAAGGTCACCTAGAACAGGGGACACAAGAACACACCCAGGTGGTTTTGGAATGTCTCCAGAGAGGGAGACTCCACGACCTCCCTGGGGAGCCTGTTCAGTGCTCTGCCACCCTCAATGTAAGTAAGTTCCTCCTCATGTTGAGGGGGAACTTCTCGTGTTTCAGTTTATGGCCATTGCTCCTCGTCCAGTCGTCAGGCACCACTGAAGAGTCCAGCACCATCCTCTTGGCACCTGCCTTCGAGATATTTATATGCGTTAGTGAGATCCCCTCTCCGTCTTCCCTTCTCCAGACTAAACAGGCCCAGCTCCTGCAGTCTCTCCTCATAAGAGAGATGCTCCTCTAATTAACTTTGTGACCCTCCACTGGACCTTCTCCAGGAGCTCCTTGTCTTTCTTGTACTGAGCAGCCCAGACTGGAGTGTTGCTCAAAACTCCTGTGTTCCTCTTCCCCAGTAACTTGATGACTGTGGTAGGGCAGAAAACAACTGATGCCAGACAAAATAAGAAATTGAGCAGTATCACAATATAGGCAGACAGTATTTTCATGCTTACAGGATTTAAGAAACCTCTTTGCTAAATTAATACTAGAACAGTTTACACAATTAACTGGAGGCATACTAATTACCACAAAACAACCTCCCCAGCTCCCCCCAGTCCAACACACCCTGGCCTTTCAGGAATTTTTCTTTTTTTCCTGATGCTAACTCCTTCAACATGTTTACGTGTAGAAGTCTCCATGTCCCCTGCTCTGCCAAGCAAGCCAAGCTCTCCCAGCATCTTGTGAAATAAGTTCTCTTCTTATAACTCAGTCGTTTCTCTAACACCTCATTTGCAGCTGTCCACTGGAAATCTCATGATTGATCGATCTCTGGATGTTATTTACCCTGTTCACAGTTGAATTAATCCTAATAGTTCATTTATCAGAAGAGACTTCATAACTGAGATTGTTTTCCTCCTAAATCATTCTCACTCAATAACCTGTCACTTGCAGAACTTTTTGGTTTGCTATTTATTGTCTGTGCTAGATAAAACCTTTTCTGTTTTCTCTTCTGTTCTAGAGTTAGTCCACAACTCCTTCACATACCTAATTAATTTTTACCCCATGGATTTTATTAGACTGAATAATCACTAATATGCAGGAGAAATCTTCATTGGTAGAAAAGGACCTGAACTCTCTATAGGGACAGAGCACGAGATAGAGACAGAAGTAACTCTGCCAGACTTCCTCGCATCCTGCAACTAGTGGACATTTTCATACTTACTATGGTTTCCCAAATGTGCTGAAAATCAAGGACTTGGCTTTCTATTCTGTTAGCTTTCGTACAGCTTTGCATCTAAAACATGTTCAATGGTAGTAAGAACCAGATACTAAATGACTGGCAGCACAACCCTCTAAATATGTACCAACAAGCAAAAAGCGAAAAAATACATATGTCATCCAAACCCATAATGTGGATAAACTTCTTTCAATCACACAGTTTTGTTGAGAGAGAAGCTGAAGCTGCAGGCCCCTCCTGAGGACCCTGCACTCCAGCAAGGGAGAGAAACCACCCTGCATCTGAGACTAACCACATGGACAATGGTGCTCTTTAAAATAAAGGTAAATCTTTAAAATAAAGGCTTAGGACATTGTATCAGCAAAACTGCAATTCCCACATCACTGGAGACCTGCAAACCCTGAGCCTATCAAATACTACCAGTTTCATTTCCTACCCCTGTGAACACACAAGACAACCGAAAACAAGCCGTGTGGTGTTCAGCGTGTCTTCTCTATGAGGCGTGGGCTTCCAGTTTAATGTTCAATAACCAGAGAAGAGAGAATAAATCTATGAGGATTTAAGACTATGATCAAGGGAAAACCCTCCTGAGCCAATGGAAACGCTGGTGCGCAAGGTCTGGAATGATTACATAATCATCTAATTAAGCCAGAAACTTATTCCTATAAATGGCACCATTCCCGTTTGATTTAAAATGAGACACAGCCAACTATGTTTTGATCAAGTCTCATTTATGCAACATCAAAATAGCACTAGCTGCCTTCTACATAAAAGGAAAAAAGGGGCTAAGTGACATCTCCACAAGATTCTTATTCACCCTAATCCACAGAGTAACCCAAGTGATTAAAAATGAAACAATGTGTTAAGTCAAAACTGCCTCTTAACCTCTTTTGGCCTTAACTCACGTACTTTGTTAGAAATATGCAATCTAGAAATATTATGTACATATGAAAATGTTTTACTGATTTTTTAAAATAGCTCACATATTAAATATCTATTTTTTTTATCCAGTATTTCATCCGCAAAAGCAAATACATCCCGAAAAATGACACCACACTAGCTACAATACTGAAGACTTATGTTCATACAGTTTCAGCTCCACTGCCTTGATACAATTTCACACGACATACCTAACACTCAAATAAAATGGGCAGAATAGTTTACCAGAATATCCACATTTTTGTTCCTTTTACTGAAAGGAGTAGAGAAGCATTCAGAATTCCTACATGCTCATATGCACACCTCAGCCATCCACACACACCACTAGAACCTGAGCAGAACAAGTAGTTTAATAACACATTGCTGGGAAAGGCAGGGCTCAGATTTATGTAAGGACGTGCTATAAAGACAGAATAAATTATTTCTACTGCAGCTTTTAAAACAATTCCATTATTTTTGAACACTGTAAAAACCAGAATAGTATCATATTTAGAGTACCACTACAGAAAGAAATGGTATCATGTAGAGAAACATAAAAGTAAATAATCTATTAGTGTACATTTATGTAGTTACAAATCAAACTGATGAAATGTCTGCAATTACAGTTACATTTCTAACATAAAATAGAAGCAGCATGCCAAAACAAAGAATACTGTCATTATAAAGCTGTTAAAAAATTCATTTACATGAAGATAAAGTCACAGGCAGCAAGCGCCCACAGCATTTTTGGTGGTCGTTCAGCACCCCAAAAAGTACTACAGCTGGTCTTGTTAGAGAGTTGAAAAGTAGCTATGAGTATTTTTTAACTTGCCATTAACCTTAGCATACATGGGGGGGTGAGCAAAGAGATTATAAAAAAATACATGTTTTGCATTACTTTTTTTCTGTCACAAAGCTAGAGATGGAAATATAATTTAAAAAATTAGAATAATCCTGGTTACCATAGAGGTGTTAGCCTTTCCAATATTAATGTTCATACTAAGGCTTCTACTTTCTGCTACCTCTTCCCAGAAGTATTGGAGTATTATTGGAGTAATATTGCTAAGGCTTGTATTTCAAACTATTCTCCAATTTCATATTCTAATCCTTTATATAATTCCAAGGTTGGCCCCCACTCCATACACAAAACAGCTGTCTTACTGTCCAAGATATGATGGTACTGTCTTACTGTCCAAGATATGATGGTAAATAAGGAGAAAAAGAAATACTTGCAGCTGTGCCCCTCTTTGCCCATACTTCCATTGCAATTTCAGGAAACAAGAACAACAGAGGGACAACTTCTCTCAATATGCACAAAGCAGTTAAGAATACAAAATGGATCATACCAGTAGTGTATATATATATTGCTTGCAACGCTGACAATTTTAAGTGCAAGGTGGTCACACCACACTTAGCAGAACAGAGGGTAAATTTTGCCATCTTTAAGTAAACACTCAACTGATCTGACTAGACCTATGGAAAACAGGTATTTTTACAAATTAATTATTTCTGATCAACACAAATGTAAAGAGTTCTCCCATATCAGATGAATTGCTTAAAACAAAATATTCAACTTTACATAATTATTTAACATGAATATCAACGTTAGGGGTCAAAATTACAACTCGTAGGTAGAGCCTTGATAAAGGCATGCTCCAACAGGTTATTAAAATAATAAATAGTTCCATTTACTCTTATCTTTTGGTCCTGGACATCCACTGAAAAAAAAACCATGTGAATGGTAACAGAAAAAAACTCTACCAGTGGTTATGTAAAAGAATATAAAAAAAATCAGAGTAGAAATCTACATTTTATTTCTACTTCAATTAGTGCACAGTTCTAAACACCATTAGTTACAAATTAACAGCATAAAAATATTATTGGTTGCATTATTAAGAACATTGTTTCATATGATATAGGGGGCTTACATGGATGTAAATAGCATTAGCTGCTTTATTAAAAATATACCTTTAGAATTTACTTATTGTTTTATTTATCTAAAGGAAATTAGAATAAGTGAATCCACGCTAATACATTCACTGCTCTATTTTTTTATTCTTGGTTTTATCTTCAGATAATAATTCTCTGTCTCCTCTCATCCTCTGGTGTCACCCCACCCTTAGACACGCCTGCATGAATTTTAGCTAACAAGATATCTGTGTATTTGAATTCTTTTACTAATTCTGATTAATGTTACCTTGACAATAATGCAAAGTGACAGACAAAAGCAAAGCAATAAACAAAAGCCCTGAAAAAATAGACATTTAGTCACCATTTCTTTCAAATTTGCTAAATCAAGTTGATAATTAACCTGTCATGTACAGCACACCCTTTGCAAATCAGGCAATGGTGGTAATTGAGGAAAATTAATTAAGCTAACTTTAATTTCATTTTGCATTTTACATTAGCTTGGCAAGTTAAGGTGACAAATAACAAAGATGATAATAAAGTTCCACCTACATGAATTCTTCTGAGTATTCTCAGTGCCTCCCGGAGATGACATGGCAGTAAGAAATAAGCAAGTAAAAAGAAACCCAGCACTGGTCAAGTGAAAGCTCCAGTTACCAAGCAGCCCCAGTGATGTGCATCTTCACTGATGCAGAACAAAGACCTTTGCCAGAAGGCTGCTTTTTCAAAGCAGTGGTACCGCGACGGGCAGTTTCCGATGGGTCACTCGCACGCAGATGCAGCTGCACACACATGGATACTTCAACTCAGCGCCTCCCCAGAACCTGAGCACAAGCTCCCAGCAGCTGGGCTCCACCAGAAATGCAGGCATGTATTTGGGAAGATACCACATGCTGCTGAACCAAGGGGTGCTGCGGAGACTGAAATCTTCCCAGCGGGATATAATCTGATGACATGCAGCTACAGCATGTGTTTATCTGGCAGAGAGCTGGAAGCGTCTGAAAATGATTCAGGAGCAAGGGAAAAGAATTCAGAAGGGTTCTGAATTCTTTTTTTTATTAGGTGATGCTCACAAGGCTCTCCCCTTAAAGTGCCTTTCCTTAACATGGCTTAGCTCAGATACCCCACAAACCAGATTACATACTATTCTTACTTCACACATAAAATATTAAAAGCCTTGGATGTGATTTTTAAATAAATTAGGAACAGTATTCTCTACTGAGAACTGGTTTTTCTTTATTACATATTCAGGCTACATTTTCCTCAAAAACTAAAAAAAAAAAAGGTTATGCTGTTCAGAAAAAAAAAATACAGCAACAGCATATGACTGAGAATCTTTGGCTCTGGTGATGCTGCAGTTACACAACAGTGCATTTATGTTTCAAAAACTGTAAGGCATTCCTCAGAATTGGGAACACTGGCACACATTGCCTCTTCAGGTTAGGAGGGTGCGCAGTGGTGCCAGAAACCAGGATAGCCATAGCAATTCCTTTCTTTTACTTAAAAAGATCACATTTTGAAAACCTTCTCTGTGACAATTATCAAAATCCAGAGTAGGAGCAAAAGGCAATTATATAACTAATATGTCTCCAAGTGACATCATTAAAAGTAAAAATACCCAGAATGTTTGGCCTACAAAACTCAGGTTTATTTAACTGGTGAAAATAACACCAAAAATATCTACGTGAAAGATTAAAAAAATAATAATAATAATCATGGGATAATCCCGCCTTCAGTCTGGACTTGGGTAATTAAAGGATGAATTCAAGTTAGAGCTGTAGACAAAACAGGCTTCTATTTTTTTCCACATCAGTCATTTAAGCATTTAAGCAAGAGACAATTAAAATATTACACCTTTAAATATTTTCTTTTCTACATAAACTGAGTATGACAGGACTTACGTTGCCATGAAGTTGTTTCCTATTATCTACACAGTCTGCTATTCACCCTGGCAATGGCTGAAGAAAATCCCTTTTGGTACCCTGGCCTCCTCCACTCCTCACAAAACCAGGATTCTGCAAGGCTGACTCCAGCATGGGGTAAACTTCCCCCACAGCCAACAGGAGCTGCACCTGCACACCCATGAGGCATCTTATTTTAAGCTGCAGCGATGCCAAATTTGTTGTGATACATCTGACCTCTGAAAGGGCTTTTGACTTAGTGCAATACTAGATTACAAAGAGAGCAGGACTCAAGGAAAAAAAAGAGAGAACTACATAAATGCACCACTATTAAAATTTGTTGGGAGGATAAACCAGCCTCCTCAAAATGCAAAGCAAAGACAAGATGAGAGGGCATATGGGTGCCTCATGAAAAAAGCCCCACAAGACTCTCTAAAAATACATGTAGATGAAGCAGAACTTAATAGAAAGGAGTGTTCCTGCTCTTCACTCTTATCCAGTCAGAATTAGCATTAAAAAAACCTAATAAACACAAGATTTCAGGAGTATCATTAACGTTAGCATTCTATGGGTTATATTAATTCACTGTCTGAATAGTACTTCCAGGTGACAGCCACCACATAAAATCCTGAAATCTAGTTGAGCATGGAGGCTACAAACTGCACTGTCAAATCTGTAACACAAAAAGTTATATTATAGCCAAACACACCATAAACCAAAAAAATAAAAATGAAAAAAAAAAAATTTAAAAAAGGCATTTAAAGCATTAAACCAGAAGTGGTTTGGGGCAGAAGAGACAAAACCAAAACTTACCTTTGATCAGCCAAGTTACAAGAGCACACACCATTTATTCCAAGGAAATCCAACTATCAAGTTGGCCCATAAATAATCTGGTCTCTCTATAGCATCCTTTTGAGACTTCCTTTAGAAACCCTACTCCCTATTTACAGCTTTGAAAATTCAGGCCTTTTTCCAATATATAGCCACCTTAGTAATGAATGCCATTTTATCACTGAGATCCACCCAAGGCTGTGTTGACACTACTCATTTTCACCTCACCAGTTGAAAATAAAAATAATAATAAATAATAACAGAAAATGAGCAAAAGGAAAATAATTCCTCATCATATCAAATTATTAAGAGCTGGGGTTGTTCAGCCTGGAGAACAGAGGGCTCCGGACTCACCGTGGTCTTAAGGGGGCTTATAAAAAGGAGAGAGAGGGATTTTTTTTTTAATGGGCAGATAGTGACAGGACAGGGGGCAATGGATTTAAAATGAAAGAGTGCAGGTTTAGATTAGATGTTAGGAAGAAATTCTTTACTCAGTGGGTGGTGAGGAACTGGCCCAGGTTGGCCAGACAGGTTGTGGATGCCTCATGCCTGGAAGTGTTCAAGGCCAGGCTGGATGAGGCTCTGAGCAACCCGGTCTAGTGAGTGGTACCCCAGCCATGGCAGAGGGGTTGGAACTAGATGATCTTCAAGGTCCCTTTCAGACCAAACCATTGTATGATTAAGTTAGTTGACAATGCAGCCCTCCTTTTGGCAAAGCATAATAGAAACTGGCTTTCTGATGTAGTAATCGAAGGTAGAATTGTAGATAATTTCGTTTCTACAGATGAAATACACCAAACCTCCCCTTTTTTCCCCCTCTTCCACTGAAACGTAAATTCTATTTCTTGTATAGAAAACAATGTCTGTCCTGATGACTTGATGCTTATTAACATATTAGATAACAAATTTATTTCCAGTCATCTGCAAAATAAATGCGTACACAAGGTATTATCCACTGTAGTTTGACTCCCAGTCATAATACTTAATCCATCAAATGTTTTGCTGCCTTGGCAAAGGCAGCTAATACACTTTCAATTACACCTCATGCTCAATTTGTGTTGCTAATTCAGAAAGAAGTCACATTTAGAGTGTCAGCAAGAGGCAAGCAAATGCTTTTGTATATTATCCCAGAAAACGGAAAACTTCCACTGTTCCTGGGTATGTATTCATAGCCAGGAAAAATTCTCAAAGTATGCCAGTAAGTTTGATAACTTGGCCAAAGAGAATCAGATGTGCAACTCTGCACCATCCACCTGCGGGCTACAGAAATGTACAAGTGAAAGCTCATACATACATTGCAGTGTTGGTAATATCTGCCCAAATGTATAAAGATTCAATTATTTACTGGGGAGGGCAGAAACCAGTGAAAGACCAAGAGTGAACTTTCCTTAAATTACTCTATTTAAAATGATTTTAAAACAAAATCACTATTTTTTAAAAGGCTTGATTTTAAGGCCATACCTATTTCAAGGAAAAGAAAAAAGAAGCAAAAATAGAAGATACAAATAGCTACATACAGTCCTAGAGAGTTAAATAGATGCAAGAGTCTGCAAACTTGAAAACATAAAAAGCAAAATCAAAAGCAAAGTAGCTATAAGGACACTTCAGAATCTTGTTTCCTTCTCCATCTCTCATCCTATTACACTAAAATGGAAGACTTCAGTAGTTAAACTTATTTTCCTTTCACTCAAAGTTTGATCAGAAGTGCCCATATCTCAAATCTTTGTGTTCCCTACAGAATGGTTATCATATAGAGTCTTGGTCATTCTTGTCACAGACAACACAGGACATCCAAAGTTGCAAGGCTCTCCTTCCATAGCCTGGATGGTAAAGAAGCCAGTAAAACACAGTATAAACCAGAAATCTATCAGGATATTTTCTTCTTACAGCAAAATAATGAGGAAAACCCCTGAAATCTGAATATAAACCTGAAATTTTAATTCCATTTTAACTTTATTACAAAGAATTAAGCAATTCCTTCCCAGCTGTTTTCTGGTATAACAAAGTAAGAGTTGTCTGTGCTACAAGGTTTAAATATTGCAATTTCGGACCACAGAAATGTTAAAGTAATCGAACTCCATGTGGTGGGACGGAATTTCTACCACAATGTCATCTTACTCTTGCTCAGAAGAAACATACAGGATTATGTGCTCAAAATCACAGCTCAACTTCAAGAGCAGCTACATCATTGAATGTATGAGCTTTGTCAACCACAAGCTGCAAAGACCTCCATTGCATATTACCCACGCATCTGGAAGGCAATATGAAGAGTAGGAAAAAGGAGTTCTGTTTTGACAGCCATCAGAACACAGCATGATAAAGAGGATCCCTAGACTGGAAGAAAAAAAAAAAATCAGTTTGACATACTATTTGTTAAAGCAAGTAGATTTTAAAAAGTGGAGAACAAAGAGATGGAGTCAACAGACTGCTCCAAATATTGTGTGCTCTTAGAAGAGGGAAAAGTGAAAGTCAGGAAATTAAAGTTTGGATATAAACATATTTAAGCTCCTGATAAAAGGACTGGAAAACTGCAATTTCAACAGCAGCATCTCAGATGCATGAATAGGGATGACAAAAAATCTGCATATCAAATGTGACCCAATGACTTAACCTTGAAGGCAAAAGCAAGAAAAAACACCTCTTTATTTCACAGGTCACCTTCTCAAGGAATATTTTGATAAAGCTCTTAAAACTTATCAGGCCTTGTTTGGGAGAGACCTCTGATTCAGAAGGCTGAAAACATATTTTGTTGTATTGTAAATAGAAGTGCTGAAAATGGTCGTATGACCTGTTTCCCTCAGCTTGAATGAAACTAATCCTGTTAAAGCTTAGAAATATGCATGACTGGGTAGCCAAAGCCATGTGGATATTTGCCCTTGCAAAGTTGCTGCCACCTTTCATTGTCCAAAAGTGCTGTGTTGCTGATCTCGAAACAGCCTCTGGTGCTTTAGTTTTCTTTCCAGAAATGAACTCAAAACATTGCATCCTAAACTTTTAATAAAAAATGGACTTTTACAAACAATTTCAAAATCTATCATGTATATAGTTCCCATTTGGATAAATTAGAAGTAAACTTCTATTTCTGAAGTTAATTCAACAGCATATATTATTACCTTGTGCAATTCTACTACTTAAAAAACTTTTTTTTTTCCCCTACTCTCTCACTGCTGATTACCTACTTCATTATCTGCTCCACTCTTCCATCTTCTAATGAGATTAACAGTATTCTGTAACTATTTACTACACAATCCTGGCTGCTCTGGAACTAAAGGAATGTTAACTCAAAAAAGAAAAAAAAATAAATTAAAAAATGGTACCATGTGCCTAGAAGAATGATGGAATGATTTGAAATCTCTGTGCAGTCATAAATGCACCAGGTTGTACCCCAGCCATGGCAGAGGGGTTGGAACTATGCTCCTGATACTTGTGTCCTGATACTTATGTGCTATCTAATTTCCAGTTTCTCAGCTGTAAAATGAAAATGATACACACCCTTTCTAAACCATGCAAGAGCACAACCCATCAAACACTAAAATCAAAACCACACATAAATATCAACTAAAATTAACTCTACTATTGCAAGAAATTGCCAAGATTCAGAACAGAACACTTTTTTTTACCATCTTTATAAGTCTCAGCCGAGACAGGACAGTATAGAGTGTAAGAGAGTTCCTACAAGCAGTTCTCCAAAGACTGAAATTGGTGCACGCTAGGAAGAAACTTGCAGGCTACTCCATATGATATACCACCGTTTCCATTCATAAATCCATCATCTTTTACAGCAAAGACCTCTGAAAGACAAAGTACTAAAAAAAATAAGGAACTGGACAACATTTGTGATGTTCTGTCCTGGTTCACACTCACACTTCAGGTACACAAATGGCAGTGCTGCAGCAGTGTCGACAAAGACATCACACACTCATTCCCTGCCTTCTTCGGAGAGAGATGTTTAACACAAAGAAGCAGGAAAGCTTATAACCTTCACTTCCTCAGCATCACAGATTATTAAGTAATAATCAATTTCAATTACTTTCTAATAGAAAACCCTTGTGGTTGAAAGAAGAGAGACTGGAAAGGTTTGTCCTGCCCCTGCACACTGTGGGTGCAGCAAACAACAAAGGATAATGTCTGGCCCTGTAAAAATAAGTCTTAAAGCAAAAGGAAGAATAGTAAAATCTATTCCTCGCAATGAAATAGAGTACAATCTGCAATACCAACATGAAAATGGCAGGAACAAATTCTAAAACATTGACAAATACAAAAGTAAGTCATAATTTCTTAAAGTAGTATTACATTCTTATTTCATGCTCCTTAAAGGTAGTAACATCAACAAGGAAGAGAGTTAGTGGATTCTCAAAAGTTTTCAATGCTGCAAACAGGCATATATACATTCCTTGTTAGGGCCCCTTCTGGAAGACACCTGGTATCTTCAAAGAATATACTTAAAAGGTCAGTGAAGTACCACTTTGTACCTTGGCACACACAGTAGGAAGTTGTAAATGAAAGCAGAAACAATTCTGCTTCTTGGTTGTGTGAAGGCAGATTTTGTTTCAATATTAAAGTAAGTAAGTACTAGGTATATACAAGGGCACTAACAATGTTTTTAAGGTTACAGACATTTGAAGATTTCACAAATTTACAGACTACACCTGTGTATGTATTTGTATCTACACATCCACAAAAGTCCAAGGAAGTAAAGTTTCAAAACAGCTGAGAGGTCTGTGAAGCTACCCAGCGGCCTTGTGAGTCACACCTGCACTCTCAGGGTCAGTGCCAACATGTAACTCACATTTTTTTCCATGCAACTGATGGGATGCATCACTGAATCCAAGTTTCTAGTGCTGTGCTATTTTGAACCTATTTTAGACCAGTTTCTTAATTCCAGTAAAACTTACTTTCTATCCTGAGCAAGGCATAAGAACTCAGCACTGATGAACGTGAGAGTTGCATTTGGACACTGAAAGAAGTGCATACAACTCTCTTTTAACCCTTCTAGCGAACACATTAAAGGAATTTTTTTGGTGGTACTTTAATTCCTGCATATTCAGATAGAATGATCTTGTATCTTTATGAAAGATATTTTTATGCAAGACATTTACCATCCTTAGGTCCTGGAAGCTATTACTTTTTAGCATATGGTATTCAAATTCACAAATAACAAGTTACTATTATAAAAAAATGGCATTTTGAGTTTTTCCACTGAAACAGATTTTAATGTACAATGATTTCAAGTGCAAATGCATTAAAAGATGCAAGTGTATACAAAGCTATTTTTAACAGTTCTTCTTTCCTAGACCCTGTGCTGGGTATTTCACAAACAGAATGTTGATGAAGACATTTTACTCTGGACAGTTGTGCAAAGAGAAATTAGTTGAGGATGCAGTCTATACTTGCAATATTAAAATGTAAAGAACCATCTACTCAATTACTTAACATGTTTCAGTTGGAACCAACTTTTCCTGGATTTTTTGGTTTTTAGATTACAGTGTCAGGCTATCAACTTAGGACACACTGCCTGGCCTTGCTGCTGCCTTTTCCTTCCTCCGTGACAGGATTCCTACGGACATCCACTGTGTCATCTCAGTGTGCTTCATCAACTGGAATTAAAGCCAACCAAGTGCCAGATCATTTTTGCCAAAATCTAGTGAGCCCTGGAAGCAGCTCAAAACAGAAAACTCAAGTAGGAGCCCAGTTAGATCGGGCAAAGCTGCCCTAGAACAGAAACATCTGCGATTATGTAATGAATCCTTCACAACAAGGAATATCCTACTCTCCCTATTTCCAGGCAGCTGATGAAAGATATGGCAGATACTCAGATATTAATGTAAGGTCTAAAAGGCCAGAAAAAGACTGACTGAAGCCAATACAATGAATACCTCTACTTCACAATCCAGATTGACGACAAAAATTCCAAGATCTGAGAGGGAACAACTTAGTATGTCAGAAACCCAAGAATATTTCCTCCAAGCATGTGTTCTAATCAATTGTGCACCTTAATTTTTAGTAGTTTAATCCTAATTTCCTGGGAAATGTCCGGCAAAACAGTGAAAGTTGTTGCCAAAATCAAAACACTGAATCTATTGCTTATTTTAAACCTTCTTCTTGTCATCTTCTAGAAAGAAATCAGACTTGCTTGACAAGACCATTCTTGAAATTTTCTTAGCTATTACTCCCCTCTCTTCTGTCAGGGACAAGCTTGTCCACCAGTTCACTGTACAAAACCCACACAAATTACACTGACAGATGTTTAATATCCGTTTTCCAAGATTCAGCCCTCTATGCTTATCTAGCCTTCTCTTGGCTACCAAGACAAGTCTTTCATAACCACTATCGGAAATCTCTATCCATTACAGAACCAGTTGCTTAGTCTGGCATAAATTTCAAGGTCAATACACACCTAGAACATTCCTCTTCCATCAAAATAATTGTCTTTGTAAAATACTTACTGTCAAATAACGTTAAAGTCTCTATTAAAATAACAAGAGGCCAAGAAAGAAATTACTTTGGAAACCACCCTCCTGGCTTCCAGAAACTCACTTAAAACACCTAATCAATACAAACAAAAAAACAGGATTCACTGTTCTCACAAGCACCAGGTACTACAAAGTAGCTGCCTTGCTTTGAATCAGAAGGAGCCTGGCATTATCTTCCATTTTGTATTGAGTTGCTCTACACTGAAAGCTGTCAAATCGATCAACAAAAGGGTTGGTTTGGTAAGTAACAGAAGAAGTGACATTTTACATAATCTGTGTTGCTTATCTGTTACTGTAACTGTTATTTTCCTTTTGTAGCATCACATAAAGATGAGATGGTAATGAACTGAAAAGGCAAAAGGAATGCAGCTGATAGAAATTTCCATCCCTCCTTTCAATTTCAAGAGACAATTGATTGACATAAGTCAATGCACCTGACTTCATTCTCATAAATACTAGTCACAAACCCACAGTCACATCCTATCCAAAGGAAAAGATAACAGCAATTCTCAAGCTGATCAAACATTAACGTCAGTAGGTAGAGTACGCCTCAGTTTAGGATTTACTGAAAATGGGACTGTGTTCCATCTATGTACCACGACAAAGCAATAATACACGACAGAGTTTCCAGCCATTACATCATATATTGGACAAATATTTGTATAGATCATTGAGTATCTCCAACAAGTTGAGGTACAAAAATTAAATTTGTCTGATAGCATAATACTGTGAATATTCCCTAGAAACAGCCAGACAAAAATCTAACATGTAACAGCCTACAACATGTGCCAAAAATATATCCATGCTAGAAAAGACATCAACCAGTTGAAGACAAAGCCCTTAACTTCAAAAATTGAACACCAAGGGAAAGGCTTGAATTAGATAAGGGAATCTCTGAAACCTAGATAAGACAACAAAACATCTGTGTTCTCCTTACACTTAGGACTCTCCCAAAGAAAACAGTAGCAAGAACAGGTAAAATGAAAAATAAACAGCCTGCTGGGTCAATCTAAAGTTAACGTTGTCTAAATGTAGAAGGGCAACAGCTCCTTCCTAGTTTCACTCAAAACACGAATGACTGTAACCCCTACAAACATTTAGGTAGAAAATAAAAATAGAATTTACCTTTGAATGTCTCCAGTTCCTTCCTGTTGGAGAAGAGAAGAATTAAAAAAAATAATTAGAAATACTACATCTAGAACTACAGGATTTATTTTACATGCTTCAAGACTCACTAAAAGACAAAAATCAAAGAATTTGATTGTCACCATATGTAAGGGTAATATTACCACGTGTTTATCTAAAGCAAACAAAATCAAGCTGTTTAGAAATTAGGCCACCACTTCCTTACAAACGTACAATTATACAAATATTGCACATTTATATCTAGCTACATAATTTCCAGATAAACTGCTCCAAAAATAACCGAGACTTCTTAAGGCTTTAATTACTAAAGCATCCTTTGCTTAGCAGAGCTTTACCAATTTACAGCACAGTGAATAACAGTTAGTGTCCCATTTTCATCAATGCCATTCAAAAACATTTTGGCAACACTGAAGGAGAAAAATTGGACAACATCACTCACTCAGTTAAAACAGAGAGACAGGCAAAGTACAGTGACATTCCTCAGAGGAGAGGATTTTCAAGTATGGAATATGACAGATAACCCATAGTACTAATGTATCAGAAAGCTAAGAAATGAAGTAAAAGATAGTAATATCTTTTTTGCCTTCATACCAGGCCACCTTCCACTTTTAGAAGTTATGCAATTGTGAATGCAGAGGCTATAAAACAAAGAGAAATATTCTCTCTGTTTTAAAGAAACTGCAAAATGCTCCAATTGTCATTACTACAAAGTACTGATTCATCATGAATTTAAAGGCTAAAGAAGAATCAAAGCAATAGCTTAAATAAGGCAGAATGCTGGCCTTACAAAACACTCATTTACATCAAACTTTTTCAGTCTGTGCCTCACAGAATGCCTAGTTAAATTCTGATTTTTGAAGCAAAAGTGACTGTAAGAAAAATAAATTAAAGACTGAATTAACACTTGTCCAGATAAATTATTCTATTCACTATCCACAGACTAAAGCACTCTTCAGTCACCTACCAGAGACACTGTTTCACAATACATATGCTACACCATAGTAACTCCTTCTACCCCTTAACAGATGATGCAATTCAGCATTTATTCTTGCATCAAGAACAGACAAAACTCTCTCAAAGCTGAAACAGTTTATTTTCTAAGCAGGACAAAGTATTCTAAAAGAAACAAGAGAATGCATTTACCTCCACATTTTCAGAGAACATCCCACTTTTGTAACCAAATGTTAAATACAGGTTTTTGAAAGAATGGGTGCTTTACCAGGAAATAAGTTAGAGTGTGATTCACAGTAAAGAATTCTATTAGTTGCAACTTCCTGTATCTATTTCCTTTCCTGCTTCTCCTCCATCCCTTTGCCAAGCTAGTTTCTCCCTTTTATACCAGAGAAAAAAGCCACTTTACAATACCTGTGATTTGCAGGTTCATACTCTAAAAATTTTTTCCTACCCTGCATACTCTAAATATAGTTACAAAATTCTTAAACACTCTCACAAGTTGCCCTCCTTATTTTTTAATAATGGCACAGTAGTTGAGGAAACAACAATCACAGGAAATGCTTTTTTTCCATGGACTGAAACAAAACTACACTGGAGGAAACATCTTGTGAAAGTAAGAAGGGAAAAACTACATTACTTGCACCTAAAATCAGGAGATTTTATGACAGTTGTCTACAAAAGGAAAGACAAAACAATTACTGCCATTGTGTTGAAATAGGTTAGTAAACAAGATTGTAATACAGTAACCAAGTGACAATCACTAATTTTGTCTAAACTCCCAGAATTTTCCTTTTCAAATTCCATCAATATTTTTAGGGTTGAGATACACTAAGATGCTATACCTATATCCATATACATAATTGCCATTCATTAAGAAAGCTGGAAATTAATATTTGACAAAAACTTTTTTCCAACACATACCTCTGAAAAATCAAAAGTATCTATGATTAGCATACAGTAAAAATACAGATTTGAAATGTAAGGATCTGTACTTCCTAGTAGCCTCACACCAATTCACACTCAAAGACTGAAGATTTTATATTTTACACAGTATGAATTAATCACAGCTTGTGGTTTCTCAGAAGACTTCCAATAAAACTTCCATTTAGAATTATATACTAAAGTACATGCTTATTGAAACCATGTTCAGCATGGAAGACTTTTTTTTTTTATTAAGTCAAATTATACAAATAAAAACTTGGAATTTTTAAAATTTTAATCCTAAATCTCATTTATCAGCAGCTTTGGTAAGAACATGACACTAAATTGAAAAGTGGAAAGGAAACTGACTTGTAATGACATTGGAAAAACAGATGGCTCAGGAGGATATCAGTACATTTTCTAGTTGGGCAATTAAGACCTTGCACACAGATGTACAGAGAAAAATGCGTAACAGTATTACACTTCTCCCCTTTATAAGTAAATAAATATTTTTGTATTTATTGATAAACTGTCAAAAAGAAGATAACTCCTATGTCTTCTCTAAGAGTCTAGAGACAAAATGTCATCTGCAGAATACACTGAACTCACGTTAAGAACTGGACTACATATTCGGAACACAGACAATATGAAGAAACAGCAATTTGTGAGAGCAATTAAAATGAAAAGGAGTAAACTGAAAATAGTTTTGGAAAAGTGGCCTTCAAAGCAAGGTTAAAAGACAAGCAGGAGGAAACATACAAGGCAATTGAAAACACTCTATAGGGAAATGCTTCTGGATTTTAAAGAGTTTCCATCCAAAAGAACATCCATGAACTTCACAGATGGATGAGATAACCCTTTTCACTACTGTTAGAAGGAAAACACACGCCTGCCTTGCCTCTGGCCTTGCTACATATGAAGACTCTTGAAGCCCACTGTGGGCTGCTCAGCATCTGCCCAGGATTCAGGGAACTCCTGTGCTGAGTCTGACCACTAATCAATACAACTACCTGGCATCTGGCTATATGCTCTTCAGCTACTAAATTTCAGGTTACTGACAACAAACCTGGCTAGTTACTCCTATAAGAATACATTTTACCTTTTTACAGTTAACCGTAAGCTTTCAGAAGAAAGGACTGAATTAAGAGGCACATTATAATATAATAGCTCTTTTCAGTGAAAGATGAAGTTCAGCATCTCTAAGCAAGAAAAAAGGCTAAAATAACAGGCTAAAGTCTAATATAATCAGACTATAAAGGCATGGAGACACTTCACAAGTTATCTCGTTCTGCATGCAGAGCAATTTACGAATCCCAGCTTCTCTCCTGAGAGGCAAGAGGCTGTACAGGCTCCACCGGCACCAAAGTTATGTCCATGAAAACTATCTGGCCACACATATAGGCAATAACGTTAATTCCTGCCTTTCCAGTTGTTTGTTTTCATAAAATAGATGACGGGGGGGACTTAATTACTCTGTGAAGTTCTATCCTGTGAAACTCTGCTACTAATTTTTAAATTACCTGGAACGTTCTAATGATGACACTGTCAGTGGTCTCAACTTCTTCATTTACAGAAAAGTTGAGATTCAGGGTTTGTGGTAAGAAAATATAATTGTGGAGACAACAGGTGAAATAAACCATCTACAATACATGACTTGTCCCACAGAGTAACTGATATGACCAGCTAGAATTACAACCTAGTTAGAAGGCAGATACAAATTCCCAAGGACCTTCCCATTCCCCTCAGGCTTTTCATTGCATTGTTGGATTAACCCTGCTTTAGTCACTGAGCAGATGAGATGGACACTAGGAAGATTGTACTGGTATCGCTGACAAACAAAAATAAATCCAGAAACAATAATATGAGAGGACCAGGAGGCAAAACCATCCTGCTTTAAGTTACTGAGATCAAATGGAATTTAATTTGTTCAGCAACAGTAAGAAAAAAAAATCTCAGGTTCTACTGTATCTTGCAAAGAGCTGTAACACTAAGATCAATTTCCTAAGTGTAACTAAACATCAAGGAATCTAGTTAAACACCTAGGAGACTACAGAAACACCACATTCTTTACAAAGATGCCAGCAGCCAGAATTGATGGTTTCATATTTTACATTCAAGAAAAAAACAGGCAGATAAGAAAGCAACAAAGTCATAAATGAATGTCAGGAACAATTTTATAACACTAGCTCTAAAAGTAACAGTCAGTAAATTCCAACTACTAGACTCATATATAAACAAAAGACAATATCAAGACAGCATATGAATGGTAAAAATTGAGGATTAAATTTAAAAGATTTTACAATAATACGTGTTAATAAACGTTGGGTTGTAAATACTATTTACAAAAAATACACTTGAAGAAAGTATAGATGTTTATCAGCAAATTAATCTAAAAATATTTATGGCACCTAACAAGATCCAACCCAAAAAGTGAGAAATGCTGCATTTCCTCTGCTATGGCTGGTACAGTGAAGTTTTCAAAATTATATATTAAAAAAAAAAATCCTTCCATAGCCTGACTCAAGCTTTAGTAAGCTAAAAAGCCATGAGATCTCTCCTCTGGGACTTTCCTCTGGATGTCATCAGAAGTAAAAGCCAAAAAACCGAGAACTCAAAAACCTATGTCACTAGCATGGTGCACAGAAATAATTCAAGTACTTTTTTTATTTTGTACTTAGGATTAGCACTTTTGTCAGTCCTGACACAAAACTGTTTTCCCCATTCCTGAGACTGGTTGAACACCCCTTTGAGATACTTAGGCCAACTACTACTACTTGAGACTGAAGCCATGAAAAGCCTTTAAGTATTGAAAAAATCAGTAAAACCTAACACTATTACTAAACTACTGTTGGAATTGAGCAGCAGGCAAGGGTTTCCATTCATCTGAAGAAACAGTGAAGACAGGTCAGGGATTCTTCATCATCAAAAGTGATGTTTTATCCTCTAAAAGAGAAGAGCAGAGAACTAAGGCTTTTAAATAATATTGCAATGGAGATTTTTTTGCTTCCATACTCATGCAGATACAGAAGTAGCTAATGCCTGTTTTCCAGCAAAACTTCTATATTAACTTCAGTTCAGAAGACAGAACAGTGAATTTTTGTAACAGAAACTACATTAACTGGCAATCAAGTTAGTAAATAGAACTAAAAACAAATACTACCCTAATACACTCAGCAGTTTCAGGGTACAGTGAACTCTTAAGATGTTTCAAAAAATGAAACAAATATTTATCTTGATTAAGAACACTGGGAGTCATCTTCCAGGAACTATCATTCAAGAAGGACAGTAAAAATGAGGGAGATGGCATTAACACTGTAAGAAGACGGTAGAAGTGAAATCATTAAAACAAATTTTGTCCTCTGCTAAGAGACTGACACAGGCCATTTACCACTGGAACCATTCCGAACTGGAATGTGAAATGTGGAATAAATGCTTAGCTCCCTCCAAAAGCTTATGCCTTCAGATGTAAAATTTTATACAAGACAGTTTTATGCTTTTGCTTTCATCCTGTTGTTATCCAAAAAAAGGGACAGTTTTTAAATTTCTGGTTTAACTTTTATCTTAGTATGCAATGTCATCGGATCACTAAAACATACATGTATCAACACAGTTTGTTTTATCATACAACCAAAATTTTAGGAACCAAAGTTTAAAGCTGACATTTGAGAACAGAAAATTAAGAGAAGCTACAATTTGACAAACTGCAAAGAATGTAAGAGAAACTGAAGTTTAAGAGAAGGTACAAACAATGCCACCATCAAAGGCCACCTCCACCAACTCCACCAATTTCTTCTAGAAAGAAAAGGAGTTCCTGCAAACCTGTTTTTGGTAAACAGCCACAGAAGAAACTGCAGATCTTCTTTTAACTTGGCCATCAATTTCCCCATAAGCATTAAAAAGAAGAACAATGACAGTATTTAAAAACTGGCCAAGCTTTATTCAGTAAGTGACATTCAATACAACCCTAACTCACAGAAACAAGTAAGTACAAAGAGCTTGTGACTCCGTGTGCAATCTTCATCTAAAAAGCTGAATGTGGTTCCAAGCAGCACAAATGCATTTGTGCCAGAGAGGAGTTAAAACCTGTAACTCTTCAGGCATCCTCAACATATCCCTTTGACGTAGGAATGTAAAATCTCCCTCACAGAAGCGTTGTCAATGAATGCATTTAATACTTTCTTTTTAACTACTTTTAAATGAATTGGCTTTCAATGTAAGTGGAAAGGAATTACGAAAGATCTCAGGAAACAATTCATAGCAAAGAAACACAGAATTTATCAGGAGGCACAGCACAGAGAATGAATTTTAGTGTGGAAATGACAAGCACCTAAGCCCTGTTCTTCTGCCACTAGCCACAGTGAATTAATTACATATATAAATAATGCATTTTTGAGGTGAGGGAGGGTACAAAATGATGATTAAGGCAGTCCTAAACCATCTGTTCCTACTATTGGTACTGTAAGTCTGGACAAAGAATGCCTGGTATTAACAGCTTGACAGGATTTGCAGATTATGCCCACTAACAAGCACCACATAAAGGTAGAGATAAATTATGCAGGATTGACATAATGTTTTAACATTTTCTAGATAACATTATTAAAAGGTGCTATAGGATACAGAGGATCCAACACAAACATTCAGTCTTTTATTACAGGTCACAAAAGCCAAAGAAAAAAATCTTTTATTTGCCTATTCAAAAGAAAACAAGACTACAAGGAGAAGGTAAGCATCAAATCTCTCTGTAACAATGTCACTGTCTCCTTGTATCAAGCAAAGATCACCAGAGACAAGGCAAAATTAAATCAGCTTAAAAGTGACATAAATTATACTGCACATTCACACTTTGCAAATAAGAGAAGAAACTGCCAAAACCCCTGCAATCTTCAAATCTGCTGTGTGTTCAGCCTTGCCCGATGTTTCGAAATACTGGGAGCACCGATGGGAGTAAAATTCACTAATAATGAAGTAGCCTTACTCCTTTGGGTTTGGCATATGCAGAATATTGCAATTCAAGAGTTCTTGCAAACAAAAGAAAGTTCAGAGCCTTCAAACTACAAAAAAAAAAAAAAAAAGGAAGCAAAATCATCCATGAAACTCCTCCAAAGCTCGTGCAAGTCTCTTCAGAATCAATAAGAATTCTCATTCTGTGTGTCTGCCCAAAGAAGTGCAACAACTGATGGCCATAAAATTAATTCCAGCCAGATATCACCATGAAAACACTTGCTGCTGATTGTGCTGTATGCAAACTCATGAAACAGGATAGAAAACATCTTTGCAACTTGAGTACAGAAACTTATACAGTGCCTAATGAAAACTCAAAGCCAGTCATCCACTGCACATCTACCATGAAAATTGCCCTGAAGATAATAAAAGTTCTGCACCCAATCTTGCAAAAATGTTTACTTAGGTGCCCAGTTACATGGAGGTGTAGCAGCTCCAAATCTATTCCACTAAGAGACTGATCAAAAAGAGTATGGCATGGAAATTTACACTGATGAAAATTTTGATGAGAACTATGAAACATGTAGCTGAGGTCTCAGAAATAATTCACAGTACACAATGTTAGAAGGAAAAACACACTTATTCAAAACATTTGCAACAAAGGTGCATATACACTTTTTTACATATAAAAAGTTAATTTTATAAATTACATGTGAAGCTTGGAAGAGTTATGAAGGTAAAATTTAAATATAACCCTGCCAGGTGGGAGGGAATCATCACTGAGGATGCTGTGCAGTACAGAGTACTGTTCTAGCCTGTCACTTGAGAAATGCTATGGGATTTAAACAAGAGCTACAGATATGGAAGGTTTTTTCTATTTACTTTTCAAATGTTTGTGTTGGTCAGGCCTAAGATAAGCCACCGTATCTACATCAAACAACTCTTACTGCTCCTTTTGTTCCCAAAGCAATTAAAAGGAGAGATAAAAGTCTACAGAAGAAAACAACAGTAAACAAGACATTTTCTCACACACATCCCTAATCTACACAATGCAATTGCCATGAATTTTATACTCTTCTGAACAAGAAAGTAAACCAAACATCCTTCTCCCCCAGAAGCAGCAAAGCATCATCATGGCATGGCAATGCATCCAACAAGAACTATGACAATCTGTCCAACTCCCCACCTACTGCATTCATTAGGAAAGCAGGGGGTTACACATTACTTGACCACAAATAAACCTCTATAATACAAAAATTAGGAATAAATACACATTTTAAGAACTCATTTTCTCTTCAAATAAAGCATTTGTTTAAATCTCATCAAAAAAGAAAAACAATAGGCCCACTAAGGTTTAAATTTTAGATTTTTACATTTATTTTCCTTCTATGTTCTCAAAGCTGACAAATACTGAAAAACAGAGAGGGGTCTTAAACAACACGTCCTAAAAAAATTAACTTTCAGACAATTAAGTTTTAAGTCAAATAACACACAGTAAAATCTATTCACTCATTTCCAGTGACAAAGAAAAACTCTGCTATTCCAAATGTATTCCTACAAAATGCTATAGTTGGGCAGCTCCTTTTAATTGACAAAATAATCAGAGGTTTCTATTTTTCAAAACATGATGATCTTTCTGAAATGGATTCAAATGGTACCAAGACTTTCATAGGAAGTGCAGCTTCAGGTGAGAAACATTTTATCTTACACCACAAGACTGCCATTCAGGGCACATAAAAAGATGACACAAAAGTCAGCTCCTGACAGTGCTTCCTAAAGGACACTGTGCACTTGGGGAAGCAAGAATTGCCACATGAGACTACAGTGATACAGAAAGTTTTCTGCAATCGGAATATCCTCAGTAGGAGAATGAAGGAAAGGGAAGAAGAATTGTGCTTGAGTAAAAAAAGACAGCAAACAAAATGACATGGTTTAATGCTAACATACAGCCAAACAATTGCAGACAGACTAACTAGAGAAAACAAGGGTAGAATCTAGACTTCATACAACAGTACTGGTACCCTTATCAATGGATTTAAACACAAAAAAGAGAATATTAAAATTCCAGAGATAAGCTCACAAAAAAACCCCAATTCCCCCCAAACACCAGGCTTTTAAATAACTTGGAAAAGATCCAGGATTGATGAATCTACTTTAAAATTAGTAGTCAATACAATGACAAAAGGGAAAAAATTGATCTGTTTGAACTGAAACAAAGTTGCTCTATTTAACAGGGAGACCTATTTCTTAAAATAAGTTCCCATAGTTACCATAAACTGCATTTCAGAGCCTAAATGTTGACCTAAAGCACCTTCTTCTAAGTCTTTCATATAGGCTTTTTCAAAAGATTTGAAATGCATGAGCTTCTAGCCTAAGCTCTACAGTGACTTTAAAACAAAATTACATTTTGTTACATGCTTAAAATAACCAGAGTTTCTGGAGTTCATGTTCGTCTCAGTTTTCATCCCTATATTGTCAAAACACACGAAATACTTTATTTTTTTCGAACACAAAACCACACAGTCTCTGAAAATAAATTTTTGTGCTAAAGAGAGGGTATAGACTCCTGAACTCTGCCCTTCTTGATTCTTTCAGCTTCTTCAGTAGAAACCGCAAGCACTAGAGAGAGGAAGACAGGATACGAGTTCCAAACATACACCACAAATCACACTCACGTCAAGTTAACCGGCTGCTCGCTCTTCGAGTACCTACAGTGGCAAGTGTCCTTCCTGTAATGAGCTAGCAGTTAATTTCTTACCTAAATAAATACAGTGGTAATGATCAACCAGAAATTACCTGTATTTTTCCTGTTTTGTCTGGGTCTGACCAAATGTAATCAGCTTACAATTACACTAAGTAGCTTGCTTAGCATTCTATTTATAAAACTGATTAGATGCTGCTAAGCAGAGCAGGCAATGGTTTAACACTTTATCTTGATGTCGAAAACAGAGGGTAGGGGAAAGGGAGCAAGTATGGCAGAGAGAACAAAGACCACTCAGAAAAATCTAGAAAGATTATTATACGGGACAAAATCTGTTGTTTTATACACATTCTAAGTTCGTGTGATTTGGTTAAACAGCATATATTTAGAATTTTGAAATTATTAGTTTTAAATATTTAGATTACTCAAGTAGGTCTGAACAAGTGAAATATTCAGCCATACTGTCTGCTGTTAACTCTTCCTGGAGAGATAATATGGAATTGCCCTGACCCAGGAAAGAGAAAATCCAGGCCGCAGGAAAATTACAAACCATTGCTGAGGCCCTGGCCTGAGGTTAAGACAAATGAACAGGACATGAAAAACTAAGGGGATGTGACATAAGGAATTGCCAGATGTGACAGTTAACATAATAAGATACTGACAAAAGCCACAGACAGCACCATGAGGGATGACTGGATTTTACAGGTGTTTAAAGGGGAGTTAGGTGAGAAACAGCAAAATTCCACAGCAAAATGAAGGGGAAGCTTTAAGGTACTGGAGGTAGAACCTGCAACACCAGCACTCCTTCAGTAACTGGATCTGTAACACCGTAAAAGGCTAAGATTCCGTAGATAATAAACGAGGACCAATGGGAAAAAAGTAATCGGGGTGAATAAGCCTTTTGGGTAGAGACTGGGATTTAAAAAAACCCATAAAAATATAAAGAGCTCCAAGAACGGCAAGGAGGGTCAAGAAAAAGAACACAGATAAGCTAAGCAAAACGTGGCCAGTGCTGTCTGGCACAGTCCTGCCCTTGATCACTACATCATCATCAGGGCTGTGAAACAAACCAGTTGTTTTGACCTTACTACATATATCAAAGTTGCTTCCACAATCAAGGAGGCAAGGAGGGTGCCAGGGTGCTTCCCCTGGCTAACACTAGGACTCTCGCCTGGACAGATCAAGTAATCTGGTTATCCCCATATCAGTCAACACCCACATCTACCCACCCCTCCCTAACAGGCTGTCAGACACTGTCTTTGACAAACTGCTCAATTCAGCTCCTAATTTCCTAATTTATATAATAAATGTAATACTGCTTCAATCTCCTTATATTAGGTTATTTTTGGCACTGGCAGTAACAAAAAATCAAGCAAGTCAACAGTTTAAGTTATTTAAGCACTTAATATTTATCTCCTGCTACTTTATCTTTTAGGTAAACCTGAAGCTCACGAGTTGAAAGTTCTGAATTTTCACACATACTGCTGCAAGTTGAACTTTGATTCCAAGAATTAATGCCCTGCTTTTACAAGTAAGAGAATGGCAGGAGGTTAATACCTTTTATACAGAGAGAAAGGTACTTATAGGATATGATACGATAGAACTGAAAGGAAAATAGAGGAAAATTCAGTTCCTACACTGTCAGGTACATGGTGGGAAAAAACCAGAAATCCATAAACCAGGGCAAGGGATTAAAAGAAGCATAAATTTATCTGTGCTTATTAACAACAGCCCTTATTCCAATTCTTTGCAGAGAATAATAAACATGACTTCATCTTAACAGTGATGTAGCGATAATTTTCCAAACACACGTACTCTGTTCATCACTAAGACATTCAATGAATCTACTACAAATATGCAATGTCCTGTCAAAGACTATTGTTTCTTTAAAAGATGAAAATAAAAGGGATTATACTAAATACGGGGGGTTAATTACAAAACGCTTATATTATACATTAATTTATAACAATTGTTTTATTTACCTTTTTGTTTTCTTGTAGTTTTCCAGCTGTAGTGTCTGCATACATTTGTATCTTTCCAATTCACACTGCTCACATAGTTCCTCAAGACACAACAGATGATTCTCCATTTCCTCGAAGTTTGCCTCTAGCTGGGCTATAAGAAACACTTGTATGAATATCAAATTGTATCAACAGATGGACAACTCACCTGAACAGAAGCAGGATTTCGTAAAGGTAAATAATTAACATGGTAATAATTACACACATATAAATGGCTGCAAAAGATAAACAAATCTCAGCCCAAATCCTACAGTAAAGCGTGGCAGCAGAGCCATGTTAAAAAGGGAGATCTATCTGACGTTCCCTTGTAGCAAGATGCTGAACCACTCTGTTTGCCCCAGCATCGTGGTCTCACAGGTTTGTGGTCTATATTTGAGGAAGAGAAGCATTCAGGACTCATACTTTTCCTTCTTGAGCAGACTGTCCATTTAGCCCTTCCTACACCGTATCAATCCAAGGAATAAAGCTGTGCTGACCAAAGCCAGGTCAAATCTTCATTTATTCAAATGAAGCAAAAGTAAAGCACATGGGGAGAATTTTAACTTTCACATGGTCTCATGGTAATACAAAAGAATATATATTTATGTCTCTGAAGACAGACCCTTTACTGATAGCTAAATACAGAGATTTACCTATTTTACATACACATGTAAATTTTACAATTAAATCTACCTATTTTACAAACATATCTCTAAATTTCATCTTTAAACATAATTGCTCAATCTCAACTTCAAATAGATCTTGTCTATGACAAGTCCTGAGCAAACTGATCTCATTTCATAGCTCACATTGCTTTGAGTAGAAATTCCTGAGGTCCCTCCTCATCTGAATTAACCCATGTGAATCCTGTATCAAAGGATTACTCTCCCTGACAGTATTTTTTACAAACAAATAGCAGCCAAAATTAATGTATTTTGGATGCTCAAAAGAAGGAAACAGTAAGCTGAAGCCATCAGCCAAATCTTCCATTCTGGCTTGGCCATTCTACTTCAAGCCTGTCTTGCACTATACATAATTTCAACTTCCTTAGCCATTGCTCCATTTTAAATAGCCATCCCTGTGGTTCCCTTAAAAAAGCAAAAGTTAAGACTTCATAAGCAAATTTCATAGGATGCATATTCATATGTTCACCTTCACTTAATGTGATTTTTTTAGGCCCTAACAAGTAAGATGCACAACAGTAAGAAAGGGAAACATTCATCATATAATCAGCAAATATTTCCCTAAGTTATTTGTCTGTATACAGATCACTGAGGGGACGGGGGAGGGATTAGCAAAAAAAAATAAAGAAAGGCAGTTGACAATTAATGCAGAAACAAGTCTGAGGGAAAAAAAATGTTTTCAGTTCTACATATTGTGATGTGGAACATTCATTGTTTACCACACACTCAATTTTCTCTCACAAAATCCAGATGTATTCAAAGTGTAATATCATTATTACAATCATGATTAGTAGGCTTTTTCTGCTTAAGAAATGGACTTCACTGAGTGCATTAAAATCCAAATACCAAATATTGTGCTAACTTGCTTTTCAGAATGACTGCTCCCTTATTAATCTGCAAAATTCTCGAACACAGCAGGGCTGAAGATAATTTAGTAAGGTACCTATCAATCACTGGTTTTTCCACTTAAAAAACGTACCACCTGCTTTGCTGTATTTGCTGTTGAAATAATATTAAAAGACATCAACAAAGGACAGGAAAATAAAGAAGATGAATAAAAGTGAATTCTACAGAGCAACAGACTCCTAGCACTAGCATTTGAGCAGCCTCTAGTGGGAATTGCAGAAAACACCGTGCTCCTGAAGAATAGGGAATTTTTACGTTTGTAAAGATCTCTCCAGGAAGCAACAATCCTGCTTTACTGCAACACAGGTTTCAGAAGTTTTTTTCCTTTCTGAAGTGAAAGAAAAGTTGCTTTTCACAAAAAAATTTGAAGACAAGCTCTGTTGCAGTAGCACCAGCTCCAGCTGAGAATTAACATGTCTCTTACCCAAAAGAGAATATATGCACTGTGCATACAAAGGCAGTACCCAAAAAAACCTACAGATTTAATCAATTTGAAACTTGTAAAAAAAACCCATCTCCTCTAAATCTTTTTCAGATTTTAAAAAATATATTTATCCCTAGATTAAGAATTTTCATGTATAGCAATATGCCACACTTGGTAGAAATAATATTTTTTATTAGATAGCTGAAAAAAATAACTTGTTCTTTAGGTCACATCACTCCAATTATAGCAGTTTGGCCTACACTTCTTACATTACCACAAGTGTACCAACATTATTGGAGGCTTTAATTCTTAGTTTTAATTCTTTTAAAGTATGTTTCAAGTTTGGTCAGATGACATTACATTGAATTATCTTCCATCAGCATACACTGGTTTTCTTAGTTTACCAGTTATCAGATATTAATGTATTTACCTAGAGCCCAACAACCACAAATTTTTTTACCTGAAAACACTTTCTTCCTAAAGTGTACCTAATTTAAATTTACCACATAATTTTTCTAACTGAAACCTATGTTATCTGTAGTTCTGTATGAGTACAAGATTCGTTAGAATAGCTAAATCACAGCTGTATGTCAGAAAATAGGTTTCCACTAACTTTAGCTGTATCTTTCCTGCACTGTCCCAGCCACTCAAACAACAGAAACTATGCAGGAGTATTAAAGACACTTCTACAAAGCTCATTTATTTTCTGACTAAAAGGCAAAAAGCAGAAAGGATGGAAGCAATTACATCAAAGATGTTCCCTCTACCTCTAGGCCACACAGGGGCAGATACTACTAAAAGCTTAAAAGGAGCAGCGAAAGACATACATGAACAGGAAGAGTTCAATTCAACTGCAACAAAAAAAAGAAAAGAAAAAATTTCATATAATTACAGTCCTACTAGTGCTCAATTTTTATCTGTTTTTACAGAAAAGATCTTAAACCCTGCTAGTATTATACCACTTACATGATGTTAAAGCAGCTCCTTTGCTGAAACTACATTGCAAGTATACCAGGATCCTTTTCCTTGTGTATTCAATCTTCAGACACTTCCAAGTTTACAGCACCAAACTGTATGCCTTTTATACACATATATCTCTACCTCTCTGCTGAAGTGTTGAGCCCTGAAGCCTACGGAGAAATTCCCTGTTGAATATAGCTATCTTTACACTATACTATTCAAATTCCCTGGATTTATGTAAATCTTCCCAATATTTTCCAGAATTTTCTCAGTAAAAGATAAATGCAAATGCTGAAAAAAATAGACTGAATTTTGCAAAGCTAGAGAACGGCAACTTTCATACTTGATACACACTCTGAAATAAAAAAAGACTGACCTTCTGCTCAAGATATAAACAAGGATATTTCTCCTAAGCAGTGCAAAACGTTCTGTTTCTCCAATGGATTTTCACACCCATCTAGCCCACACTTCAAAAAAAACCCCTAAAGACTAAGAGGCAAAGGCTTTTATCTCTGTGACTACATCCCCAGCCTTATATTCTTCCCAGTCCCACCAGTAAAATATTTGCAACCTATGCTGGATCTCACCTATGTACAAGACCATTCTTTCTGAAACTAGTATCAAGTTAATGAGTAACAACTGATCTCAAAAAAAAAAAAAAAAAAGAGAGAGAAACTGGATTTGAATCAATGTTTGCGTGTATTGATTTGCTGAAATTAAAACAGATGTTTGAACAAAATGCCACTGCTCAAACATAAAACATATTTCATATTAAGATAAATATGTCAGATATCAGCGAGCAGATATTTTCTACAACATCTCAAATAAAAACTGGCTTAAGTGATGATCCAATTCTGCGCTTTGAAAGGGCAGTAACTGTCCTTTCCACTTTCACATGAGAGCAATTTTTTCTTCAAAGTTCTCAGTAGCAGCTACAAGACGTTGCATAATACAATAAATTTATCAAATGAAGACACAGACTTTTTACTTCAAGTGAGGAATGACTGATAATGTGAATACCTAAGCTAAAGAACTTTATAAAATTGCTAATGAAAATGTGTCTTGTAATACAGAGCAAAAGCTGAAGAATCTGTACATGAGTGTCCCGGTATGAGTCATACCAGTTTTAAGTAGGCCACTAAAAATGTTCATTTCCATTATCTGAAATTTCTTTTACCGAAAGCAGCCAGGGTCTCCCATCTACTTTGAAAATGAAAGCTTTAATAGATTCATTAGAAGCATATCATGTCACAAGACAGAACTATTATTTTGTTGAAATGATGAAGGTTAGCCAAATTACATCTTGGATGCATAACCCAGCACTTTGCGATTCTATTTTCACCTTTTTTTTTTTTTTCAGAATGTTTCACTCCTATTGAAAATTTACAGTCAGAGCAACAGTCATCTCTTGGAAAACTGAATACAGTTTACATTTATATGAAGCAGTTACTTAAGAGTTACAAAAACCAAAAACAGTGAGCAGAATATTGCAGTAAATTTCTGTTACATCACCTCCGGAAGGTTAGATGTTGAATTTGGTATAAATTATACCTATCTCTTCAAATAGGCTCCATAAAAATTATTAGAAGAAAAAATAAAACTCAAAACAATTAAAAAAACCTCACAGTTGCTAGGAGGAACTAATAAGAAACTCCAGATAAACTACTTAAAATCTGACACAAAAGGTAAAGCTAGAAGGTTTGGTTCAAATCTCACAACCCTAGCAGTATACTTCTGAGCAGGCTGCTGAATGCTTCCTTAAATCCTACTTCTGCAGTATCAAAAATATACCTGAGACATACCTCTCCAAGAAACTCTACAATTGGAGTAAGATTAATTCTGGTTCATAAAACTGTATTAGGGATCAGAAGGTAGCCCCAATTCATCAGGATTTGCAGCATTTGCAGTTATGAGCTATAAAGGCAATTCCATTAGCTTTCTATTATATTGTTTATCTTTGGGCTACCAGTGGACTGCACAAAGATATTAAAACAGTATTTTAATAAATCATTATTTGAACTTTTATTTCCTTAGAAAATATTTTTTTTCAAAAAGCCAATATTAAATTGTTAGCACAGATGATAAAGCCTTATTAAACAAGATGGTATAAGAAAATTGTAATAAAAACTGGAATACATTCCTTGGTTCAGAAATAAGTAGCGAAGTTATTATCAGCCTACCTAGGAACAAAAGCTGATTTGTGCATGTCCACTGACCATAGCAGAATGAGAAATCAGCCTCTGAAGACAGAAAAGAACCCTCCTTTTCTTCACATCACATCAGCATATAAATCCAGCCCACCCCACAAAAAACCAGAGCTGCAATTACATGAGGAATTTCTGCATGCTTCCCAGCTGCTGTAAGGAAGAGTGCGGGCACAGTCCCTGGGGAACTTAGCTACCTAAAATCCATGTGCAGACAACAGTTTCTCAAAGCTTTAATTTGATGCACCTTGTATAGATTTTCCTGGAAGCACGAAGAGATATGCTGTGGATAGACAGGCTTCCTGCTTGTCAAATGCTGCATGCCCCTTTTAAGGCTCAGCAATTTTCAGACTTTCAGTAGAGATTTTCAGAGACTAAGGGTCTCCAACATTTTTTCCTAATTTAATTTTCAACAGTGGATCAACAATTTTGTATGAGAGGTTCCAGAATTAGTCCACCAAAGTAGTCATCTTTTCAATTAAATGAACAGGTTAACATTTGGTGAAGTTATAAAAATTGCAACCCACCTAACAAACATGAGGCGTTTGCTAATCTTAATAGGCAGCATTAATACTCACCTATAGAAAAGCTGGGTAATACTTCAGAATATCTTAACCCTGTACATTAATTCAAACTATGGAAGTTACCTTTGGAACCAACAATTACTCAAAACCAAAGGTTTATGCCTTGAAAGTGTCCCTAGCCAGGTAAATTTCCCCCCGTCCCACCCCAAATGATGAGTTAAAACATTATTATATAAAATTATATAGACTCCAAAAGAAGCAGCTATATACATGAGTGTTCATACTATCAAAAATTTTAACAACTTAATAAGACTTCAAGAATAGCATTTTTCAGCTGTTCAAACATTTGTCACAATTTTTTTTTTCAAATACACATATACACACAAACAATACATACAAAATTTTAAGTGGTGGGAGAGCAACCACTGCTACTTGTTGATCTTTATAAAAAAACAGTTTAAGAACTACAGTTTTACCATAGAAAGCAAAATTAAATTTTATAATCACAACATTCACAACAGCTGAACTTCAGTCTAATCCTCTGTACTAACTTGACTGCTTGTTACGTCTATAAGAACTTACCGAGGCTTGCGGTGAGGCATTCCAGATCTGCTAAAAACCCCGGTATTTGCTGAAGCTGATCCTGCAGTTCCACCAGACTGTTCCTTTTCTTCTCCCAATGTGCAGAAAGCATCACAACTTCACTATCGACCAGCTGCAACAAATAGGTCTTTAATTGCAAATTTATGTACCTGTTTATGAGTATCTTGACTAATTTTTATAATTAATACATTTGGAAGCATAAGGTCAGCACAGCAACCCCATAGCACTGCCACTTGTGTAATTCTCAAGTAAATACACAACATGCTTAAAAAAATCCCCTGTAGTATGGAATATTTCTATCAAAATGCATTGAAGAAAAATATGACAAAAAGTTATTTCTCAATATAATAATCAATGCAGGAAGTATTTTATGGATGTTATTAATGGTAAACAAGATGTACCTGAAATTTTGGCAGCCGTGTTGCACTGGTGCACAGTAACGACATTGCAGTGCTGCGATTTTAGGCATATTTAGATCAACAGTTTAATGTTGCCAGTCATACCAATTTCATCTTAACAACAAAACCAAAAACTCCGCACATGCAAAATAGACTAGAAAATTAAGTAAAAAGGATGACATTTTTAAAAAAGTTGCCTTTATAACAGTACTGCTCTTCTGCTCTTGTGATAAACTGCAGTAGTGCCAAGTGTTTATGAACACATTTCTACAATAGTTCAATTTTTGTTGTTTCATTCTTCCTAATTTTTATTATGATAATGAGAAAAGGATACACTGCTTAAAGTTTTGCTTATATAGGTCAGATTCTATGAAAAAGACCAGGATCAAGAGATCTTGGGTAACAAATGTTTCCCTTACATATAATTGAGATGATTCAATTATTGTTTCCCTACTCTTAATTCCATTATCCATTCTTCCTCTTGCACACAACTACAGCCTGTGCCTGTATCTGCATTCTGAATTCCTCAGTTTTTATAGTTATTTGCAGAAACTGAAAAAGTCTGAGTAATGGGCAAAGAAAGCTCTCAAATTTACAGTTCCACCCACTTTAGATCAATTCTTTTAAAAGAACAACTACTGTGTTTTGCAAATTCCCCCAGCTACCTATCCCTGTTAAAAAAACCATCCTGTTTCACCAGACAAGTTTTGAAAATTTATTCTGAAGCCCAGTGAGAATGGAAAGTCAGAAGACCAAATAGCCTTATTTAAATAAAGCCAGGTCTATTTTTGAGACTGGGATATGGTATTTATATCAGTTAAACAGTAAAGCAAACAAAAAACCCAAAACAAACCACCATGAGATGGGGACAAACACCACAAACATTTCAGCCCTGAGATAACTGAATGCAGCTGAAATGACAATCATCTAAAAGGACTATTTTCTACATGGAACTGGTAGTTAACATCTACCATTTAACATGGTAAGACTGTAGGCTGCAATTAAAGCTTGAAATTTTCACTTTCCTTTCTCTATTCAATGTTTATAAATAAGACAGCACAAGTAAGAAGAAATAGGACACTGGCCAAGTGCACCTTTAGGTCTTCTACAGTACAGGCAGTCTTCTGTGCTTACACAGTTTTTATTTTCCACTTTTATTAAAAAAGTAACAAACAAAACTCCATAAGCAATACATACACTGGGTTAGGCCTAAAGTAAACATCTGCATTTCATGGAAAATTTCAGTCTTTTTCAAGTTTTTTGTTCTCATTTTCCCAAGCAGCCATAATATGTGAGATTACGGTTATATTAGTTTAATATATATGAAGCCTCTCATTGCTTTCAGAATGACAGTTTTTAAAGCAAACTATAGCAAGAATTATAAAATTGTGAACACATCATCTAAGAGATTGTCTAAAAAAAAAGATCATTATGAGCAGTAAAACATGCCAAACGGGCAAGCAGAACTCCGTCTCTAATGCCTGAAGGTTTTCACTAGAATGCAGGCAAAAGCAGGGCCATACCATTAGGCAAGAGACAGGAGAACATAAGAGACTTTCTTTCTTACCACAAATACACAGTGAGTTACTTATCCATTGGAAAAATATACAGAGAAGTCTCCTAAGCAAACACAAGAGCCAGGAAGGATGCATCCAGCCCAAGTGAAGGTTTCAGCCAGGACAGAGAACCCCACGGCTCAGTCCTGCTCTGCACCGTGACCACCCAGATTACACTGTCTGCCCCTTAAACATGGCTCAAAATTGAACGGCTGGTGCTGAGTAATGCATTGGTAACACTTACTAAAAGTTTCCTTTCCTTTCATTCCACAAATAAACCACACTACTTGTCACTTTGCTTCCAGGGCATGAAAACTGAATGAAATTAGGAAAAAGCACAAACACTTCCCAAATCTTTTCAGCTGGGCAATCCAATCTTGCTGTGTCTTGTGCACTAGGAGTGGGCAGCAAACAGTGTCAGCACAACACAGCCCTGCCCTGGTGCAAACCACTGAGGTGCCTCAACCCCAAACACGTTCTGTACTTTCCCAGCCACCCCTCACTGCTTTTAAGGAGCTACGGCAGAAACATGCAACATCATCTCTGCAACTGTTTACATTACATTATTTCAGGTTAGCATTACATTGTTGTTTACATTACCGAGTGAGTGAACAAGGCTGTGTGGGTGCCTACCTAGGGGCCAAGGTTAACCCTGTAGGCTAGTACTAAAAACTTTAGTTTAAAATTATTTACACATTTTAAAATATTTCAAGCATGGCATTATTTTTTCTTACCTCTCCAGCTTTTGCACAATCTTTGGCTCCTTTATGAAGGGCAGCCCAAGCATCTTCATATCTGAAGAGAAGATAAATTACTTTTCTTACTGTGCTCTCCTTACCAAGGAATTCATGGATGTCACTGTGCTTATATTTACAGGTACTACCAGAAATTACAGCTGAAAAAGCTGTGTAAATCTTTCCAGTACTTACTGTTCTGCCAAGACAAATATGCAGTGAGAAATAATGTCCTTTAAAGAAAAAGTGATTAATATTTTTTAACCTGCTAGCTGGCATTAAAAGCTAAATGGACCCAGCAATACTTATAAGACAACACACTGCCTTAAACATTACTTGGAACTCAATTTCATTAAGAAAATGAAAAAAATTAACAAAATTGTCATCATACGTATACCCTTTCCAATTAAAAGGAAAAAAACCCCAAAAGACAGAAGGAAATTATATCAAATATGTCTAAGCTATGAAACCACAGACTGGGCTCGCTGATGGCTTCCTTCAACCCTCTGCATTAGAATACAGACTAAAGTAATCTTTCAAATGTGGCCTTTCCTCCAGAACTTCAGTTTCATTAACATGACAGCACTTAAGGACTGGGCAAGCTTTAAACACATTTGTCATTTGGTAACCACTCCCACACTACTAACTGCAGAACATCCAAAAACCTATTAGCAACACTTTGATTTTCTTCTCCTTTTCTTAGTCTAATACAGGAAGCAGACACTAAAAAAGGAAAGGAAGATCATACCTGCTTAGTAATTCCAGTCCAGCAGAAAACTCTGGCAAACATTGACCAGTTCTGTAAAACAAATTGCAAATATACAAAATTGTTAAGAATAGAATGCTGTTATAAAAAATGTATGCACACACATCTACACTTGATAGATATGTTGAGCACAGAAATGTTTCCTACTGTTCCTACTTCCAAACATTTTGCCAATTTTGGTTTAAAATGCATTACACAGTGTATCTTACAAGAATATTCCAAAGCTAGGATTGCTTTTTTCCCTTGTTGTTTTATGATAGCCTATTCTTACCCCTTTTCGACTCTGTCCATTAAAAATAAGTTTTATGAAATAATTTCTAAGTATAGTTAACAAAGACACAGGACAAAAATCATTTTAACTTAAAACAGGGCACAGAAATATTCTGAAAAAAAAGACTACTATGCAAGTTCATGTCCCTCAATACAGATACCACACTTAATATATTCTACGCTAAAAATAAATACTAAGCTAAAGAACCTTTGCCAGTTCAATGCTCTAATGATCTCCTAGTCCATGCATACACTTTCATTAATATAACAGCTTGAAATATAAAGACATCTTAAAACAAGTTATAGAAAATTGACAATGCAGCATTTCAAACGACGTGAAGACCTTGATGTTATCCAAGATCAGTATCTTGGAAGATCACCCAAACAGACCGTTTTGCACTATCATCTAAACAATCTGAATGGAAAAAAAACCAACTCAACTACCATAAATTAAACCTTTTTGTCTTTAAGGCAAGGAAAAAGTGACAGAACCAGTAAGGTGGAAAGGGACCTCAGGAAGTTTCTATTGCAATCCCCTCTTAAAATCAGGATCAGCTATGAGATCAAAGCAGCTTCCTCATGAAGCTGTTCTCAGCTTTTCCTGTCTGATCATCTCTTGTTTCAACTTATGCCTATCACCTTTTGTGTTCCCACCACACACCAGTTTCCTCAGTAACCACTTCACAGGTAACGGCAGGCTGCTGCTAGGTCTCCCAGAAGTCACCTATTCTCTAGGCTGAACAACTGCCCATCTTAGCCTTTCCTCATACACAGAGTTCCTGCCCCAACCATTTTGGTGGCCCTCCACTAAATTGCTCCAGAATATTAACACCTTTCTCACACTGGGAACCAAACTGGGCAGGGCAATTAGTGGTCTAAAGTGTGCCGAATGCAGGGGACAATCACCTTCCTCAATCCCTCTGTCTGGGTCTTGTTTGTACAGCCCCATTAGCTCTTGGCCTTCCCTGCTGCAAGGCATGTCCCTCGCTCACATTCAGCCTGCTGTCTGCCAAGAAGCCCAGGGTCTTTGTAGCAAAGCTACTTCCCAGATAGTCTGTCAGCCCTGGTCAGCGGATACTTTCTTCCCAGGGAAACACGGAATTTGTACCTCTTGATTTTCATGAGGTACCTCTTGGCACATATGGTCCTATGGGCTTTTATGGATTGAGTATCTTCAATCTCTCTTCATTCACTACTGGTCAGTCTCCTCGAACTCTTTCACTAGGCACAAGACACTGAAGCCACAGAGGCATTAAATAACTCAACAACCTCTACATTTGCTGTAATTCACCGCACTCATCACCAATCCCATGTTTTCCTTCAGTCTTTTATTACCAATGCACAGCTAGAAGCTCTTCTTGTCCTTGACATGTCTTGTAAATGTCAATTCCAGGTGAGCTCTGGCTTTCCTAAGTCTATTCCAGCACGCCAAAGAGGTTATGAAGAGATGTCAGAAAGTTACCCCTGACACCCTCCCAGGACACTTCTTGATTGCATACTGATATGTTGTCCTTCCAGCAGCTGGAAGTTAAAGGCCCCCACAAGAATGGGGGTTTAATGATACAGAGGATTCCCCAAGTTGTTTAGAGAAAACATCATTCTCTCCCAGGTCAGAGAGTCAGTGACAAACTCCCATTGCAACACCACCCTTACTGGCCTCTCCTTGGCTCCCATTCATATGGCCTCAGCCATCCTTACAATCAAGCTAACCTGTGTTTGTCCCTGAACTTTATCAGCAAAGCAGAAGCCACCCCAGCATTCTCCTGTTTCTGATGATTCAATTGGTTCACCCAGTGCTTTTCTCAAAAAGTGATGGATATTTATTACAGTACTCCAGAAGAACCAAAATATTATGGACTGGAAACAGAGAAGGCAGTTGCCTAAAATAGTTTTATTCAAACTTTCACCCATTCTTATTTCAGTCTCCATGCCTTGTCAGTAAAATTGGTCTTGTTAAAAAAATTTTACATCCAAAACATCAGGATTCAGAACTTAAGACAGTTTATTTCAGATGCTTTATTTTTAGCACTAGGCTTGTCTTTAAACTAATTTGTATCTACATGGCGTGTTTTAGCAAGAACATGCTTTATACTAAAGCATATCTGAGCTGATTTGAAGAAGTAACTCTCACAGATGTCATTTACAGACACCAAGTATTCTTTCCCTGTAGCTTACAGAAAGAAAGAGCAGAGAACTAAAATGCAGAGGATTAAAACAAAACTAACCCAAAACAATGAAAAAAAAATACCCAAACCAGCACAATTCCCAAAACTTCTTAAAACAGATAATTGAAGTATTACACACATATTTTCCACAATAAAAAGGCTACTATTTCTGTTTTTACACTATAAAACCCCTGAGTTACAATTTTAGGACATGAGATTCAGAGAGACTGTAAACAATTACATTTCAGTGTACCGCAACCTGAATCTTCTATGAGGTAGTACAATAACACTGCATATTCATTTAATTTAAATAGTAATTTATAAACTGATTGACAGCCATTAGAAATTATTTAGGCCTATCAATGAAGGTTCTATTAAGCAAAACATTTGCTTTGGTTACACTTTTCTGTTGTCAAAATAGTAAAGTTATATGCAAATGTTCCTGCAATTGGCTCACATGTATGAGCCTCTCCAAATTCTTCCTTAACAAGAGCATCCGATATTAATGCTATATATTAAGACATTTTTAAGTACCTCTGCCTGCTTTTCTTTGCATCTCTTGATTTGTCTCCCAAAGTCTTCAATCTATAAATCAAAACACAAATCCATCAGACATTTACAACACCAAAAACAGAGAACGAATTGTTTGAATACATAATGTGTTAATTCCAGCCTATTACAGTTAATTCTGTTACAGCTTGTTTCATAAATAAATCAAATTTCACTTAGTTTTGTGGAAACCCTCATATGAATTTATTTCCACTGACACTGCTGCTAAATCTTGAGATTTTTTGTAGAAGTGCATCAGGCATTTCAGTATGAAAAGTTTAATGGGAGTTGTGTATACAAGTCATCCATCTCTTGATACAGTTTCCTTAGCAGACAGGAATTAAAGACCTGCATAGAAACAACCAATCCAGCCCTGAGGTATACCACTTAAAGGAAGGCTCTCGCGGCAAGGAAAAGCATGACAGTCACACATACACATGTACCCACTTGCCACAAGTCTGCCAACACAAAACTAGCACAAGCACAACTTTTCTTCTGCCAGCTTTCAGAATCTCCAGCAGCATCACCACAGTGCACTGCTACTGAGCATATCTGAGGCTTGTTTCACACGTGGTCCATTTCAAACTGACTGGTATCTTGCCCCTCAAAAGCAAAAAAAAACCCCTCCAAACCAACCAAACAACCCTCCCCACCAACTCTTTCCACTATTTTTCAGACAACCTGTATATCCTAGTCAAGCTGACACAGTACAGTGAGAACCAAAACCTCTGGCTATTCCCTGACCTGGTGGTCAGGCAATGGCTGTCCTCAATCTCTAGGCCCTTTGGAGCCACAGCTGTCCAGGACAGTAAGAATTAGGAAGAAATAAAACGACACCGACATAAGCAAGATGGAAATGAGCTATGAGAGCCAAAGACACCTTCCAGAGAGATCTGGAACCCTGAGTGACCTACGGACTGAGAAACAACCTAATATACAGATATTCAGGCTGCTTCAAGGGGGAGCGAAAGCACTCCCCCAGACTCGACCCACCATGTATTTTCAAGGAACTAAAAGAAACTTCAAAGCTCTACAGCAAAATAGGTGGTTGAGAATTTGAGAAAAGACAGGCTAAGGCAGGTCTCCACACCCTCTTAGAGAGCTGTTTATAACAGCCAAGCCAAGTAGCAACAACCACAGCACAGGGAGGAAGAACCCCACTGCTGAAGGAAGCTGCGCAATTTGCCCTTCTCTGCTGCCATGTTCCCCAGTACGCAGCCCAGCCTGAAACAGCAGCACTCCTCTGCATCCATTTTGGTTGTTTTTTCCTCCTCCTGCAAAAGCTTGCTAACAGGTAGATGGATCAAAATTTAGATACCTTGCTCACAGGACACGCAGAAATAGACAGCAGACACAACTGAGCAAGGAAGGAGGACACAGAAACAGCTAATAGTTAAACTGCTCTCTTTAAACCACATAACCCAGATTTAATCCTTTTCAGCCATACATAAATGTTCCCTTATGTCTTGGGAAGTGATATTATTTTCTTAGAAGCCCTGGAAAACCTTCCCCCTCACAATTTCAAGAAACTCAACTTGTTCTACTTTGCAAGCATTTATGTGTAGTTAACAAGTTGGCCACAACTCGACACCAAAAATACTTCGTGTTTTGAGAATTTGACAATTTTAAGCTGAAGTCTTAACATCACAAAATGATTTCTGTTACTACTTTGGTGGGGTGCAGAACAGAGTATTCCAGAACACCAAGAAATAAGGTTGCATGGTCTAGGAAGGAAGAGGGGGCAAACCAGGTCAGCTTGTGTTCTGGCTACATGGGGACACCAAAGGAAAAAAAAAAAGATGCCTTCTACAGCCTCTGCCACTGCGGTTCTGAGATATAGGTTCCCAATGGCAAAAAAAAGATTACATCGCAGATGAAAATACCACTTAAAGACGGGACACTGGAATGGGTACGTTAATAGAGCTGCCAAAACACAAAGATGGACATTATGAAATCAGGGACTATTCTCAGAACAAAACATTGCAACACCAGGAAGAAGCAAAATAGAGACTACATGGAAACATACTGACTCCACTGCAGCAATATATGGAAACACAGAGTTAAATGACCACCAGATCTGGCATGTTACGACCTTCCTGTTGTCCTCTTTCATCATGTGAAAAACACCCTTTTCAAAAGAGCCTTAGACTGTACTGAGATATCAACTCCTCTGAGAAGCAAAAAAGAAACACAGACAGAAAAAAAGCAATGCTTTTGTCTGTATTTTTAAGACAGTTTAATATTCTGTTGCTGTTTGGTAAGATGAGACAGATAACATGTAAGCAATTAATCTGTTTGACTGGCAGCCTCTTCTATCAATTTCTCTTGACCATCATACACTGGTACAAGTAAGTCATGATGAACTACTTATTTTAAGTTTCTAGGGTACACAGACATTCCTCACTATATATAAACATTTACCATAGGGGTATTACAAGGCAGCCTTAACACTGCCAAAGACCACATAGTTTTTAAAAGTAAATGATTACAACACGATATTCCCCTGTGGCTCATCATGAGTCAACAGCTCTGCAGGACAGGCATGACCTTGTCCTCTGGCCACTCGCTGACTTCCAGTGACACTCACTTGGGCCACCTGCTTGTACTAAAAACAGCACTGACATGGGACCTATCCAAATAAACCTTGTGCGGCAACGTAGGAAGAATATCTTTCTACTTTTTTAGGGCAAGCGAGGGGCTGTTCCATCCACTTATCCTGCGCTTCTTTCCCCCAATAGACATTAACTCATCTTCCAAGGAAAAGCAAGTTTCTCCATACACCAAGCGGAGCCCAGCAACGCTCTTTAAGGGATTACGCTGATCCATAAAACCTTGAAGGTCGGTTACTTCATAAAAAATTCAAGCGCGTTAACTGACGCCATTCACATCTTCCTTCACAATAGCGGTCTGTCTGTCCCTCTCTCCCTCCTTCCCCTGACCGCAGCTGCTACCCAAGCACCGCGGCTCCTCCTCCTCCCCTGAGCCGCCCGCGGCACCGCAGGGCTCGCCAGCCCGCCATCAGCCGCCCAGCCCAGGCGGGAACACAGGGGCAATACGGGACCATGGAGCCGCGTTTCCAGCCTGCCCCCGCAACCAGGAGGGCACCTCAGGTTGACAGACCAGCCCTGGCAGTAGGTCCCGTCTGCGCAATCTCCTCCTATTCCGCCCTCCCTGTGCCAGTCCACGCCTCCCCCGGTCACCTGCTTTGCCCCCCCCGCCCCGGCCGGGCTGCGGGACGCGGGCCCCTCTCCGGCTTCCCCCGCCAGCCCCGCGGTGCCGGAGGCGATACCCACCCGGCGGTGAGGTCCTGCTGGACGCTCAGCAGCCGCTCCCGCAGCGTCTCCAGCATCTTCCCAGCCTTCCCTGGCTGCGAAGGCCAGCGCCGGAGGGAGGGGCGCGGGCGGGGCTCGGCTGCGCTCCCGCCTCCGGTGCCGCCTCCCCTCAGCCCGCCCCGTCTCTTCCGCCTCTCCTGACTCTCCCGGCTGCCTGTGCGTCCCCTCGAAGTTGGGAGTGCGGGGGTTTGCTGGGGAGGGCGGAGCGCCTCGTTTTGTGTCCCCCCTTGTGCGAGGGTAGAACTGCGTTTAAAGCCCGGGCGGTTTCAAGGATAGATCTTGAGCACCGTGTGGATCCCTGAAGTTGCAACTTTTTAGAGGTTATTTTAAAGACCGCAGGAAAGCCCCTTGGCAGGTTGGGACCCTCATCAGAGTGACTTTGCCATCAGCGCTGGCAGCGTAGGAGTGACCTCCTTAGAGATACAAAATTCATCAAGGGACTGGAGCATCTCTTTTATGAGGAAAGGCTCAGGGAGCTGGGCCTGTTCAGCCTTGAGAAGAGGCAACTGAGGGGGGACGATAGAATGTCTGTGAGCGTCTGAAGGGAGGGAGTCAAGAGGATGTATCCAGGCTCTTCTTGGTGGTGCCAAGCAATAGGACAAGAGGCAACAGGCATAAAATGATGCCCAGGAAGTTCCACCAGAATATGAGGAAGAACTTTCTCTGCTGTGACCGAGCACTGGAATAGGTTGCTCAGAGAGGTTGTGGTTTCCTCTTTATTTGAGATCCATCTGGATGCAATCCTGTGCAATGTGCTCTAGGATGACCCTGCTTGAGCGAGGAGGTTGGACCAGATGACCCACTATGGTCCATTCCAACCTGACCCATCCTGTGAACTCAGGGAATCGGGCTTTGTGACAAAATCTTAAAAATATGGAAAGCAAAACCACTGGGTCTCCCTGGAGTTGCCGGGTTCTTGGAGTGAGGGATAGGTGACAACCTTTCAAAGTCCTTGAAAAGCAGCTAGTTGAATTATCTGTCTGTATGTCCTACCCCTATTTTCTTTGGAGACTGCTGGACTTTTTTAGATACTAGTGATTCTTACAAATAATGACCTAAAAGCAAAAAGGCTGTTCTTACAAATAGTAAATAATGCAGTAAAAAGTTTTAACTAAATTTCTAGGTACTGTCTGCTCAAATAATAACTGTTAGGAGTCATTCAGCAAATCTTTAGACGGTTTAGGTGAAATCAAGACCTTTTCAGAACAACTGGCCAGTCTTTCTGGATGGCTATATTGACAGTCACAGTACCAGGAAGACAGTCTCACACCCTGTGTGTTTTCAGATAATATTTGAGTGACATGGACCTAGGATTTAGATGGATCTGAGAAATCTTTTAATTGAGACTTCAACTTTTACAAAAAGTTGAGATTTCAAAGTCAAAACATTTTATTTGCTAACCAATTCCATTTTGGTTGAAAGTTCCAAAGAAATGAAGAGACGAGCACTGAAATAATTTGTTACAAGGAGAATGTATGCAGAGGAGGACTGCTCTAGAGGATGTATCATTTGATACTGCAGAAGTATATTCACGAGTTGTTTGAGGTACTTTGAATCAACTGGAAAATGGACACCATAATCCCAACACAGCTTGTGTGCTTTTAGAAGAGTATGTGACTTATAGATTTTTTCTTTTTTGGCTTATGGAAAAAACAGTATTGCTCTGTGGCATAAATACAAATTAAAAGGTAAATGCCTGCTAAAAGAAAAATGGTTGTGTTGATATTCCAAACATTGAAATTGATGTAGCTTGCCTTATCTTGAGGTCAGAAAGACAACTTTCATGGCAGACTGCACATGAAGTTCTGTAAAAGAATGTATGACATTTGGAAGGTATTTTTCTCATGCTTGACCTAACAACAATATCTGAAAATAGAGACTTCCCACTTGCCTGGATAGTTAACTCTCCAGACTAGGAGGGGAAGGCCTTGAATCAAGTGTTTTCGGATGTAGTCACAGACGTGCATTACAAATGCTGACAAAAGCTGTGCAATCTGGCCTTATGTAATATATGATGTTACAGGAATTAAAGTGTTCAGAAGACAAGGCAGGGGTTTTAACCTTTAATTTTCAGCTTTCCTTTGAGAAATCATATGAATTTCTTCGGTGTTACATATTTTCAGTTTTCTTGTGAATGATTTTTATCAGTGGTGGCCCTGCTAATTCGCAGTGAATAAGCACTTTTAGACTGCATTGCTTCTTTTACAGTTAAAAAAACTATTCATAGACTGCTGTACAGTTTTGTTTCCCATGTCTGTGTAGAATTTGGGAGAAGAAATGTGTTGAGATAGTATTAACAGTCACAGTAATTCTAGAAGTACAAGACTGGAAGAGACTTCTGAAAGCACATGCCCTGCTCAAGGGCTGTGATGAATTATAAATACACTGTGTAAAGTTTTGTTTAACTGGTTCTTAGGAATTTAAGATTAAGGAAATTCTGCAAGCTCCTTATCAGCTCACATGTTTAGCTTGATCTTTTTTTGTTTCCAGAGTGAATAGGCCTGGTTTCTTTTTTTTCCCTGTAGCCACTTTCCAAACTTGTATGTGTTGGTCTGATCTGGACATTCCCCAGTTTGTCCAGAAAGTGCAGAGCTGTAGCATTTCCATCACTGAAGCTGAATTACATGGCTTTATTTTGAACACAAGTTACATATTTATACTAATTTATTAATATTTATGTACAATAGCAATTAATTTAGGAAACAGCTCTGAGACAGAAACAGATTCTTAGGTGTCAATTCAGCACAGTGCCACCTAAAATTTTGCCAGGGGCTTTGGGTCAAGTTTTCTAGAGATAAAATTAATACTAAATAACTTTTTAATATCAATGACCTGTTCTGCTCATTTAGTAATTAAGTGGTTCACAGCTGGTTATTTGATATTAATTCTGACCTGAAATTAAGCGAGGACTTCCTAGTTTATTCTTCTGCTTCTCTGATACAAGCACATGTAAAATCTTGTGCAAATACGCTGTAACTGGCTACACTGGTCTGTACAACAAATGCATAAGCATTCTGTGCTTTGCACATCTGTAAAGAATAGTGACATAAGTCAGTAGCAATAACTCTTTAGAGCAAAAAGCACAGAAATATATTTGATTGTATAACCCTTGTGTCAGATGAAGATTTCTTTTCTTTTCGAGATCAGCCTCCCTTAAAGGCATAAATTAGGCTACATTTCTGTAACAGATTATGCAGCACAAAGTCATCCCTAATCGTGCCTTTCCATAATTCCACCTTTTCCTAGGCTTTAGTGACCCCCATTTAGATTGACTTTATATTAAAACTGCTCTGAAATAGTGACATTGCAGACACCAGGCTCATGCCTGTTAAGCTTTTCAGTGAAAGATGATTTTAAATACTTCCTCATTCTGATGATATGATGTGAAATGTAGTTTGTTTAGATATCTATCTGGTTTATGTCTTGATCTCTTCTTTTGAGTGCAGTTAGCTTGATAACTTCCAATATGACATTCTCAAACTGACTAGAAATAGTGAACAAAACTCTCAGCCCTTCAGAATCTCTCAGGTTTGTGGAAGTAATTTTTATCCTCTTCTCCTCAAGTCTTGCTGTTACTATGGTTTAACAATCTTTTTATTTTGGGTGCAAATCTAAGACCTTTTGTTTTTAATGATCTGTAGAATATGATTAAAACTCGACTAGTGGACATTATAGCTCTACAATTCTGTACATATTTTGTTTAGCGAGCTGGTTCTGTACTGATACAAAGCTCAAATATTGCTAGAAATACCTGAGACAAACTTTAATTCTAAAAATCTGCTACTGCCATTGTAATTGATAAAGACAAGTGAAAGTGTGTATGAAGGTCTGATTCAGCATTTCTTGCAGGAGTTCCACTTCATGCTAAAAAGAAATGTTGGCACCTATCAAAGAGTTTTATGTGCCCAAAACTTTAGCAGGGTTACATGATATAAGTGGAAACTAAATTTAGCATTTCATCATAAGAACTATCTGTCATAGTCTCACTTATCCTGAGGCCTCATTACCATTTCTAGAAGCTTCTAAGATTTTTCCAAATTAACCTTTATAGCTCTCTAATAAGAGTTAATTTCTGCTCTTACCTGTACTAACTCTTGAGGGTTTAGCTATGTAATAGTCTCTGCAGCTGGCATAAAGTTTTTGTGTCGTTAGAGAATATCTTTTTATCTCAATAAAGGAAGTTGCGAGGGAGGGGTTGTTTTTTGGTTGTGTGGTTGAGTTCTCTAATTTTTTTTCCCCCTGGAACTGGCAGAAGAAGAAATGGACAGTAATCATTACCAATCCTAAAGAGAACTGGAAGAATAATTCCTGTATACCAAGTAAAAATATTCTTAATTCAGTTCACACAAGAACAGGTATGGAACAACCTCCAGGTTCAAAGACCCGGTTTAGATGTTAACTTTTTAATGGACTACCTTTTTGACAGAATGAAAGTTAATTAAAATTCTACATTTAATCCTTTTCTATGAAAAATTTAAAGATTGGTTTAGTCCAAACAAAAAGTTTGTATGTATAGTAGCCTGCGCTAAGATAATGATTAAAACAATGTTGGAATTGATGAGCCCCCAGATAAGCCTGTGTTGTAAATGAGAATTAAATAGAGTACAAAAGAATCAAATCATATCTTGCTTCAGTTTCACTGTTTCTATAAAATAGATGGGGATGGGGACGCACATCATAGCGATAGATAAAAGTAATGGTGAAATTCCTTGGTCCTCATCTCCCACTCTCTTTGCATTGTATCTGGTGAATGAAGACGTGATGAATTCCTACCTTTCTGAACTCTAGGGAAAAACTGGGGGTGGGGGGAATCAATGGCTAAGCAGAGTTATGAAGCTAAACAGATCCCTTCTGCAGGATCTTAATTGCTGTTAGGGAGAGGACAAGAGCCCATACCTTGTGACAGACAATTCCAAGGGCAGCCTACAGTTATTCCTGACTGGATGTAGTGGGAAAACATGTCCTGACATGATGGGAGTGACCATCTCAACATGGCTGCTGTAACTCTCCTTTCCTGAAACCTACCCTAATTCAGTGGGATGACTTTGTATTTTCTTAATGTTCGGTCACAGCTGTGTTCAGTCATGGAGATGTTGATAAAAATTTGCTGTCACCATGGAAGCTGGCAGACTCTGAAAACTATTTAGAAAGCAGGAAATGAGCTCCTGTTATCTTTCCCCTCCTTTTCTGCCTTCACTTTATTCTTAAATATTTTTGCGCTTTTTAAAAAAAAATAGTCAGCCATGACTATCCTTTCCTCAGTGCTACTGTTGTCAGTGAGACAGTCAAAGACAAATGTTAAACCTGCTGCTATCAGGTGTAATACTGCATGAGTTTGTGAGCTCTGGGTCTTTCTCCACCAGTGAGCTTGCAAGTGAAAGTTGGGCCTGAAACTGTAATTTCGACTATTACTGAAGTTTTCTGTCATTTTCATGTGCTTTTGCTATGGAAGTATTGGAATAGGTCAGGAGTGGACCCAGATTACTTCAGTTCCTTTTGTCTCTTCCTCAATTAGTTGACTTGACTTTGACATCACGTAAAAGACCATAAAGCAGGATTTTCTTCTACCAAAAGAACAACGAATAGGAAGGCTACCTCAAAAATGAGGACTTCATTAAAAACTTTATAATTTGGATTCCCTCACTATCTTGAAACTTCTGTACAATTAAATTCTTCAAAGTTAATAATACAACAGCTTCCAAAAAGAAAGTAAGGATCATAACTCCAGCTGGTGAATGTAGTTCAGAGTGTGCTGATTTTGAGGAAAGGAGAAAACACGCAGTGAGTCAACCAGTTCCACTAGAGGGCATGGCTGTGTATAGAAAAGCAAAATAGGGATGTGGTAGTATTTATTTCTCTGCAAGGGCATGTGTCTCAAATGAGCAAAATTTTACTGATAATGTATTAAGTACAGTTCATGGCTTATTTCCTCTCAGAAGGACACATTAAAAACCACCACTGGCATCAAGCTCAAGTGTGTAGTGGCCAGCTGGTATTTGACATAGTTGCAGGGTTGTTTTCATAAGCTCCTTTCTCCTGGTTAAGCTAGGTGGGGAGATCTGTGTTACACTGTTTCACTTGTTATTTTAAGGACTACTAGGCAATCTCCATGAAGCAGAGGCAAGAGCCTCCTGTCCCTGCCTCCTAGCAGAATACTAGTTAATGCCATTTCCAATGACTCTCGCACTGGCACTTCTGTGGAAATGATCTGAGGGGATGCACTTGGTAGCAACTGGCTTAAAAAGAAGCCATGCTGCTGTGTCTTGGCAGGATGATCCCATGGCCTTACAGAGTGGAGCTGCCAGGGCCAGGCAGGTTTAGCTTGTTAATTAGAAAACATACTTGTATAGACTGCATAACTTGTGTAACTAACCTTGACCCTGATGTCAAGGAAATTAAAAAGATGTATTAAGTATGAATGAATGCCATACAATAGTATTTGGAGTAGTATTAAGTAGTTACATTGTGTCTGCTATTTTTATTGCACTTGTGAGAAATTTTACTGGAGTAGGCATTGTACTGTATGATTAGATGTTCCCCATGGCTATAAAGCATAATTGGTTGGTTTGAACAAAAAGTCGTGTGTTTTCTGTGTCATTGCAGTGCCAGAAAATGCTGGTGTGGCTGTAGGGGCACACTTACAGGGCTTTGGGGTGTGAAAGAACCTTAGCAGAACCTGTGTGTTTTGGGGGTGTTCTGGGAGGGACCCCCCCTTCCATTGCTGTATTCCCAGTCTGCACTAAGAAGCTCTACTGGAGTCTCTGTGCTGGTGTAAGGGAAGCACAGAAATGCTGATGGCACAGAAGGGACTGCAAACGTGTAGGAAACTGCTGCAAGTGGGTGGGATGTGTCATGAAGCACAAGGGGCTTTTAGTCAAATAAAATATATGTTTCCCCAGTGCTTACTGCTCTGTTTAAGTTCTTCTGTGTTACTTCCAATTTTCTATTAACGTGACCAATTTCTGTTCCCCTGGATGTCAGAAGCATGGTTTGAGGGAAGTGGAATGATACCCAGAGTGAGATTCTTGAAGGACAAGCATATTATGTGTCAGTTTTATTGATCAGAGGCAATTAGCTCAGCCAAACCCAATTAGGACACAGTTTTAGTTTTAGGCACACAGACATTAATCACTCATTATCCAAGTGAACTCTAAAGGGAATTACAACAGACTAACAGAATAAAATGGCTGTCCCTTTGCTGTTAATGGAGGAGTTTTCTAGATTGGTATTTGGTAATATACTGCTTATTTCACTGACTTCCGCTCACATTAAATCCGCTCTTGTTTTTTGCACTTTTTTCTATCAACAAGATCTTAATCATCTGCCATTCTGGCCTTTCTGGTGACAAATATCATCCCATGAGTGATTTTAATAGATTTTTTCCCCCTTTATTTTTTTTTTCCCCATTAACTCCTCCCCTTGGTTGCTGCTCTTGCTTAAGGCAATTTTTGTTGAAGCCTTCTGGCTGACTGCCTAGCATTTGGCTAATAACTCTGTGCAATTGTCAACTTCATACTGTTTCAGTGTTTGAAATCAAATTCTCTTTCCTCATTTTATATGGGTCCGCTGTTTACTAGTTCATTATGCATAGAATCTAATCCACTTATGCTGTAAGTAGCCTAGAGACAGAGCTGGGGTTTTTTTATCATCATGTTGTTTTTTATTTATCGAGCATAATTCAGTTTGAATGAAATGAAATGAAATTAAATGAAATGAAGTAGTCAGAATGGTTCTTGTACTTCTGCAGAACTTTCTTATCACAGTACATTTTGTCAGTTTGATTTATTTTATCTGTGTATTTACAGTTGTTGTGACAACCCAGAGTTGCTTTACTAGCTACAGTAAAAGTATCTCATCCTCCTGGAAAGTACTCCATATTTCAAATTACATAGCTTCAGGCTGGACCTGAGAATTGCACAGGCGAGTTTTGATTTAAAGTGTTGTCTGCTGGCTCTCTCTCAGTTTTCTTTTCCCTTTTTTTTACGCGTGCTTTTCACTGGGAAAGTAGCTATCGTTGCTGAATATCAAGGTCCATTAGACATAGACAAATGTTGTTCATATGAAAAATACTCAGACAAAGACGCCAAATCCTCGTATTTAGATACCTGAAGTTATGACATGGGCTTTTGAGGTCATTAAAAGTGGGATGTACCCATTCTGCAACATCTGAACATAAAAACATTTCAGTGCCAAATTTAGGCCACTATATTTTGTCATTCCGGCCTGTATAACCCAGCACACAAGATGGAATAACTGGATTGGACCTGTCTGTTGATGGTAAACTGCTGTGAGATATATCACTGGCTTCTGTAGAAAGTTTTCATTGTATGGACTTTCCAGGAATGAGAGAGTATGAGGTTAATGTTCAGACCAAGGCTCTGACATGGAATGCATGAGAGGCTTAAAGAGCCTTCAGCAAAATATGTGTACTAAAGTGAGAAAGAGGAAATACCTTGCCTTGAGAGATGCATCCGAAACCTTGCCTTTTCCCAGTAGCAGAGATAAACATCATTTGTGGCAGAGTCAGGGAACTAGGTAACACATGAGAATATTTTTGTTCTCAGAAGAGTTATAAATGTTATTCATAACCAGAAAGCTTTCCTAGTATGTATATTTTTCTGAGATAGTCACAGGCCTTCATATGTATCATATATCCTTTCTATTGGGAAATGACAATAAAAATAAACCTAGAGCATTTCCAGCATGGCCTTGCAACAAGGAATTTTACTTCTTTCAGAAATTATTTGAGTTCTTTCAGTGCAATGTTATCAAACATTGTTTCAATAATTCATGTATTCAACTTCTAGCTTTTTTAATGTTAATATTGCTATATTATTGTTTACATAGCAATAATATCCATGTCTAGTAGCCAAATATCCAGTTGCTCTCATAGAGCAGTTCTGTGTTGTTCAGCATGGTTTTATTGTATACATTAATTGTGCACTCAAGCAATATGACAGGGAAATAAAGGAACTCTGAACTGCTCTCGGGTTTTAAACTAAAAACTGGTTTCACTCCAAAGATATGTATTTAAGCTTTAAATCTAGCTTAGAGTCCTTTGCTCTTTCATCTCTGAATCTGTTAGCTTCATAAAATACCAAGTTTTTATTTATTCTTTTCCTAGCTATATCCCGCATCCCATAGCTTCCACTAGGGAATTGTTTTTCCTGAGTAAGCAGTAAACAGATCTAAATGCTGCTGTTCATATTGGCACTGTCTGTACATACTAAAGACTTTGCTCACATGTGCCTTGAAGTTGCAAAGTCACTCCGTGTGTTTAAACAATATGTTTAACAGGAAGAAAATGTATTTTATGAATTTAACTGCATATAGTGGGTCCTGAGCCAACAATGTGCCCTTTTGGCGAAGGAGGCTAATGGAACCCTCTACTGCACTAGGTGGATGCACTGGGAGTAGTCACAGCAGGTCAAAGGAGGTGATCTGTCTCTTCTTTTTAGCACTGGTAAGGCCACACCCAGAGGGCTGTGTCCAGTTCTGGGCTCCCCAGAAGGAGAATATGGCCATATTGGAGAGAGTCCAGTGAAGGGACACAAAGATGATCAGGGAACTGGGGAATCTTTCCAGTGGAGAAAGGCTGAGAGAGCTGGGGCTGTTTCACCTAGAAAAGATAAAGTTCATGGAAGACGTTATCAAGATCTTATCAGGTATCAAATACGTGAAGGGAGAGTGAGAAGAGCCAGGCTCTTTTCACTGGTGCCCAGTGACAGGACCAAAGACAAAAGGCACAAACTGAAACACGGGAGGTTCCCTCTGAACATCAGGAAACACTTTTTCTCTGTGAGAGTGACCGAACACTGGCAAAGGTTGCCCAGAGAGGTGTTGAACTCTCCCTCCTTGGAGATATTCAAAAGCCATCTGGACATGGTCCTGGGCAACTGGCTCTAGGTAACCCTGCTTCGTAGCAGGGCTTAAGCCAGATGGACTCCAGAGGTCCCTGCCAAAACCAATCCTTCTGATTCACTGATGTCTGTATAATCTTGTTTTCTTGGAATACCGCATTAAGTTTTCAGCTTATGAATGTTTATTGATTCATTGATACTTCCTTTTTACTCATACGTACAACTTTTGGACGTAGCCTGTACACTGAAGACACAGATCTTTGAAAGTAGAGCTTTCCCTAGATTTTATGGGGAAGACTGAGCTAAAATGGTGATTCTTTGATTCTTGCTGTAATGACTTTACTGTATTGCTTTAATCAGCCAGTGATATGTTTTTTTTGCTTCCAATTAATCATCACTCTCTAGGAGTGATTCAGTAATTTCAAATTAGCTCATTTGATACTGAGTGTTCTGAAGATGCTTTCTGAATATCAGTAAATGAAGATTCAAGTATATACAAACATACAAGATTTTAAATATTCAGAAGTTACTTATGGAATTGTATAACTAGAAATCAGGTCTCATCAAGATTCTCTTATATATTGCCTTATATATTTATGTTAGTCCAGCAACTCATTTCAGCATGAGATTCCCTGTTTGTTTTGTTTTTTTTTTTTTCACTATGACAAGCCTAAATATGAGTAGGAAAAAAAAAGTAATATACGTAATATTTATGTATGTAGGTATATATGTGTGTGCATTTATGACTTCATGCAATGGCTGTAATACTTTCATTTTTCAGTAACAGAGGAACATATTAGATATTAAATTTGTATCAGATAATTTTATTTTTTTACAGAAGTTATTTGATTTTAAATAGACCATTCAGTGTCTTCAAATTGTCAGCTAGACTGAAGAACAGACACTGAAAAATGAAAAGCAATCCAGCTTTGTTTACTAAAATTTAGTGATTCTATTGAGTTCATAAGATTTGAGTTTACATACAGGTGTTGATGATGCCATTAGTCTCTTCTGTCATTACCAGAATAAGAATGCATCATCTTCGTTCTCCTATTAGAAAACCCTTTTTAACAGCTCTCACTTTACATTTCCTTGGTTTTCATGCTACTTAAAATGAAACATAGGCTCTCATAAAATGCATCTTATTATAAATATCTAATCACTTAAAGAAATACAGACTAAAAGGCAGAATCCATATGTCTTTTGCATAAGAGATTCATACATTCCTTTATTCAAGGCAAAATCTGCAGTTTTAAGATACCGAAGTTGTTCTGTGAACAGTGGAACTAATGAAATTTTTAAAACTATTTTTGCCTCCCACATTCCTTAGTCCTTCCCATTCTCAGTCCTCAAGTACTTCTTCCAGCTCCTTCTGATGTCTTTTGCCAGTTTGGCTGAGAATGTGGCAACATATGCCGCTGCTGAAATAAGCGTGTGTTGATTGCCTGTTCATTATATCCATGGTGACTGGCCAACTGGCTGAACTGCAACTGGCTTTTCCTTAGTGGAAGCACTAATTTCAATCCATCTCCAGCAATCAGTTTTCACTAAATGTATGGGAGTTTGCTCTCTTTGAGAACAGTGTATCCCTCTGAAGTTTGAAACGCTTAATGGACTCACAGGTTTAGGAAGAGGAGGCCTTGCAGTACAATGCCTTGAGAGCTTCCTTCTTCACTTCCTTGAGAAAACAGGTTCAAAGTTACTTTCACATAATACTCGCATCTCAGAAAAAAAGAATCTCAAAGTCCATCAAAGTTAATAAAATTATCAGAATTGTTAGATCTAGCTTAAATTACTCAAGGCAACAGAATATCTTTTTATTTTGTGGTATCATTAGAGAGAGAACCATTTGCACAGTTTTAATACCTGAGATTAGTGAGGTTACATAAGTGTAACTTATTGGAATATTTTAAAGTTTTAAAAGTTTTAAAATACTATTATGCTGTCTCTTCCAGAACAAGTGAAGGATGAATCCTGATGCAGGAAAGCAAAATGCTCAGCTTATAAAATGACAGATATATCTATAAAAGGACTTTCGCAGTCTCATGAGGTTAAAAACATAGGTGGTAGATGGTCAGATCCACTGTTACACAGGCACAAGGCAGACTCTCCCTTTTTTCTGAACAGAACTCTTTTCTTTAAGGACGCCATGACCTGAAATGTCAAAGCAGTACACATTTTTGTCTAAGGCCAGCTTGCATCTAGAAAGCCTTTATGCTGCCTGTAAGGCAGGATTATTATTTTCACAGTACAGTATCTGTGTTAAGTGATTTCAAGGTGCTTCATTCCAGATATTGCAGAAGGATTTCTCACTGCCTCAGTGACCTGGAAGTCCAAAGCTCGCAGGCTTCAGACATGGAAGTCCTCCTCATCTTCCCTGGAGCATGGGAGCTGTCTAACAGAAACTCATCAGCCTGCAGAGTCTGACAGGTGAACAAGGTTCCTGCTGAGCAATTTCAGTGAATAGATGCATTCTTCCATCAATTATCTTCTGTCAAATTGGCATTTATCATTTGAAACGTGTTTTTCAAGAATTTTTCCAGCCAGCTCTTGCAAAGAGAAAGAGTGGAGTTGAATATTAATATTCCTTAATTTGCTTATTTGTTGTGGTGTCTTCTTTTAAGAAATGATTTTTGCATTTTCTCCTTTTCATACAGCTTACAGCTTGGTTAAGTTCATTCCACTTATCAAGTGTTAAAAGTTATTTGATATAAGAAACAATACTCTCAAATGAACAAAATTACTTTACTGCCTATAAACTGTAGCTGTGATCTGTGGCATACTGAAACAGGACTCCCTATTGATGGTGGGAAAATTAAGCTTTGTGTTGCCTAAACACTGCTTTCATCAAAGCAATCTTGAGTTTAAGGTGCAGTAACTATTACGAAGGCTTTTCAGAGACCCATTGGAGGTGAAGTAACAGATTCCTGCTGATTTTTGGGATTAAAGAGGTTTAATCATGTGTTTCTGTGCTGGGTTAATTGTAGCTAAGGATCAAATTTCTACCCAGCTACTCTCTTACTCTCCACTCCTCAGCGGGACAGAGGGAGAAAATAAGAAGAGCAATAGGCACAGGAAAGTTCATGGGTCGAGATAAAGACAGGAAGATTACTTACCATTTACCGTTATGGGCAAAATAGACTTGGTGAAAATTAATTTATTCCAAATTAAAATATATTTGGATAGTGAGAAAGAAGTGTTACAACATCTTTCCTCCACCTTTCCTCGTGCTCAGCTTCACTCTATTATACCAAATTCCTCTGCCCTGTCCTGGAGGGGCACAGGTGAGGATGGATGTATGCATTACAGTCAGTATACAGTTATTTTCTCTGCCATTCATCAAATCATAGAATCATAGAGTAGTTTGTGTTAGAAGGGACCTTTAGAGGTCATCTAGTCCAGTTCCCATGCAATGGGTAGGGACATCTTCAACTGGATCAAATTGCTCAGAGCCCCACCCAACCTGACCTTGAATATTTCCATCTGCTACCCCTCTGGGCAACCTGTTCCAGTGTCTCACCACCCTCACAGTAAAGAATTTCTTCTGTGTACCTAATCTAAAGCTCTATTTTAGTTTAAAATCATGACCCTTTGTACTATCCCAACAGGCCCTGCTAAAAACTTTATACCAAATACCGTTTCTTATCCTTTTCTTTTCTCTAATACTAAAATACCAGTAATTGAGCAGTATGTAAGAATAGTAATTGTATCAGAGTAATCCCAATGTTATACAGGATATTGCCAAGACTCAATTTTTAACATTAAAGGTAGACACAACTGACATAAAGAGGATTCCTAGTTCCTGGTTTCTCCTTCTCTGTGGAGGACTTAGTGTGAGGTTTCTTTTTAAAGATGGAACCCAACCACAAGCTGTGGACAGTTCCCAGCTCTACCAGTTCATTTCTTTAGCAAATTTAAAAACAACTGATTAGTCGCTATGTAAGGGATCCCTTTCTATCCCACAGACTCAAATGTGGAATTCTTTGAGGAGTTCCGTGAGATTATACTGTCACAGTCATAGCTGTCTTCAAGGAGAACTGTGATAGCGAAAAACCATCAGACCAGTGCCTGCTTCACACAGATTTGGTAAACTTACTTGTTCCTCCAACCCACTTTGCTGTTTGACACTGGTCATATCCTGGTTTTGTACATGCAGTGGGAGCTTATGTACTTCCAAACCTCCCAGCTTGCTACAGGTTGCAGGAAAATGCTGTGGCCTTCCTGGGCCCAGATGAGCTGTTCAATGTGTCATTGCAGTGGTGGCACATAAAAAGCCATGTGCTCTGGCCACCCAGGCAAACCCATGTCATAATTGACATCCTGACTGTCCTGCTTAAAACAAAAAAAGTACAGCTGAAAAGGAACTTGAGGCCAGGTAGGTGGTGATTAACTAAACCTAAACTTTCTATCTAAATGAAAAAACAATCTCACTGGCAGCCAAAACGAAATGATTCCCTCTTCTTTTGAAAAATGGACGATTTGTAATGCCTATTCTTTATGAAATTCATCTTTGTTAATAAGATCTGTAATTATAAAGCAGGAAGGCATAACGAGATTGGCTGATTATAATGCAGGAAGCATAGATGAGTATTTCTAATTCCCCAGAGGATGAATCTCTCTGGTGATGGCGCTAGCATGCTTAGAACTGCTAATCTGCTGTTTCTAAACATCTTTATTTTGAAAGAATTGTGTTTTGAGAGATTAAACTAGTTTGGAATGCTCAGCAGCTTTTATTGTAGCTGCCGTTTGCTTTCTTTTTGGTCTTAATTTCTGTCTCTAGAAGTTTCACAGTCTAGTAACAGAGACTCTCAGTGGAGTATCTGTCATACAACTCCAGTCCTATGGCTGCAATCTGTGGATCAAATCCTGCACGTGTTTAATGCTGCCACTATTTAGATTTGCTTTAATGTGGTGGTTTATTTGAATAACAAAGGCATTGCTGCATCTCCTGGTATGGTGGGTGACCTGAAGCAAATTTTTCATTTCTCTCTGTCTTAATATCTTGATGTGTGAAATTGAGAATATGTTCCAGATCTTCAGTCTCTTTCACTTAGGATTCCCAGAAAGTATTCCAGGTGCTTTGAGTTGAAGATTGGGATGAAGAGCAACATCTTGTACAGTGGATGTTGTCCTCAGCTGGCAACCTACTTCTCTCATCCTGCTACTTAAGGTAGACACCCCTTCCAAGTTCTCTTCCTGCCCATCTCCTTAGCAACGTGTTAACATTCAAATGAGGATGTAGTATCTACAGCTTATCTAAGGGTTGCTGTCTTTCCTATTCTAAGCACTGCCTAATTTATTCTCTCTTCCTCCTTATTGCTGCGTGGAGGTCTTTGCATTTTAATGTTAAAAAAAGTTGTCCGTGAAGTTTTGAAGGGCTGACTGGTACGATGACGAACTAAACCAGATGGCTGTACTTGCTTAGTGGAAGATGCCAAGTACACAGCATGTAAAACTCCACGATCGGTGGACTTCTCAATAAGCAGAATTTGGAAAGACTGTCAGCCCCAGGTTGGGGAGAGGTTAATGAGATCAGACCCCATAAGGTAAGGTTGTATCTCAGGGTAGCAGATCAAAGAAATCAGAAATATAATGTATTTCCATGTTTTATCTGTCACCACCTGCTGAAGTTAAGACTGCTCAGGTAGCTTCAAGAAAGCAGCCTCAAAGCAAGCAAACTCAGGAACCGGTGGAAAAGAAAAGAGAATATCTGGGACGTTGTCTCTCTCCATTCTAAAGGCACAGTGTAAAGTGCTTTCCTCTCCCAAGTATGTTATCAATATGGCTGTTGATTCCTGTGGGCTTAGCAGGTAGATACTGAAAGCTCAATTAGTGTGTGTAGCGGGTTTGGTTTGCCAACTGGGCAGAAACACCAATTTAGTGTAGTGGTTTGATCACATCTATTTCACTCTGTGAGATAAGGATTAGAAAAAATGCAAAGCAGGCCTAAAACTTGAAAAGAATATAAAGAAGTTTATTTCTAACAGAGTTAAAATAACAAGAAATAAAAAGAAGTTAAAGCAAAACCTTCTTCCCTCCAGCACTCCCCAAGCAAAAACTCCTTCCCTCCTCCCTTTTCTCCCTCCAGCACTCCCCCCTCCTTTTACCACACTGCACAAAGCGTAACAATTTTGGTCAGTGTTGCAGTCTTTAAAAGTATCTTTCTTATGCTTAGGGAAAAAAGGTTCTTCTGCCATGTCGTGGACATTTTTTCACATACTCAG
>VZTE01004907.1:754789-893177 GCA_013397775.1 Eulacestoma nigropectus | reverse complement strand
CACAAAGGTTCTCTGCTTCCAGTCTCTTTTAAACATGAATTATTCCAGCTTAAACACAAGGGCTTCTCTGCTTCTTCACAAACCTCTAAATGCTGCTTCACAACTACATGGCCTGGCATAGGCATTCTCTTACATCTCCACAGGCTGCAACATAAATTCTCACAGGCATGGGTTTTCATCTCCCCATACTTTTATAATGATTTAAAGAGTTCAGTCCTCCGCAGCTGCTAGAAGGGTTTTAAGATTGGCGCCGGAACGCACACGCCCTTTTCTCCCGCCGCCATCTCTGCGTCGTCTCACGTGACTGACTTTCTCTTTCTCCCTGACCGTGCAGCCTCCATGTTCTTCTCCCTCACGTCTTTCCCCACGGGCTGCGCTGGTGTTCAGTTCGGTGCGAGCTGTGCAGGCTGGAAAAGGAGGCTCCGCTGGTCCCGCTGGGTCTGCGCGGGCTGCAGGAGGGGGAGAGAGGAGGCCCCTCCTGATTTCTCCAGAAGCCGAGCCGGATGGATTCACTTATGGGCAGTCCATAGTTAATTTAACTGCCCGCAGCTCTGAGGGAAGGGAGAGGGGTGAGGGGGGGCAGGCAGGAGCCCAGGCCGGGCCCAGAGGCCGCCCAGGGCTCGGAGGCCCCCCCCTTCTCCCTCAGGAGACCGGGAGCAAGAGAGAAGCTTCCCGCCCTTGCACGGCGTTTAAATATGCAAAATTCGCAAAAGCGCATTGGCTTAAAAGCTTGTCAATCAACTCAGTTTCAACCCATTGCAGTGTGGACAGTTCAGAGCAGGACCACACTATCAGATATTGTGCAAAGGTGACACAGTAGACTTTTTAACTGATGATCTCACACTCTAAATAGAAAACAAAAAGAAAGGATGAGAAGGGAGTAGTACATTTACTACAAGCCAAGGTGTGGCTGCAGATGGCATGACAGTTTTACAAGGCAAAGAAAATTTTTCAATTAAACATCCAGGTTAGATTATCCTAGGAGGATTGTAAAAAGGAAGATGAGAATGAAGAGAGAGAACATGATTAGGAGGTGAGGGAAAAATATGAAGTGTGTGAATTAAGGATATTACAAAGAAAGGATCCTCTTCAAACCATTCAGCAGTATACAGGAATAACAATATCCAGAGCAGAACCTCTAGTGAAGAATATGACTTTCTTTTCATATGAGAGTATGAAGAAATTCCCTACTGCAACACCTCCTGGGAGTGTTTCCTATTTCCATCTGAGAAGGAACTTGCACAGATAAGTGTGAGAGAGGATAGGATTAGAAGCGAGAACATGACCATGATCCAGGTATTAATGCCTTCATAAAACAGAACAAAAGGAATGGTTCAGTCCCATAAACAATTAGAGGAATAAGAAGGAAAATAATATGAAACATGTCGCTGTAGAGCCAGGAACTGAGAGAGGCAGCAACATCAAGTCCAGTGAAAGAATGAATTATTTATTAATTTTACAATCATTTTTATATAGTCTAGTTCCGTAAAGCGATTGGACAATGTTCACACACCTCCCAGTGTGATTGGTTCAGGTTCTATCACATCCACAGTAAAATATTTCTCAGTGTACCATAAACAGAACTTAGCAAAACACCAGATGTGACTATCGTGTGGATAAACTCTTTTCATATCCTGCGTGAGAAAGGAAAGGTTCTCAAAGAATTAATGCAAGAAGCTGGAAAATTCATCTGCTAGCAGCATTTCGGTATCCACAATAACATACTTTCCGTTTCAGATAAGATTAACAGAGAAATGAAGAGTTCACAAAGTTATTATAGTGGTTTTCTGTTAGTTCCATGCAGAGGCAAAGGCTGCAGTGTGATTTTATCTCTGACTGGAATCATAGAATCATAGAATCCTACAGTATTCTGAGTTGGAAGGGACTCACAAGGATCATCAAAGTCCAACTCCTAGATTACAAACTTGAAAATCCACAGACGTAGGGTAAATAACAGGCACAGACAAAATAAACACTGTTAAACTGGGAGAAGACCTGAAAAAGAACTTCATCTGGGGATTGGAAGAGCATCTAAATAAATGTTTATTTTTTCTTTGTATGATACATCCTTTCTGAACTCATGAATAAGCATGATTTAAAGGCAAGTATAGCAGTGTTTCAAAATCTTGAACATTATATTGAGAGAGTAACCTTCATAGAGAGTTTGCCAACTTGAAATTTTGGCAGTGCAAGAACATGTGCAGGTTTGGCTAGTACACTTTTCTTCACATGTTGTTGTAAATAGTGCTCTTTAGACTCATGTATTCCGTATCAGGTATTTTTTTTCTCCTTGCTTTATTGGAGTCACAGAGAGAGAGAGCAACTACCAAGGGTAAACAGAAAATAGCGCTCTAAATTTCATAAAATTACGTGTCCTAGAAGATGTTAACAGTTTCACTTTTAATTTTACCCACATGAATGTTTTTAGAAAGTTCAGAGAATCTATTTTTACATGAATAAGCAAGGCAATGATTAGCCTTTTAATATAGAGTTTATTCTAGCTCATGTTTTAGGTCAAGTTTCCCTACTCCCAATAACCAATAATGTTTCTTCAGGTTTCTGTGGAGACATAGACACCATCCACTTGTTTAATCTAGACTACTAATATTTCACTCTACCTTAGAGCAATTGTAAAGCAAAATAATTTTAGAAGCCTATTGTAAATTGGACACTATCACTTAATAGCAATAAAAAAAGCAACAAAAATTTAAAATATCTGAAATGACTGTGATTTTAGCAGTTTTAAAATGACAGCTTGGTATATTCCAACCTGCAAGGGTGGGAATCAGGTCTCTTTCTCTTGCAAGATTTCAGTGTCCCTTACAGATTTATTTTGAAAAAGGAACAGGGAGTCAAGTTCACGGAAATACTTCAATGTTTGTGGTGTTTCACTGGATATGTGAGCTGCAATGCAGAATTCCAAGCTGTGTAGGTTTACATGGCAATGAGAGAACTGAGCTGAGCTGAAAATAATTCCTTGGATCTTTTAGCCTTGCAAAACAGAAGGACTAGAAATATTACAACCTGCTGAACTCTTTGACAAAGAGATTAGAAATATGATGTCCTGCTGAGTTCTCTTGCAAACAGACTGTGACAGTAGCAATCAGGAAGAAGAGCTTTATACAAAATGCTAAAGTAGTGAAACACCTTTCCTGCACAGCACGGCATGGGGTTGAAGTGCCTGACCTGTCTCTGAGAAGCTGCTGTGTTCTCTCAGAGTATAGGCACAGAACAATACAGGAATATTCCTGAAGTGCATTGGCCTGAGTGGCGCTGGGCATTTAGAAAGCTCTAATGTGGCTACTTTTGCCTCTGAGTTGGTTATCTCTCTATGCCATAACATTACATTGTGTGCACACAAATCCTAAGGAAAGCAGTTTTTCTACACTTTAATTTCTGTTGAGGGAAGTAGTAAGAAAGAACATGCTATCAAGTTGATTTTACATCAAGTGTTTGCCAAGTCAATGTTTGTGTTTTGATTTAATTGCTAAGTTGCATTGGATGAAGATAAAATAGTGAGGACAAAGGCTTGTTCTAGGGAAAAAACCTATCTTTTTCTCATTCTGCTGAAAACACATATGCTATTTCTAGAATATAATACTTACAAAGTTATTCTCCTCTTTGCAAAATTCAGAAGTTTCAGAGTTGCTTTATATATTTAACAGTATTTTGAGCTAGGTCACGTTTTTGCTTTTCTGTGATTCATGCACCAAAAATGACTTTTGGGTGGCTTCATACCAGTGAACTGTTTGTGACACGAAGCAGTATTATAGCTGCTTTGGAGAAGATGATATTGCTCTTGACAGCATATTAGGGATTCCTTCCTTTTATTTTATCTACCTCTTCCTCCCTACCTCGGTCTTGAATCCAGGGTTTTTTTCAATTATCATGTCCTGGTTTTAATTAATTTCTTTCTAGAAGTTGCATTCATTTATCCAGGTTTCATCACTAGAAGCAGTTGACAAACCTGATATTGAAGCCTTTAACACCATTCTGTGTGTCTTCAAAACTGCGAGGTGTTTGACACAAAAGGAGGAATGGAAATAATAGCACATCTTTTAGAGAGGAGTAAATATGAAGAAGTCTGCCCATGGTAGAGTCAGTCTGGGAAGTGATGTTGGACTGTTTTGGTACTTTTAAGTCTCCCGTTTCATGTCTACTTCACCAGCCTTTCTACCAACCATTACACACCAACTGTGTGTTTTTCTTGAAACAAGCACAGCATCACTGGGAAAAATGGTTCAAATCTCCCAAAAGAATTCTTTAGACAAGAGAATTTCTGTTGGTGGAAACTCGTGAATGCACACAGTGATCTTTAAAGAATGGCAGCTCCACTGATTGAGCTAAATCATGTTATGTTAATGTCCATACTACTAGGGATAGAGTACTACATCCAAAGCCTGAAAGTGTTCACTGGGAATTGATTAGTCTCCCTTTTACAAGAAAAATACGTTTCTTTTGTAATAAGATACAAATCTTGATTTCTATGGGTTTATTCCATCTTTCATTTTATTACAGTTTACAAAATTGTCCAGATTTTCTTATAGATTAAGATTCCTTGCATCATTTTCTGCATAAGCTGATTCTATTAGCTGGCTTTGACTCTGTGTCAAAATTTTCTGACAAAATATTACATGTCAAAGAGCTCTGAAAAGTCAAGAGACTAAAGGTGTTTTGTAATCTCTTCATGTGTGTAAAATGTATTTGATGAAATCAAATAGAACTACTTTTTAAAATTCTTTCTAGCCCAAGTAAAAGTTTCACCATCTGTTTCAGCTTCACAAAATTCTCATAAAATATCCATGACGATAAATGACTTCATATACATAATGGACTTGTGATTCCTTTCGCTGAACTTATCTTTTTAGAGCTCCTAAATGAATTACTAAGCTTGCTACAAAATAAAGCGGTAGTGAAATGTAAATTCAAAAAAACACAGTTAATTGTACCTTTTCACAAGTGACATTAATCTTTAAAATGCAATGCAGTGAGCACTACAATTTTTAAATAACTTCCCCTCTGTAGGGGCTTATTATCTAATTATATATTAATATTAGCAGGATGATCAAGTTTTATGTAGCTTTCTAACTTCCTGAAGATACATTTGATTGACATAATTGGGCTTTTGGTTACAGAACAGCATCTGCTTCCCATCTCAATTATATCAGTGTAAATCCAGAGAAATGTATGTTTTTTCAGTTTAGACACTTGCCTGTGAAAATGTTCCATAATCTAGAAGCACTTTAACACTTTATTTTAGTCCAGAACAAGTAAGAGCTTTTACTATTATTATTATGTGAGAGGTACTTCTTGTTAAAAGGTAATAGGGAAACAAAAAGAGAAATGGAGAAAACTGTCATTGGCTTTTAAGAGGTATAAAATACTGTACAAAGTATTATACAGGAGTTGAATGGGGATGAAGGTATGGGGTAAAACACAGCTATTATATTTCTTTTTCAAAGTTCTTTTATCAGGGTGTGTACACTGAAACAATGTTTTACTGTAATTCTGCCTTTCTTTTCCCTCATTGCAGCTCATTATTTTAAGAATGAGATCAGTCTGGTAAGAATGCATATTTAACATGAAGCAAAAAATAGAATAACATGCGATATCGAGATCAGCAATTTCATTGGTTTGCTTCCTACATCAGTCCTTGGAGAACACCTTTACAAGAATTAGTCCTATATCCGGATGTTGTTGCATTTTAATTCAGTTTAACATGCCAATTCAAATGCCCTTTAACAACACTTTAACAAGTACTGTATTTATAATGCAGTTTGCTCTCTTTGAGGTTTTCCCTACATATAATAATTTGATACATTGGCTGAAAGCTACACTTATTTCAGAAACTAAAAAATGGCTGCAATCTTCAATTTATTTTTGGAAAAGTACTTGTTTGATGATTTCATGAAAGGCATTTCTCATGTCTTCTTGCTGGAGGCAGGCAAAGTTTATGCAAATGGTAATTTGAATGCTGGCTGTGATTTAATAACGGGGATGGTCTCAACTTAGAGTGAAATAACTGAAAGTCATTAGTAATATAACAATCTACAAAAAAGAAATGCCAGTTATTACTGTGTTCTTGCCTGAAGGAATTAAATGCAGTTAATATTTTATAGATAGAATTACTCTTTATTCTGCCCATCACAATTGGAGAACACAAACAAATCTCAGTAATCTAACAATTACAGTTTTAAATGGATAACCTGGCTTTGGGTTCTAGAAAATGCTTCTCACCTGGTGTACAATCGTCTTCAAACAATGTATATCTGTCTGTCTGTCTGTCTCAGACAGTCCTCTTGAGTCACCAAAAAATGAAGGAAAAGCCAACTGTCAACATACAAGCCTTTACCAAAGTGCCTGCTAGGGCAGTTTTTTCCAAGTTTGGCTTTGTGCTGCAGGGGAAGATACGGATGTGTTTTCCCCACAACTGTGAAGTTGTATTAATGACCCGGTTCTGAAATTCTCTTTAGATGTCAATGACGAAAGTAAAATTTTGCCCTAGAACTAAACAAGATCCTCATTACTTTGTCAAGCATCAAAAGTTAGATATTAAAATGCAGTTAGATGAACTACCAGAATAACCAGAAATTACTTATCTAAGCTGGAAAACTTATTTTAGAGTCTTTCTAATGGTTTTACTCTCTCTCCTTAAAATCAGCACAAAATAAAGTTTCTGTAAATACCCACTCTGTTTAACAACAGGATCAAGGCAAGAATTAATTAAGAATAATTAGGCCAACTCAAGGCATAGCAGAGGCACCAGTTCACCACTTAGAAAATGAACTTTTAAGTCAGGCATTGGGTATCTGCTTAATGACGGGAATGGAGAGATCTCATAAATGCATAACTGATAATCTCTGTAGCATCACGAAGTATCACCATGTTACTGTGATCGAACATCACGTGGTTGTATGTATTCCTGAAGGATGTTAGCCATATATTTTTCTAAACTAAGTGGCACAATATAATATCACACCTCATTCCAGAGAGAAAAATGGCATTAAAGTGGACTGCTTTATTGAGAGGTTATTACTCCATAGTTGTTTGTGTTTGTTTCTGGTCCCGGTTTGAATGCTCCATTTGGTCGGATAATTTTCTGACCTTATCAACAAAGGAGCAGAACTACAAAACTTTCCCACATTGGCTGGGATTAATGGAGATGAAACCCAAACCCTTTCTATGCTTTCTGGGTCAAATTTGAGATTCTACATAAAGATTGCAAGTTATTCCAGCCACCAGTGAGCACTGGCCCTTGGAACCAGGTTACAGATAAACCAGAGGAGTGGCACCCAAATACAGATACTGCAGGGTGTCAGGTCTCAGTGATGCCTTGAGGGGCTACCTAGAAACAGAGACTAGACAGGAGTAAGGGAATAAAGGTGGATATTTATTTGAAAGGCCTTCAAAGGTACACCCTGGGGAGCCAAAGGCCACATCAAAGATGGACCCCAAGCTGGACCCCAAGATGGACGAGTCACGAGTTCTTCACACTTTTATAGGTTTGGTTCATCTGCATATCAGTATAAATTCGCCAATTAAAACTTTAGCTAATGATGTAATTTCTTCAATTTCTCCACCTCTCTAGAGGCCCTAGTTTACACTTTTTGGGCCTAGGACAGCCTAAGTGTCCTCAAACAACAAGCTCAGAGAGGCTTTGTTATGTCTATGTGGTATAAGAGAGCAACAACTAGCAGGCTACAAGAAACTTCAGAGTTACACACTAGGCAGTACCGAATTTAAAAATATAAAAGCTAGAACCTAAGGTATCATCAGCACCCACCACTTGGCTGTTTAGATCTGCTCCTGCTGCACATCACTGTCTGCTAATGTGTCGTGTTTTAGCCTCTTCATACCAGATTCGTGAAGAAAAGGGCTTATGAGCAGCAGTGTAGTGGTAAAACTGCAGCCACGTGTTGTAAGGTGGGTAGTGCAATAACAGCTTCCCAGTATTACATTGCCGGTGGAACCGTATCACAAAAACATCAGCTGGCTGAAGGGAATGCAAAAACAGGACTGCATTTTTTTCCAGTTTGCTCCATTTGTTCCTAGATGCTGTTTCTGTGAAATACAACATGGATTGTTTTGTCCAGATGCAGGTTCTTGTATTATTTTCTGTGATCAAGCAGTTCATTGAACCCTTTGTCATGGCGACAGATTGTGTTGTGATGTTCTTTTAGGGTAATATCACAATCATCTTGCCATATGATTTCCCTCTGATGCTGTGCTTGCTTGTATCCTAAATGCCCACACATAATAGCCTTTTCCTGCTGGCTGTAATAATAAGAAACTCCCTTGTTATGAGATACTGCACTTATTTTTTTCACACCATCAGCTTTACTCCCTTTTCCACACACCCAGCATAAAATACTGTGTTTATTTTTTAAGTATGTGTCAGTAGAATTCTCTGGGTTTTTTCCCCAGGGACTAAGATCTGCAGCAATAAAATTTCCAGGATCTTGTGGGTCTTATCTTCAGTGTAATTTGTTTGCCGTAACCTAAATAGTTCTCCTGATATGCTTGCAGGAATCTGAGCATGCATTTCTACGTTCTTTTTAGGGGAGCCAAGAGTATAGCTCCAAGGTTTCAATATAATTTAGATTCAGGTTTTATGTGACTGATTTTTCTTTCAACTGAGGTACTTCTAATTTCACAGAGCAGAGAATCAGGCCTCAAAGCTAGGGACTGCCTCCAAATATGACTGCTTTATGTTGTAGAAACCATAAAAGATATATAGCAAATACTGCACCAAAATGCTGAAGTTTTAGGATAGAACTGCAATGCAGAATAATTCTTTCTATGTGGTTTTTACTTTACCTCTACTTTTTGTTTGTGATAAAACAATTGTTGCATTTTCAGTTAACATGATCTAAAAAATCTCTTTCTTGACAAAAGTGAGTACTGCTCTTCTTTGTTGCATAGGCAGTATCTGTGGCCTGTCTCTCTTGCATAAGCAGATTGCACAGTAGTGGATTGTCTTTCATTTATGTCAACTTATACCACTCTGACAATGTTAGGAGTCTAAGATAATTTAAACAAATATATAAATATATGAGTATTCAAATTCTGGTCTGTGCAGGTGTAGTAACTCTTATACATATAAATTAGCTGTGGTAATACTTTGATGACACTTTGTTCATGTCATCACCATGGCCTATAAAATAAGGCCTTACATGTCTTCTGATAAAGAATTTGTTTTGTTCTTAGAAGAAAGGAACAATGGAGAAATATCTGCACCTAATTTTCCCTGGTCTATTCTCTAACTGCTCTTTTGATTCCTTGATATCACTGTTTCTCTAAATCAGTTTTTTTCTTGGTCTACCACATGAGCTTTCTGCTGCTGGTAAGAAAGCATTGGGACTGCACTGGCCATTTCACACTCAGGTGATTATTTGTCACTGTCGAGAAGTCTGGGAGAAATGGCATCTTGTATTGAAAGGAGTATCTAGGCTGCATTACTTGATATAGCAGAAATGTTTTTCAGAAATTCTTATGTTTCTCAGTAATATTAAGAGTCATGTGCTTCCATGTTGTGACTGTACCAGTTTCCATTGGTAAGGTTGCCAGTGGCTACTCATGGCAGCTTTTGTCCACTTTGCTGACACCTCAGTCAGAGTTTGAGCTATGTCCTCTCATACCTCCTCTTCCCAGTGTCCTGCATCTGTCCTATGAGTGGAGGCTACCTCAGGCACCTTCCCCATCCTCCCTGCTCAGAACAGGGATCACCTGGCTTCTCCAGTACTACTATCCCTTGGTCATTCCCAATATTTTTCCTTATGCATCACCCTTTATAAGCCAGTTTCCCCACCTGTTTTCTCTGACCCTTCTAAACCATGAAACAAACCACATACACATCCCTGCAGTCAGTGCGGTTTCCTAAGGGTAAGACCTGTTTCATCCTAATGACTTCAAAAAGTGTATTTCAAAGTGCTTTCGAAGGAACTTTTTAAGTCTGACTTGAATTTTGGTCTCATAAAAGGAGTTATCTCAGGCATCTTCCTATCCTACACACAGTATGTGTGTGTATGTGTGTTGTGGCAGAAACATGCTCCTGCAGTAACTTTCAGGAATTAGATGTCACACATGAAGTTGTCCAGCACTCAGCAGCTATGTCTGTATCCTGTATGTCAAAAGATTTAATGAGCAGTTATCAGCAGCCTGTTACTGTCAGTGACAATCTACTGTTAAACAACAAGAAGTTTGTTATGCTGAAAGTATCCTCTAGGAATTTGTCTGGTGACTGGTACTTAGCCAAACCAGTCACATCTGTTATTGTTCATTGCAATGCTAGGTGTCTCTGTAAAGCAACATAATTTAAGATGAAATATAGCAACCTAATGAAACTCCAGCAGTATATGTTTTTCAACAAATTCTTACACATTAGGATTAGAAGCAACATGTGTCAAAATATGTAAGGTTCTGAAAGCATATTGTCAATTTATTGATAAAGCCAATGATTCAAATGTGCTCTGCTGTAATGACAGTACACATGGAAACTGAAATGATTTAGAAGTTGGAAGTCTTGTATATGGCACTGTCATAATAAGGAGTTTTTCAGTGTGAGTGAACATCACCTGTGGAGACAAAGTTGGTACCAACCTTTCCTGGTGAGAGATAAATATGCAATCACAGAATGGTTAAGGTCAGGGAAATCTGGTCCAGCATCTCCACTCAAGCAGGGCTATGTAGAGCCGCTTGCACAGAACCACCTCCTTGTGGCTTTTAAGTATCTCCAAGGAGGGAGAGCCCGCAACTTCCTTGGCAGCCTCTGTCAGTTTCTAGCATGTAGTGGAGAGTGTCACAACAGGGGTATGATGCAAGAAAAAAAAACTTTTAAATACTTACAAAAAACCCCTCAACTCTGTGGAAGTAGTTCCAATTGCTTGCTTGAAACATAGGAGAAGATGTCTCTTTTTAAAGGAATGATTTTTGTAGCTTTGACTTGTAACTTTTGGTAGTGTGGAGATGGTATCAAATCAAACCTCAGTCCTGCCAGATGAGCTCTATTGCTGCAAAACCATTGCTTATCATTGATGGGGAAGTATTTTATTCTAGCTGCAATGTGTTTCCAATTTTTCTACCTGTGCCTTTTGTGCCTTTTGAAGATTTTTGTATAACCCCACAGGGAATATTCTTTGGGCAAACGTGTTAAATTTAATAGTAATCTGATTAATAGGAAAATTGTAACAACTGCATTGGGACAAAAATAATGGTTTTATAAAGAAAGAAAAATTACTATTTTTTAAGGTATAATATGAAACTTTATTCGGCAAATCAGTCGATAATATTTGTGGTTCTTCCCAGTGTATCAAAGCCTCCATTTCTTTCCTCTTCCCAGGTAATTGCAGGAAAATAGGCACCTCTGCAAGACAGGCCAAATGCACATCCCTATAGTCGGTGTAGTTTCCTAAGGGTAAGACCCATTTCATCCTAGTGACTTCAGCAAGCGATTTCTGCTGAAGAACTGGAAAATGTTCTTTCCTCTCAACTAGCAGAACAGAATGACTTTATGATGTCTATAATTCCACTAATCCACTTAGAAAAGGAATCCTGCATCTGTGATGGTGGATTAATTTCTTTTGTCTGTGCCATGACTTTGAGGAGGACTTGTGCTCCCAGATCATCTAAGTGCAGTTGCAAATGCCACACCAATCACACAGCTCCGCTGGAAGGGACCTCTGTTCCCAAGCAGCCTTATTTGCCATTTTGGTTTTGGAGTGAAACACAGTAAATCCCAGCAGCTGCTATAGAGTGAATATGGATTATTGACAAAATAATTATCAGATATTTGAGAGGTCTTTTTTCCCAGAAGATGTGAAGAATTTGGGGAATCATTATTTATTTGCAGAGCAAAGTGTATCAGGCATACCTGTACATGTGAGCTTCTGCCCCTGGCTTCCTTGTGAAATAAATCATATCATCTTATTTCTGTGTCTCAATTTTTCTGCTCTGTGTGGATCATTTCTATAATGCTATGGTGTTTGACATGTATAGCAGTTTTCCTTTTCCTGTTAAATTGAGGTTAACAGTACTACCATTTATGCTGTAAATTATAGTCCCTTCTGTAGAATTTTTGTGTGCCTAGAACAGATGGGAGCTTGCTTTCAAAACTCTTACAAATTGTTTGTTTACATTATGTTTCCATCCCTTTATCTCAGTAATAGTAGTACTTCCAGAATTTCATTTTTGTGCTGCAGACTGTTTCCACCCCTCCTCTCTCTGCTTCTGAGAAACTGTTAGGCTGAGATGGATAGTCTGAAGGTATGTGCTAAAAAGATGGGATACTGTACCATTTTGGAAGAATATTAAAGAATCTTCATGATGTTCTCCAGTGTCTAGGAACTTGAGATTGTATAAGATGCATAGATACATGCACTTGGTATAACCCTCTGCTACAGGAATAGGATCATAGTATTCTTATTTCTCCTTACTCTTGTTTCACCACTTTCTTCCCCCATTCCATTAGGAGTGTGGTTTAATGCATCCATCTGTTCTGCATTCACGCATTCCCATGACCCAAGTACAAATAGTTAGAAATAGTGAAGTAGAAAATTCCCAGCCAATAAAGGATCTTAGGAAGTGCAATGACTTTTCAAAAGTACCTTCTGGTCTAAATATTATGAGATTTTTGCATTCTTTATTTTTGACTTTCTGATTGTGTTGATGGGTGTTTATTTGGAGGACCAAGGGCTGATGTCCTCTAGCATGTTTGTCTTTCTGTGTGGAAAATCCCTACCATCTTTATTAATACGCTTGCTTTCCTATTCTTCTATCCTGTTTTAGTCCCTGCCATAAGGAGGTGGAGAGAAAGCTTGCATTTCACTTGCCATTCACAACATGGAAATCAGATGAAGATAGTGCTTGCAAAAAGTGGTCCATAACCAACAATTTTCTCTAAGCTAAAATATATTTAGAACCATTCTGAAGGGTGGAAGAAATGTGAAAGAAAAGTGTCTCACCATTTTCCAGCCTTTCTGGCCATTGGATTTTTGTAAGTTCCAAAAGCTGGGAAAGCCTGAAATACACAGCTGTGTGCCTGCAGGAAATTCAACAATCACTTAATTGTTTTGTCTTCTGAAAACAAAGTAATGAAAAACAAGTTCCTTTCTAAAGAGTTCCAGCTCTCCATACATGAACATGTATTTCATCCAAATAAATCAAACGACCCTGAAATGCCTTCTGGCATATGATGTATTGTGTTATAATATGATAAATTTGCAAGCAGAAGAAAAACACATGATAGTGTGAATGATAAAAAGTGAGCTTGCTAGGTCTTCAGTAGAGATTATCCTGCATAGTGGAATGGTTGTCTTTCTGTTGAGCTCTTCCAGACCCCAAAAAGTCCATATTTGTCAGTGTCCATAGTGCCATGTTGATCAATACTCTCTGTGAGCCACAACTTTCCCAGCAGGGATGGAGAATCATGTATCTCTGGGAGTGAGGGTAGGAGTAGATGGGAGAATAGAACTGAAATGGCAAGCAAAAATCATTATTTTGAGCACATGTATTAAAAATTGTGTCCCTGGAAATGGTAATTGATGCCAGTGAATTAAGAAAACTTTAAAACCAAACATGAGCACTAGAAACACACTGTGGGCATTTTGCAAGTACTAATAGAGTCCTCATCTAGAAGACTTGTTCTGAACTTCATTGTGTACGCAAACATGCACAGATCCTTGTTAAACCTTGTTAAATCACTATCTTAGTCTTTCTTCTATAAAACAAAAGACTTCAGGGTGCAGATACTCCCAGTGAATACACATAATTCCTATGAAAATAAAAAGTGAAAGTGAAGTCACATGGTTTAGTTTCTATGTACGTTTCTGGTATGGACTCTTCTGGACTCTGGCAAAACTGCATAACTTTGCCTCAAACTTTCTGTGGCATCTCAGAAAATCCTGATCTACAAATATGAATTCTCTTTGCTATTCAAATCTCTGTTAAATTACAGACTCCATTTTGTATACTAAACATTAATTGCACGTATTACAGCTTCACTTTTATTGATGTAGGCTGGGAATGCCAGGATAAATTTATATGCTCTGCAGAAAGCTATCAGTGAGTTTGTTAGGCCTTGAAGATTAATTATTCAAGTGAGAGTAGACAAAATATGGGCTATTGCTACAGGGAAAACAGTTTTTGAAGACTGTATTTTATATGGCCAAGAATCACCATGAAAGAAAGCTGTGAGAAAGGGTCAGGGAGGTTACCTGATTTAAGGGTGGAAAATTAATGATTGAAATGACCTTTCAGAAAAGGAATTGAATCCTGAGGAATAACTGTGTGGGAAGACAATGGAGAGACAGAGATTTTCACTTTCTGCAGAACAGAATTTCCCCACTTTTACTTATTTACCATTGCTCAGTGATTGATGTCTGTGCACATTGTCCTTTTTCCTAATAAGCGGAAAAAAGTGGGCTCGAATTTAATGAGAAGGACAGAGCTGTGGTTCCTAACTCAGCCAGACAGTTGCCTTGCAAGGCACTGGCTGGACAGCTCCTGTTCTTTGGGAGCCTTCAAACTTGCCCTGCTCTCCTTCCTCGACCTCCCAAAGACAGGGAGCTGCTTTTTCATGCTGTGCAAGCCGTACTCCTCTCCCTCTTTCCTCAAGTCTTGTTCACTTGCAGATTGTAGAAACATAATTCTTCTGTGTTTCTATGACAATAAATATTGTCTTTAGAAGAAAATGAACAAAACAAGTTAAGACAAGTTTTTGTCAGTTGCCGAATAGATTTTTCCCACAGTCACATGCACTTTCTGTCAGCCCACAGCTGCGGGTGGTTTTGCTGTATCCAGCCCTGTGTATGCTTTGAGCTACATGGTATGAAACACTGCTAAATGCATAGTTATTTTCTACCTGAAAAGAACATAACATGAAAAGACAGACTTTATGTGATGGTAATGTATGTTACATATTTAATAGAAACTCAAACATTGTATGTACTGCTGAGCAACCTGGTAGAAGGTGTCCCTGCCCATAGCAGGTCACTTGGAACTAGATGGTCTTTAAGGTCCCTTCCAACTCAGCCCATTTTGTGACTCTGAGACTCTGGTTCCTGGGTCACAAACCATTTTTTAAGTTCCTTTAAAATTTTAGTATTATAACAAAGACATCATTGTCATCCAATAGAGAGAAAGGAGGTGTGTAGGAATGTATTCATAAAATAGGGTTTCTCACATTTTCAGGTTATTGACCAAAAGTTAGTAGAGAAGCTATTTTCTGTCACAGACTCACATCATTCATGTGTCAACCACAGCAATGGGTGATATGGTAAACTGATACTAGATGAAAAATAAATACATTTATCTCTTTTGTCTAAAGCATTTCTAAAAAGCTTGTCTAAAAGCATTATCTAATTCATATCTATCTCGTTTATCTAAAGCAAGATGAGTAGGGATTATTTTCTTTCATTTTGAGACATATTTACAGTAGTCTTCAGGACCTGTTAGGTTTTCTTCTCTTGCCTATCATTTCTCCACACTGCACATACATTGATGTCTGCTTTTCCTTTTCCCTGCTTTTTGCTCAGCTGTCTGACCTTATTGTCTCCATTAAGTATGCCGCGGCCTGGTTTCTTTTTTTTCCTGCTTTGATTTTCTTATCTTCGCTCTCCTGCTTCCTTCTCTAAGAATGTATTCCTGAAAGATTACTGCCAGGGAGTATGACCTAGAATAGAAGTACTTAGTTTATCAGTTACTACGCTACAGGCATGATTAAATCCAGTAAAATATAAATGCAGTTATCCAAATTTTTTTTAATTCTTAAGCTTTCTATGAAAAAATTAAATTGGATTAATTAATTCAGAAACCAATGAGTAAAATTCTATTCCCATGTCAATTTGAGTGTGGGCAAAAGCAGTGTGTACACTTTTCCTGGGACAGTACTTTCATAGTCTGTGCAATTTACTGACATATTGGGATTGACCATGAATTTGTCAGTGTGCAGCAAGGAGCAGTGGCTCTCTAAGGGATACAACTGATCTTTTCCATCATTAGCTTTGTATTGTAATTTGCTTTTTGTCCTTTGATTGTCTCTGCAAAGACACTTGTGAGGCTGTCAGGTGTTCAGTAGGAATTGGAATTGTACCTACAGTAAATTTACCAGTAGCTTGTGAAATTAAGCAGAGAGCACTTATAATAACTTCACAAGTCTTACTCATTTAACTTAAATATCTTGCTTTTACATGTGATGAGTTCTACCCTTCAGATGATCCAAATATTTGAAAAAAGACAAACTCATTTTGTATGCTTTAAAGCAGTTTATTCATCAATTCTATTGTACTGTCATGATATACAGTCTTTCTTTTCAGCTCATAACTTTGTTCTAGGTAAGACTGATTTATTGGCAGACCACAGGGTCACTATCGTGCTCTGTTTACAGAAAATGTCATAAATAATATGGCCTGAAATGTCCCTCACAGATACAGAGGACTATAAATTACAGAAAGTCTTTGTGTAAAGACATTCTACAGTGAGCTAATTAAGGCATTCAGGCATAAAGCTGATAACACAATGGAAAAAAAATTAAAATATACAGCATAGTGAGAAAATCTATGCTTTTGACTGAGATTTGAAAAGAGAATGAATTGATGAAGCAGAGAGAAAGAGGCAATCTGTTTCAGATGGCAGGTTACAGATGAGAGGGTGTTTACAGCAAGTGCAGTAAGTGTGAAGGAACAGAAAGAAGCCTGGCTCTAAACTGCAAAAGAAACAGAAGAGGGAAGAGAAGTGTGTTGAACTAGAGAAAATCCATGGGTTTGGAAAGTAAGAACAAGAGAAGGCGTCTGTCTGGATGATGTATTGCATGGAAAGCTGAGCTGAGCCAGACTTGAAGAATCAAAGTAGTAGTGAAGAAAATAATAGAAGATGGGGTAAGTCTGCAAAGGGGCTATTGCAAAAGAATGGCATTAAAAAGTGTGCTTGTGGGGAAATTATATGCAGGTTTGTGCACTAGAAATTGAATCCTGTCAGGTGTTGTGCTATTGCACATCAACAGCAAAAGGCTGCCCAGTCTATCCTTTCAAGTATCTTTCTAACCACATAGGAAACTGAATAGAATATTTTCTTATTGCTGGGAAATATCCTGGCTGGGGAGACTGACCAGCATAAAACTTACTCACTGTGTCTAAGGTGCAATTGTCTGTCAGTGATAACCAGGCTGTGGGTAGCCTGCAGCCATGCTGCAGGCAGAGCCCTGGTCTCCCATTGTTCTCTTCCCTCCTCACATTTGATGCGGCACTTGTAGCATGCAGTGGAACACTCCTCCTGCACTGGTGCAGTGAAGTGCCTGCATAAGCGTCTGGATGGATGCGGTGATGTCTTTTCTATCTCTTAGAATGTCTCCCTAGAGAGGACTAGAGTTAAGAGCTGGGATACCTGGAAGAGGAAGGTGGTAGATTGCAAGATTCAGGATTTTCACTAAGGTGGTGAAAGTTCTCCCCAACAGATCAGCATGGTAGTTGCACACGCACACCAAGCCATGCCATGATCACAGAATCATAGAATGGATTGGGTTGGAAGGTACCTTAAAGGTCATCTAATTCCAACCCCCCTGCCATGGGCAGGGACACCTTCTACTAGATCAGGTTGCTCAAAGCCCATCCAGCCTGGCCTTGAAAACTTCCAGCCATGGGGCATTTGCAACTTCTCTGGGCAATCTGTTCCAGTGCCTCACCCCCCCTCATAGTATCATTTCTTCTTCATATCTTATATAAACCTACACTCTTGGTTTGAAGCCATTCCACCTGTCAGTACCTGCTCTTGTAAGTCATCTCTCTCCATCTTTCTCATAGACTCCCTTCAGGTACTGAAAGGCTGAACAATCCCAATTCTCCCAGCCTTTCCTCATAGGAGAGATGCTCCATCCCTCTAAACAACATGGTGGCCTCCTCTGGACTTGCTCCAACAGGTCCATGTCCTTCCTGTGCTGGAGACCCCAGAGCTGGATGCAGCACTGCAGGTGGGGTCTCACCAGAGCAGAGCAGAAGGGCAGAATCCTCTCTCTCACCCTGCTGGCCACGCTGGTTTTGATGCAGCCCAGAACATAATCAGCTTCCTGGGCTGGAAGCGCACACTGCTGACTTATGTCCAGGCTCTCATCCAACACTGTATTTTTAGGCAATATATTTGCAGAGGTTCATTCCTGTAGGGCAGTAAAGGAATTAACGTTGTCTGAAAATATTCTATCTTTATATTTATGAAGCTTTAGCAAAGAAAGTTATGATCCTTTTCAAGAAGAATGACTTAATCTTTGTTTAAAAAAAAAAAAAAAGGAAAAAAAAAAAAGAAAAAAGCAAACCAAAAGTTCCTGCTAGCATAACCACATGGACTGGAACAGATTTCCATAGAAGTGTGTTATTTCTGGATGTGAGTACTGTGTCTTTGAATAAAATGTTGAAAAACAGTATGAGTATGCTACTTGTGCACATTTCCAGAAAGATAAAACTGGTTACAAACAAATGAGCTCAAATAATAAGTAGTTAAAATTTTAATAAAATAAGAGAGGCCAAGCAAAACCAGTCAGTCAGTCAATTACAAGTCAACGAAAGTAGACACATAAGAAGTCATTTATGCCATGTTCTCTCTGGAAGTCAAAACTTCTTCAGTCATAATGGAATGAGGCTCTGCATGAGCACAACTCCAAGTCTGATCCCAGTTTGGCTTTTTTTCCCCTGAAGATCTCATTTACAGCACTTTTTTCAACATTTTTTTCAACAATTATTTAAATTTTAAATTCAGAAAATTTTTATTACTGGATGTCTCAGTATTTTTTTCCTCAGCTGCAGTGAACACATAAAAAGAGAAGGGTCATTGTAACACAGATTAATGAGAATACTTTTCAGTGGTGGTTTTGCTTATTCCAATAAAAGAAGATTGACATGCAAAAGTCAGAAGAATGAAAATAACCAGTGGCACCTGTACTTTCTGAGAACTTCAGGTTTCCCCTACACTAGGGACTAATGGCAACAAGGGAGGTAGCAAAACAACTTGCCTTCACAAACTTTTCACAACTCCTAAAAGCAAAATAACCTGTAAATCAAGTCTGTTCCATATTTCCTGCAACAGCCAGCAGTCTCTGTTTGCCTATAAACTAGTAAATGGAGCAGGCATAGTTCTTTCAAGTACTATCACATTACTTGATGGTAAAAGCACTTCATTGTTCAAGTTCCCATAATAAATATTCATGCTTTTACAGACTTCTGTGTCTGAAAAACCTGCTTAGGTGTGCAGTCAGCCTGTTTTATTTATTTCATTTTCCTAGGAAAAATGGTTTGGAGATTGGCAGATGAGTAATTGTGGCCTCTATCAGTGTGACCCCTTGTGAAGCTAGTGGCTAAACAATAGATCCATAAAGCTATCATCCTGCACATTTGGAGTTTTTTAGTAAAACTGGCTGGCAGATACTTCATTCACTTAACTTAAGCAGAGGTTTTTTTCAGGTACAGCTACCATTATAAGTCTTTTTTGTATAACACAGTTCTGATCCATGAGGTCAGTGGAAGCCTTTGCATTGAAATTGTGCATGAGTTTTGGGTGAGGCAGTAGTCAATTAGCATTTATATGTATACACAGCTTCAAAGACTTATGTGTGATGGAGAATAGGGATGTGGAAAACAAAGATTATCTGTTTTGGTGGAGGCTAGAAACCGTATGCTCCTTAGCAATGAATGTGCTGTGGGATTTCAGCACTTAAATGTTCTATAACAGGCACAAAATTTAACTGTTCACTGGTTATATGCTGCACTTGAAACAGCAAACAAACATTAGAATGGGAAAAATATGCTCTGTAAATAGGCAGTAGTGACTTTCTCACTGAGGCTGCTTCTGTGCAGCAGAAGGAAAGAAAAGCTAAGCTTTCATTTTAATAACTATTTGAAGATTTCATTTAAATGGATGAAGTTTCCTGCTAAGCAGCTCATACTATTTTTCTTTTCATCCTTGTTTGCCTGACAGATGAATTTGGAGCCAAACAAAAGCTGAAGAAAGAAACCTGAAATATTGCAGTTCTGACTGGCAGGGTCAATTACATTGTCTTGATCTGAAGAACTGAGAAAGTTCCATGAAGAAAAGATGTGGGTCTGAGAAAGTGTACTTGATATGGATCCCATTTTGTCCGTGTACTGCCATAGGTTGCTTCCCTCCATGGGACCAGACATGTGAATGTCTGCATAGATACATTTCCAGGAAATCTCTCTAACTTGCTCTTTTAGATAGAAGTGACACATATTTGGGCAAGATACTGTATTAATAGTGCCAGTGGCATCAGCCATCCTGTGGGAGATTGACAGCACTGCAGGAGATAAAAAGACCTGTGCAGCTGAAAGCACAGCCCAGCCCAGACTGTTCATGCATACAGCTTTGCATGATCTATGCCTCTGGGATGAGAAAAGATAGAGCCATGGAAGTTGTACCATCCTCAGGGACCCCAGGAATTAAGTTGAATCGGCAAGATTTAAATAGGAAGCCAAACCTGATGAAAGAGTTTGTCATCTAATCTTTAAATGAGGTTTACTCTGTGTACATGCAATTTTGTGGCATCTGTTTACAGAAATAGAACTTGTTTGGTGGCCCTCCTTTACCTTCCTCTCTTGTCAGGCTAAGTGCTTCTATAGCATTAGCCTGGTGCAGTGACCGGTGTGTCTTCTCCATTCTCTTCTGCAAGGAGGAAGACTTTTGTGTGTGCTCTCCAAGTACATGTCTGGGTGGCTGGCTGTAAAGGGAAAGAACATGCAAATATCTGCATGCTTATAAACAGTGATTCTTCACTTCTCTTGTGTTCCACCTCCCTGAGGTGAGTCTTCTTATGCTATGCCGGCAGGGGTAATTCAGCATCTCACTTCTTTTCCTGGGGAGGTACCACAACTGTCCCATGCTGGATTGCTACTGGTCATTCAGGCAGCACAGGTGTCTCTGTGTTATGATGGACTGTCTTGTCAATATGCAGATCTCTTGCTCTGGGCTTTTTCTGTTGTGTGTGGTATTACCTCATTTCACAGCTGTTCTATATATAATAGGAGATGGTTCTCAGAAAAGGGGGGGACGTCGAAGGTACAGCGACCCTCACAATAGGTAAAGCACTGAATGCTCATTAATAAGACACAACTTGCAAAGTCATAATGATAATAGAAACGGCAGTGACAATTTCCTGGGTCAGTGCTTTATGTGCATATGTTTCAAATTCATGCAAGGAATCCTATTAGAGCTTTAAAATAATTTGCTTTGCCTCAGCAAGTTTTTGTGCTCATTTAAACCCCTGGTTTATCATTATGAAGTGTATTAACGTTCCCATGTTCAATGCTTATTTCTATCCTGAGAGAAATAAACAAATAATACTTTGCAAATGGGTTTCTTGAGAAAGGAGGATAAGCGGCAGCAGGGTATCATTTGCACTTGGAGCCGATTGCTTTAAAAAGCTTCTCTAGAGTTCAAAAGGTTGAAAAACAGACTTGGTGAACATGTGTATTTTACTTACATTTTCCTTTTTTTGCTTAGAATGGATTTACAGAGCAGTCTTTTGACAGGCATGAGGCAGTGCCAGTTACTCAAGTCTTGCATGAAAGAGGAGAAAGCACTAAGTCTTATTTGCACAGTAATTCTGTGAGACTGCTAGCCTCAAGTGTAGGCTGCTCCCTGCTGCTGCTACTATATATACCCCATGAAAGACTGGTTTAAAGCATAATGAAACCACAGTGGGAAAAGATGTGTTCCTTTTCCACAAGTATTTGGAAACAAATAAGCATCTTTTGAAACAGTAATATCTCCCATGGCAAAAGGTGGGCATGCAACTGCTCACAGCAAAGGTTCATGTAAGGCCATTTAGAAATGGGTAATTACAGGAGTGAATGGAGTTCAGAGGGTGTTGTTTGAATGAAAAGGTGTGTGGAAGTAATGGGAGAAGAAAGTGGGAAGTCCTTGGGAGTGTGATCCTGAGCAAGTACCTTGTGCTGTGGGTCCTTGGAATGGCAAACAGAGATGTTGTCTCTTGCTATGCAATGGTGTATTCAGGAAACAGAACTTTGTAAATAAGCAGAAATGCACCAGGGATATTTTACCCCAGTTCTGATTTATTTTCCTGAAGTAACTAATGTCTAATATGGAAATGCTTTAAATTTTCAGCGAACAGTGAGATTCAGAAATTATTTCGTTGTTTCCTCCTGGACATTTACTGCCACTGGATACAGTTGGTATTCAGACTTCATTTCTCCTAATCACCTACTGCCAATTGCAATTCTCTTTGGAAAAGCAAATAATTGATTTTTGTAACGTGGGGACAGTCAGTTGAGGACTTAGACAAAGACCATCATATTTCATGTGATGTAATCTGATTTTCAAGTGGAAAAGACTGGTATATTAATTAGACAGTGTTTTAATACTGAAATTAACTGCATATGCCAATGTTGAAAAGTGCTCAGTCAAACCAGTTCTTGATATCTTGGTGCCTGTTTCTTGGGATTTAAATAGAAGTAGCTTGGTTTTTCAAATAGTTCAATACTTGCATCACCCCTTGGCTTAATAAGCACATCTTCTGTGACACGATCACAGCACAGCTCATTTATAAATCTGTCATGATAACATCCATGGAATTTGCTTGTTACAGAAATGTGTTGTGGCAGCAGGTGATAGAAAGGTTATAAAAAAATGTATTATAGCAGGAGATTTGAATCATTGTCAGGTTTTATACTAAAATTGCCTTGTAGGAGGTACAGCAATTCTGCACAAAGAATGTGCAATTTATAAATGGAAACTTTTACACTACAGCACTTTCTCCATGCATGATTAGACTTCTTTAGGGGAAAAAAAAAAAAAAAAGAAGGCAGAATTGTGCAATGCTAACACTTATGAGTAATGCATGATTGATGATCTCCTAAAGGCAGTGAGCAAGAAAATTACCTCCTTCCCTCATTTAAGGACACTATTAGAAGACTCAATGAGTTCAAAGCTCAGGAAATTATGTTAAGAGGACTGAATCAGGCTTTGAAAACATCAGGATAAATTATTTTCTCAGCAGTTCCAGGGTAGGATTTCTTTTAATGCACTGTAAAAGAAGAATACTTTGACACACTCTTACATGGTTCTCTTAAAAAGTATAAGTCACCACATTTGTGACTTACTCGCACAGGTACAATTCTCTTCAAGTACTAAATGTGCTGCAATCTGCAACGTCTCAAATTAATATTGCATTTTAAATGCTATGTATGTCCTAGTACCTCAGAGCAGGAAGTAAAGGAATCCTTCTTTTGGCTGGGTAGGTAACATGGTATGCTGGGAAAGAACAGAAGGAGATAGCACCATCCAAAACACCGGTGTTTTCTCCTGCAGGGCTTGAGAGTGGGACTGAGTGTCAGCTAGCAATGTACACTTCTACTGCTAGAGACAGGGAAAAGGGGAATGGTGCTAAAGAGATCTAGGGATCCTTTTTTCTTTTTTTTTTTTTTTTCCATTTTTTACCTTGTACCTTCTGTAATTAACCATCTCATGGCATTGCTGTACTATCTGTCAGGAACTGGTGAGAGGTGCCCTGCAGCTGATCAGAGGAACATGAAACTGGGTCTGTCCTGTCAGAATCCTACTGGGGCATGCATGGCAGCTCCTTTTTAACTAGTTTCAGAAGATAACAAGACTTACACAGTGCTCCTCTCTGTGTCTATCTGATCTGAGCCTGCTGACTTTAGCAGAAGTTGTCCGAATGATTCAAAATTTGGAAGACGTAGTGGTCTCAAATGCATTATGCTCTACACAGTTTCCAGCAGGCAGAGAACAGGCAGCTTGAGCAGCCCTGTAAAAGGAGTGCCCACTGTAACAGGAACTCTACCCTTATGAGGCACAGGGGAGTCTATATGAGACAGTGTGTATGATGCAGGCACCTCAACTGGGAAGACTATCAGCTGGAACTGACCCTGTGTGAGATGTTAGCAAATCCAGTCACAATAGACATCCTTATGAAGTCAGGTTTCATAGTTCTTGTCACTTCTGAATTTTGTGAAACACAATTATTGGCTCCTCAGATGGATAAAATGCAAGATCCTGATTCCAAACATGGCATGTTCTAACACAGCCTTTAAATTAGGGGGACATTTCACTACCTACAAAATGCAAAATACAATTTGTCTAAGGTTCTAACCAAAATCCCCCATGGGAGTGGCCTCCAAGTATGACACTTAACTTATATCAGTATTCATGAATGTTATGCTGGCAAAAACCTGTATGTTCAAACCATAAATACCTTTTTTATATTTAAAGTGGATCACAGTGGACTTGTAACGTGCCTCTGTCCTATCACAATGACTTAATGTGGGTTTTTAGATGTATTTTTTGGGGTATGGAAACAATTTTGTGACTTTTGCTATCGAGTAAGAGAGAAAAATTATTTCTGACCTACCTTCAGACAGGAAGGTAAATTGGCAATTGTCCTATTGCAGAACCTTTATTTGCTGTAATATAGAAATATAACACTAAAATTCCACATTATTGCCTTTAATACAGCAGTGTAATACAAATAAGCAGAAATGGTGTATTAATATTATCTGTCAGGCTAAGAGAGCTGGGGTTGTTCAGCCTGGAAAAGAGAAGGCTCTGGGGAAACCACATTGTGGCCTTTCAGTACTGAAAGGAGCCGTATACAAAATAGGGAGAGTGACTTTTTACACAGGCAGGTAGTGTTAGGACAGGAGGAATGGTTTTAAACTAAAAGAGGAGAGATTTAGATTTGATACCAGGAAGAAATTCTTTACTGTGAGGGTGGTGAGGCACCACAACAGGTTGTCCAGAGAAGCTGTGCATGTCCCATCCCTGGAAGTGTTCAAGGCCAGGCTGGATGGAGCTCTGAGAAACCCAGTCTGGGGGAAAGTGCCCCTGCCCATGGCAGGGGGGTTGAAATTAGATTATCTCTAAGGTCCCTTCCAACTCAAGCCATTCTATGATTCCATGATCCTCTGATTAATGATAGACCATCTATTTTATTTCTGTCTGTACCAGCTTTGTGGGGCTGAAAGCAACACTTGAGAGGCAAGGGAAGTAAAAGAATATTATCTTTTTGTTGCCTTTTGGGCAACTTAATACTATCCCCTTATTTGGCTTAACATCTTCCCTTTGAGCATTTGAGATTACTTCACCAACTCAGACAAATTATCTGCATTTTAATAGTCACTTAGAAATGACATGGGATCAATTCTCTCTAGTCTTGGTCAAGACTAATTCTTTCCTAACGCCACAGTATCATAAAATAATAAGAATTTCAATGAGTTTCTTGAATCTACCAGACAGGGTTAACATTCCTGTTTTCCCTTTGCTCTATGGAAATAGATGGGTTTTTCTAAACACAAAAAGTATCCACTCTTTTTCAGACTGTCAATATCAAGATCTATGAAAGTGACAAATAAAAAAAGAATAGCAGTAATGTATCCATGTTAAAATTGCTCTCTTAATACATTGCATCAATTGCTCTCATAAAATACCAGTTGCCTCACAGCTACCATCACAGAAGGACAGAAACTACCCTTCATTGCAAGTGCAGCAGACAGGAAAATGTCTAATCTAGGCTGTGTCTAGATTAACTGAGCCAGAGGCAGTTCTCAGCTCGTGTGTATTAAGCTGCTAGACATTTCGTAACATGTCCATGAGAGACCCAGGCACATTTCCTGTCCTTCTTCAGATTTGTGGTTTATTTGTGAAGGAGGCAGGTGTGTAGGTATAAAGGGAGCACATTTGCTACCGGAACCAAGCCTGCTGGTGGGAAAATCCAGGAGCGTGTGTTTGATAAACAATTTAAATTTAATCAGTGTCTACATACCTTCACATAGCTGAATATGCCAGTAAAAGCATTAAGCTTCCACATGAACAGGCTTACTGAAAATTTGGCTTTAAAAGCTCAACAGAAGCCATTAAAGTGCTGGCTTCATCATAATTAAAAACTAATCAGGCCCGTCACTGCTGAAACATCAGCTTCTCTTGTTTGTATACAGACTATATCATTAATTTATTTAAATGTCAGCAACAGACTTCATTAAGGTTCCCTACACTTCATCCTACATCTCTGTGCAAGATGTGAAGTTATTGCTGCGAACCATCTTAGTTGGTTCAGTGCAGTGTAACTCAGACATGACCTTGGACACATCCTTTAAAGTCTTTGAGGCTTGAGTGTCACAGAGTATTCACTATGCTGGTGGCTTAGCACTTTTATACCGTGAGTGCTTGTTCAGAACATTTACAGCTTTTTTTCTTTACTTTTTTTTCCCCCACAGTGACATAAAAAGCACACTGTAAGGGCCAGGATTATCACCAGATGTATATGCATGTGGCTGGGAGAGAAAGAGGATAATTGCATCCACATCTAAAGTGAAAAAGCAGTTTTCTTCCAAGAGTGAATGCCCTCAATTCAGTGGGTAACTCTCATTTGCTTAGCTTTGCTGCCCACTGGGACTGAGAATAGCATCCTCTTCTATTCTGCCACAACTTACTTCCCTTGCTTCCTAGATGGTCTGAAATTTCATGAGTGCCTAATGGTTCTTTTGTTGAAAGGAGTTTTTTGACACAAACTACATGTTAGATAAAAGATGCAGATCATACAACTAGCATGAGAAGAAAAAAAGTCCCTGAAAGCATCAGAACCTTAAAAACGTAGGAAATGGAGTGTATTAACATTAACTTCTGCATAATGAGATGTGCTTGATGTGTTGAGTTAATGCATTAGCCTTTCACCCTAGAAACCTGTGTTCAAAACCAGAATTATGCAGAAATTAAATTGGTAACCCGATACAATTCTCTTTTGAACATTAATTCACCTTGTACAAGTCACAGTGCAGTCTGATCTGCCTGGATGCTAAAGAGCAGGCAACTGAGACAGCATGGAACACAGCCAGCTCTCTTCTGAGCACCTACAGGGCAGTCAGGTCCTGTTGGTGCAATGCTTTCCCTTCAGTAAAGTTGTTGCTGCTGTAGGTTTTTCCATTGTTCAGCTGACTTCTGTGCTGCCAGTATATATGAGTTGAAAATAAGCCCCTATGGTTGTTCAATGTAAAAGTAATAGTCTGTTACTTAGATTTCATTTAAGGCACAAACAAAGGTCATCTTAGCTGATTATTTTGAGATTACATGCTCTGAAAGAGAGGGATAGAGAAGCACACTGCTTCAGTGGCCAAAAATAAATAAGCTGTGGAAAATGGAGCCTTATTAGGGTTGCTGTTTTTCATCACTGTGCTCCATTACATTATGTCAAAATCAAATTGCATTAGGCTAGCAGAGCACCAGCCGACATGCACATTCAATCAGGGCTTTCTAAAGCACGCTCCCATTTTATTATGTGCATTGTAGGCAGTACTTAAATATTAACTGAGCACAAATTCCACTTAGAAGCATTTTAAAAATAACCCTTGAGGCATTCTTTTTCACGCTTTTAACAGCCTGAGGTTTTGGGTAAGGAGAGGAGACAGCTACCCACAGTGCTCAATTTCTCAACTATGCTGAACAAGTAAGAATCAGCAAGAATTCAGTACAAGATCCTTATTGCTCAAGTCCTTAAAATATGAAGACATTGGTACAGTTACATGTAAGCAGCTAATTCATCTTCAGACCTTCAGACACAGGTATAATTTTTTTTAAAATCCCAAACACAGCTATTTTAGTTTGCATGGTAGCAGTGTACGTGTATTTGTGAGCTAAGGATGAACGGTTGTCCTTTTCATATATAATCTCTCTGAAAAGATGTCTGCATACTTGTGCAATTGTATGAATTGTAAGAGGTGTTCCTGGATTTGGTATTTGCCAGCCTGACTGTCAGAGCAGCACTGATCTTGCATCTGATGTGAACTGTGAGCTTGTTTTTCTTTCACTGATGAATCTCTTGAGTTACATGTTGTTCTTAGCCACTGAGATGCATTGTGTCCCCCCAGGTGAGGCTGCTCTGAAAGTCTCCCATGTATTCCAGCCTCCCACCATGCCTGAAACACCTGCACATTTGCCTAAAATGAAGCATTCCATGAACACTTTGGCAGTAGAAGTGTTTGGTGCCCACATTTAGACTTCCGCATATGCACACTGGTTTCCCATCCTGGACAAAGAAGTAATCAATGTTTGCCACAGCCCTGCTCCTAATCAGTAAAACTCCCAAACATCCTGTGTGTTTCTGTTGTATTCGGTGTACTTGTGGCACTCTGGCATCCATCCTTTTATCACAAAACAGGGATCAATATTCTTCCCTCCTACCTTGTAGTGGTGGACTCTTCCTGCAATGTCAGACTCACTCTTGGTAGCTGCCCCTGGCAGTCTAGGCAGCTCAGTGGCACAGCTCTTACATGGTAAGTGTAAGGTGCTCCACAGCTCTTACCCAATGCAGGCATTTACTGTGGAGTTGAGGGAAATATGTTTGAGATCCTGGCACTGAAGAAGAGCTACGTACCAGAGCTCTCATTTCCTGAGCAAGGTCAAGGACTTATGGGCAATCAGTTTTGGAGACACTGTCTCCCACCACCACCCTGAGACAAGTGAGTTTTGTGAAGTACTTAACCTAAGAAGAGGGATGAAATACTTTAACATGGAGCTCTAAGACAGACACTTGACCTGCAGAGAATGAAACTTCACATGCAACTTAAAAAGTGCATCCTTCTGATGCCTCTCTTTTTCTCTTCAGCATGCTGCAGTCATGTTCCCAATTTTAGTAGTACCTCTGGTATTCTTCTGTGTCTCACCTTCAGCCTTAAGATATCCCTCCCATATAAAAGCTACAAAATTTTGTCTCATCTACAAGTGGCTCAAGTCATCTCTATAAACTATAACCCACCTCTTGCAACAGGGTAATACAGTGCTGAGGCTGTAACCCAACAGTGAGCACATCATAGCCCTTTCAGCAAGTTCATTATTCTCATCACACCTCTGTGTGGGAAGCTGTGGTACAGCAGTGTGGAATGCCATGCAGATATGACATATTCCCTATCTCGCTTTCCAAACCACTCTTTTTTTTGTCTTGAACTCTTAAAAAGGGGTGTTGGAGCTGCCTCTTGAAGTGATGGCATTGCTGTGGTCAAAGAGCAATCATTAGTTCATGTCAGTGTGATGCCAGACACTGCTAGAAGTTAAAATCCAGCCTTCCTCTAGTGTCAGTTTATTCTGAAGCACATGAACATCTGTAATAAGGAAACATTTTCCCATGAAACATTTTTCTATGAATCCTGGCATTTCATTTCTTTACACTTCAATTATACTTGACTGAGAAACACAACAGGAGGATTCCAGAGGTTACCCAGTGGAATAAACAACAGCCTTTTAAATGCAAAGACGATAAATAGGCAAGTTGATAAGAGCTGAGTATCTGTCAATTTAAATGGCATTCAGCAAGTGAACTTTTAATTGAGATGAAGCATTGTGGCACAATGTACTCCATTTATTACTTTTCATTAACTTTCATGTGACCTATTTCTCTACCTCTTGACAGGTTCATCCTTCTGAGAACTTCACAGACAAAATGATATTTTCCTTTTCTGTCTGCTCAACTGTGATCTCAGTTTGAAGCATTGCTTAGCATTCACCGCTAAAAGAAATAATGCCAAAGGCATTAAACAGTGCTTCATACTCCCTCTCCTGTTGTTCAATTTTCCTCCTGTCTTTTAACCTTATTTGTCTTATAGTCTGGAAAAAGTATTTGGTGAGCAATCTTCATGGTTTTCTTTTTTGGCCAATTAAAATGAGACAAATGTTTTGCAGTTGTTAATCTCGTGAAAGAACAAAAAACAAGAAATGCTAGAAACTATGGTTAACCTCAGTCCTTAAAAAAATTACAGGCATATGGTAAGGAAGTGATTAGTAATTATGAAACATAGTCACCAACTTTTGGATTCATAGGAGTATTTTTATTTACAGTTTCTCTCTGTGTTTACTTGATTCCTACTATAAAGGCAGCAAGAATGTAATTTCAGTGGTTTTGAGTGTAAATACGGATTTCTCGTAGGTCTTACTATGTCCTTGCTGAATTTCATTTTCCTGAAGTGATTCATTTTCCTGAGTGGGGATTCTGCTATGAATTCTGCCTGGTGATAATCCCTTCCAGTTTCAGCTTCCACTCACTCACCTAAGAGTGGTTACTCTGTACCTTCATTTTTAAAATTCTAAATTTTTTCAAGTCCTGCTTTAAAAACTAGTGATAAAGAGAGTTTATAAGCATGTTAGTTCCTGGGGACACTATCATCCAGATAAAATGAGTTGAGACAACTAAAATCCAACTAGGCAGCGACAGGGAAAGGATCTATATATCCGTGGGAAAAGGGGGGAAAAAAAAGGTCTTTCCTTTCTAACCTATGTACCCAAATCCAATATTGAAGGTGCTTATGAGCAGTGTAATTTAAAGAGATAGTTTTGAAGAAGTGGGGACTAAATATTTTCAGATGATCATACTAATTTATAGGATAAGTTACATTCACATAAGGTACATTTCTTGTATGAAATAGGTACCTGTTAAGAAAGAATGGCACTAGAGTGTTCTAAAAATATTGCAAAAAAAGTTGATACATGCAAAATTAAAATGGTCATTTATGTGTAGGAATATAGTAATTATTTACTGCTGAGAGTGATACCTGGAAAGTATAAATGCAGATTTGGTTAAGCATGAAAATAATTTCTAGTGTATGATTGATTAGGAAAGTTATCTGATTATGTTGGACTTGCTTAAATAATTCTATAATTTGCTGAAAACATTTGTTTAATTTCATTCAGTAAAATGTATTTAAATCTGCTCCAGTGTCCCATCCAGAAAATAGCACACATACTTTAGGCAGCTTCCCTTCTACATGAACCCAAGATTGCTGTAAATTGTTGTTCAGATGCTTGTTAAGAGACAAGCAGGCTGTTTAACTTGGGTTGGATAGTTTCCAAGAGTTAACATGAGGATTAACACTGGTATGTCAAATACTGGAGAGTGAATGCTCTGCATGACACATTATCTGCATCCTCTGTAACCATTTAATCTGCAGCCCAGGAAGTCATCAATTTAAATTCCTGTATTGAAAGAAGCCAACATATACTGACATTCGCTTGCTATCTGATTTATGCTTATATTTACTTAGCCTTTGTTTCCTGAAAATCCCCTCTTTTTTCCCCAGTCACATAATATAGCAGCTCTTGAGAGCAAAAAATCACATGAAATTTACTTCCTCCAACAAGTTTTCTTGGTTTTGTTGCAGGATAACTTATTTCATCCAGAGTTGTAAAAGGAGTTAGGCTGAAAGCTAACATTTTGATTTATTGAGAAGAGGGTTAGAGCTTAATGGGTTAATTCCTGTCTCCACTCTAGAGCATGAGGTGTAGGTAAGATGTCATTGGAACAAACACAGGATCTTCATATCTCATAAGAGGTTGGAAGTGCTGTGGGAATAGAGCACCGTTGAATGCCCGAAGAGTGTTCTTCCAAGAAGTATAGGCTTTTTGGCCCTGAGCTGCCCTGCAGCAGGGAGCAAATGGGAGCTTGATTTGCTGTATTGTCAAGGCTGAGAGATTGGTATTGAGAATGATCCTGTGGGAAGAAGCTGGTAGTCCATTAAAACAGCAAAATACTCATTTTTCAGGAAAACATGGATTCAAATTAAATGGTTTCTCATGGATATTTTGGCTCCTCTGAGACCTGTAACCCCTTCCCTGAGAAGGCAACATCCACGGCATCCCATTAGATCATACCTGGATCTAAATGTTACTCAGAAAACTAAAGAGGAAGCATAGACTGTGATGTGTGTTTCAGGGCTACTTGTTTGTCAGATGCTAGAATACAAGAGGGAGATAATTGAGCTAAAAGAGATAGTGGTGGAAGCACTGCTAAAGGTGACTGCATGATACCAAAATTTTTTTTTTTTAGTACAGTTTGCTGTCGAGACTTGCTAAATGCCACTAGTCTCAAACATGAAAGCAGAAGGTACTGCTTTATCAAGGTTGTTGCTTATTTCTTTCTAAATGGCAAAAAATATCATAGCCTTTTCTTCTAGAATAAAAGTCTGAGCAGGCATTTCTGCAAGGTTTTGAGTTTCTGATTTAATAATTTGTTAACTCCAAGACAAACAAAACTGAAGTGGGATTATAGAGGCATAGAACACCAAATGTTATTTGATAGTGATATATACACTGCATCATTGCATGCATTGATAGGTATTACATGTGAATTGTTTCCCTGTGTTTGGCTTGTGTTCTATTCAGGTTAGAATATAATTTGTCAGACAATTCAATTTCCTAATTATTGTGCTCATTATTCCAATTTATTTAGCTACACTTAAACATCTACGAAATTGTGAAGTATACGACAAGTTGAAATTTACTAATAATTCATTTTTAAGACTAGAGAACTACCTAACATAATCTCAAAGTAAATCCTTATAGAAGAGCAGTGGCACTGATTAAATAACTAGTGAGTTCCCTTTTGCTATCATTAATGTATTTGTAATGGAAGAACAAAATTTCATCTCCCACCTTCTCCAATTGACTTGTAGGGTTGAATACTCCTAGCTTGAAAGCACCTTTGAAAATCAGGTCTTCTTCACAAAAGTCCTACAAATGCTTGTATTTTGCCACTACCTCTCACACATTTCCCACTCCAGGTACCATCTGTAGCTATCACACTATGTCAACAATGAGTGCTTTCTCACCAGGTGAGAAAAGCATTACTATTCGTGTTCTTTATTTTCTTAATTACATCTTGCACTTCTCGTTACCCGCCTCTGGTATCTTCAGTATGAATCACTTCACAGTCACTTGTGTCAATGTGAGCTTGGCTGTCCACTTACCTCACTATCAACAAACCAAAAGGCACTGATTACATATTTGAAAGCAGACTGGCTTGCTGGCTTTTCACTATGACACCGGTTTTTTCAAACGTTTGCAAACCAGTCTCAATTTTCTGTTCATTTCCTCTCCTCAGACATCTTCTGCTGTATTAACTTGTCCAGTAGGCATGCAATCAACAATATTATTTATAAACTCACTTGTAGTCTCTCTGGAGCAGCTTTTTATTTTATCTCCAGACTCATTTTATCTCATTAAACTTGTATCACATTTTCTTCTTTTTTAAATAATAGCAATTCCCTCTTTTATTCACTGAAATATTGCTAGGAAGCCTTCAGTTTGTACTCTTTTCCCATAACAGAGAGATTCTAAGATGATTAAATTTAGGAATAAAGCAGAAATAGACTCTTTTCTGAGCTACTTAAGCTGTTGCAATTTGGTGACAGCATTAGAAGTAGGCAGAGGTGATGGGATGACTCATTTCATTATACTGATGCAGCACTGGAGAGATGAGATCTACCTATTAAACTGAATTGGCTGGAATCTGCTTTTAGGGTAGGAGTGCTGGTTTCTTTACTGCCCCCAGGAGGCTTGAAATTATTCATAGCAGATAGAGTGTTTACCTGGCAGTTCTCACACAAGCATGCCAACCCCTGGCAGAAAAGGACCTGGGGGCGCAGGTCGAAGGTGACTGAACCTGAGCCAGCTCGTGCCCACGTAGCCAAGATGGCCAGTGGCATCCTGGCCTCTATCAGCAACAGTGTGGCAAGCAGGACCAGGGCAGTGATTGTCCCTCTGCACTGGTGAGGCCACACCTCCAATCCTGTGTTCAGTTCTGGGCCCCTCATCACAAGAAAGACACCAAGGGGCTGGAGCATGTCCAGAGAAGTGCAACAGAGCTCGGGAAGGGTCTGGAGCACAAGTCTGATGAGGAGCGGCCGAGGGAGCTGGAGTTGTTGAGCCTGGAGAAAAGGAGACTCAGTAGGGACCTTATTGCTCTGTACAACTGCCTGAAAGGAGGTTATAGCCAGGTGGAGGTTGGTCTCTTCTCCCAAGTAACAAGTGCCAGAGAGGAAATGGTCTCAAGTTGTGCAAGGGGATATTTAGATTAGATATTAGGAAAAATTTCATCATGGAAAAGGTCATCAAGCATAGGAACAGGATGCCCAGGGAAACAGTGGAGTCACCATCCCTGGACGTAAAGGATGTGTAGATCTGGCACTTGGGGACATGGTTTAATGGTGGACTTGGCAGTGCTGGGTTAACGGTTGGACTCAATGATCTTAGAGAGATTTTCCAACCTTAACAATTTCATGATTCTATACTCTTGCTACTGTGTTAACATTGGCAAACAGTACTCTAGGCATTGGTACAGACTGTCATTCCTCTAGCCTTTTCTTTGCTGCTCAACTTTTAACAGAATGTATTTTATCAGCTTTTTGGAAACCTTCTATACCTAACAGTATGCTACAATATTCCTGCTAGGTCAGGAAGAGAGCATTGCACTCCAAGGGAAAAATGAACACTTAGAAGTCTGTTGGGGGATAGCAATGAGAATAAGCACAATTCTACAACACGACCTTCAAAGAAAGACCAAGTGAATTGGTATTTCTGAGAGCAAGAAACAGAAGACTGAACAAGCTTGAATTAACAGTGTTCAAGAGCATAAAAGGCTGCTTCAGAAAGAAAAAGGATGATCCGTTCTCTGTCCATGGTGATTAAGTAAAGAAATACTGAACTAAAGCTGCAGCAAGAAGATTTGCTCTAAGTCCTAATGTGAACTTGGCATACATAAGAAATCATCACCTGTTCTCTACTGGCTCAGCCATTCTAGCCAAGTTCTTTAGGGTCTGTAGGCTGGTTCTGTGAAATGCATTACTATAGCAGTTATTTTTTATTATTTCAATTTTGAAAACTCTTTGACCTTTTAATCAAATTATGGCCCTGTTTTATTAAGTGTCCTATAAACACAAAAACAGTCCCTGCCCTGAAGTGATAACTCAGAGTATTAAAAAACACTATCGTTGATGTTTTGCTTTGTCGTAGGACCTAACAAATACCATGCATAGCTTAAGCTCCTCTGTGCAAGACAGAGTATACACACCTGACCAGCTCAGCTGTCCAAGGGTATTACAGCTAAAAGGCCTTCTGCTCTATAATGCTATAGAACAAGGTCTCTTCAGGTTCTCAAGCAACCATTGCTCATGGTGTGGGGCAGTGTAGTTGCAATAAGTGGTGATCCTATTTTAGGCTTTGTTTCACATGAAGCTTTAAATTAAGTCATCTTTTACTTTGGAGGGCCCTGTGAAAAATAGATTGGTTACAACATAATCCGTGCAACAAGAATAAGTCTCCACTCTGTTGCCACTCAGAATGGAAAAGATGTGAAATTTAAAACTACACAAACCCACTCATAACTTAAGTGGCTTCTTCAGATGCTTCTCACCATTTCTTGACATCTGCTTGGTTATATTTCAGCAAAGTGTTAAAGACCCACAGCGAAAATTGTTCATCTTTGTTTAAAGGGAGAAAATTTAATCAAGATAAGTCTTTTGTTTTTGCAAATAAGAAATTTTACTATAGAGATGATTGAACAGGGTTACCAAGTGCTTCAGCTAAGAAATTGAGTGAAGAGTAGTATTAAGTCATCATTGTCGAGATATTAAAAAAACTTATTAACATCATGCTTTCCACTTATACAGCATCTCTCATTTAAGTCTTGTAATGCTGAAAAAAATTCAATAAGTCCTGCAAGAGTACAGAGGCACCAAATATATTCTTACACTTGAAAAGGTCTTGCAAAGACAGAACAGAAAGAAGTTCTTACTCATGTTCTGATCAGTAAGGAACACAAGATCCAGTAAGATTTTTCACTTGTATTCTTACACTCCCATTGTTCTGATTTTTCTTTTAGAACAATTCTTGCTCTTCTACTACTTTATGAAACTATCTGAAACACATAACATTCTTTCTATCCAGTTTGGTGGAGAGGATTTGTAATTTGCTATATAAGTGTAGAGAAATGAAATAATTTGTTTCCAAAGTCAAGTGTATTTACCATGAGGAGAAGAACTACTTCCTTAAAGTTTGGTATTAGAAAAGATAAAAAAGTCTTTGAACTACGGACTAAAATTTCTTACACATTGCTGGCTCTTATTATCTAATACACTCCCAAATGATTCCTGCTCCAAAACAATCTGTGTCTTGAAAGTAAGTTTTAAGGACCCTTTTGCAAAATATGGATGCATTTAAATTCTGCAGACCCTGAAAATCATGGGTTATATTCACAATACATATGTTGTATGCAAAAGATTGAGTGAGGAAATAACAGGCTTTCTGCTTCATTTATTCTGAGAAAGCAACTCATGTCTGCTGTAAATCTGTTTTTGTATGACTGATGTTTAAATTGACTAGTGCTCAAAGAGAAATACATGTTATTTACTCCTGATATTAACTCAGTTTGACTTTAGAATGAAGTGAATGCTTGATTTTTTTAGAGGGTGAACTGCAACAAACAAGCGCTTAATGAGAAAAATAATGAAAAAAATCTATGTTTCTAGATTTCAAGTTTGAGCTGGTTTGACTGCAGTTGCTAATAAAGTGGTGACTCAACTTTGAAGATTTTTAGTTTGTCTTTGCACTTATAAGGTGTCCATATTGCTACAGAAGATTTTGTCACGGGCCTTCACACTAGGATAGAAACTGCATTTATTCCATTTGCAGATAACACAGTGCTAAGAGAGACCACAAAGAACTAAGAGGGAAGATGAGAATTTGGAAAGGTCATGACAAAACACTGAGTGACATGAAAGTGTGGGATGTGTTTGAGTAAGGATGAGTAAAGATTCTACTCTTACACAAGAAAAAGCAGCTACACAAGCACAGGATAGATCTGAATATTAGTAACAGCTCTGTAAAAAAGGACCTGGCAGATGTAGTAGATCACATGCTGAACATGAGGCAAAAGTTGCAAAAAAAGGAAAATGCTCTAGTGCAGTGTACAAGGAGCCTGCCTGGGAAGGCACATCAGCTACTCTTTCTGATCTACTCAACCCTCAGGGTCTGGGTGGTGGAATAGGACCGCTACTGAGCCTGCTTTCAATTCTTTTCTCTGATTCAGGATGTCATTGTACCTGAACGGTCTTATGGGTTCTTCATTATAGTGGTAGATGTATGTTATGGCCAACATTTTCAAATGTAGGTATTTAATCTGAGGCATGTATGTAAAAATGTTCTCATCAGCCACGTGCGTAGTTTAATCCTCTAAAGTTCTGAAGGTGCACGGCTTGTTTTTAAGTTTTGCACCTGCTATAGGTAGAGAAGAACATAAATACCAACATAACTCCATACTTCAGTTTCCTCTCTGACTGCACCAGATGCTCCAATACAGATTTCTGAGACCCTAAATTAAGCAGTGATAAAATAATCTGCTACTAATACCTAGTAGCTAAGGTTGGCTTAAAATCTGAAGCATGCAGTTTAGCGTTTCTTCCAGCTTGTGTGTTAATAGCAATCATTTAAATTCCAGATGGTATTGTTATCTTTTTAAATGTTCAATGACTTCTTGTGTCATTTTCTGAACTGTAGCCACAGTTTCCACAGTTCAATTGCATGTGGTGTGAAAAATAATTCTGTATTATCTTTTTAGAAGTGTCCAGAAGAACTGGTGGACACTTTTGCTGTGGTTGTTAACATTGACAGTCTTAACAAAATAGTCCAGCTGTCATGAAAATCTCTCAGGAGCAGAGTGAATTTTCTGGAAACAAGCAGCCCCACCTCATAGCAGCCAGTAAGCCAGAGGCTAACATGGTTATCTAAATTAACACTGAATGAAAACCTGGGTCTTTTAATTCCCAGGTGTATTTCGTAATTGCTTGCAGTCCATTTAGAAACCAACAGCAGATGTTCCACAGTGCGTTGCATATTCATTATGGTAGAGATGGCTTCTACATCGTGGCATTTGAGGAACTGGGTTGGAGTATGTGAAGTGAAGGCTTGGGTCTTTACTGCAAGCCACATGCTAAAAATGAATTTTCTGTTTGCTAGGCGAGCACCTGAGCATTCAATATGCTAGCATTTCTAGATGGGTTTGTCTGTTAAGTGTTGCCCTCTTTTTCCCGTCAGAGGAATTATGAAATACAAAATTATGAGAGAAATACATTTTTTTTTTTGCCTTTTGCAACAAAAAATTGTTTTTGAAATCAATAAATGCAGTTGTTTTGCCTGTCAGTGGTAGGATATGGTACACCACTCCAGATAATGCTGCACACTTTGTTTTATGTTAAGTTTCTGTACTGTTGTTCATTCCCTATTCCCATTTCTCTGTCTTTTTTCCCTTTTTTTTCCTCTTCTCTAGCCTTTCCTTGTACGAAGATGGGAAGCCACCATCTTCCATGCAACTTGCCAGCAAGTCCCATTCTCAAAGGCTTGAGTTGACCGATGTTGGTAGGATAAGCTCCCCCACCCTCTTGTATATATTAGTCTGCATTTAGCAGAACTGGAGTTCATTTCCCACCTTGCCATCTACCAGAAGGCCCAGGGCTGCAGTATTTTTCCCTTTTGTTTCCATCCTGTGTTGGTACAAGGATACCACTACCAGCATCTATTGAAGAGATGTTGTGGCTTCCCCCCCCACCTTCAACTCCCTTCTCACACAAGCACATAAGCCGGTTTTAAGAGATAAATGTCAATCCTTTGTTTTCTTGAAAGGCTGGGGAAAGCACTCTTGTGATTTGTTGAGCAGCTGAGGTATAAAGGTGCAGGTACAGCTGGAGGGAAGTGGTGTGAGTGTTCTCATCACCTGACCTGCATTTTACCATTCTCAGCACCCAACATATGCCTAACACATTGAGCTCTGCTGACAGGCTATCTCCCTTTCAAATGGAAAAATATGACCCCACTCGTGAGCACTTCTCTCTGAAATTCCAACCTCAGAGCGATGAAATCCCTCTTGTTCTCCTCTAGGTCTTTTCTCAAAGGCATATAAAAACCTCTGCACTAAAACAGTTTTGGAAAGGTTAGTTCTGCTTTCAGAATGCCCTACCTTTTCTCCCGTGCCTGACTACTTTCATTAAAGTGTCAGGCAGATTGGGAAAAGCCACTTGTGCAGTCAGAATAGGGAGGGGTAAGTCTCAACAAAATGGTTTGGTCTGGCTCAAGTTTATGACAGATGCTGTAGCAACACTCATAAATCTGATGTTATTAGCTGTCCTTTGCTCGAGTTATGTGGTTCATACCATCATCCCTTGTCACTGGAGAGTTCAGAAGAATGCTTTATCATTTTGTAAAACATTAACATAAGCCTATTAGAATGCAAAAGCATCACATTAATATGGGGTAAATCACCTAGTCTGGAGCCTTTAAGGCAGGCTGTGAATTATTCAATACCATGATAGATTTAGCCAGCGCAACACAGCAAGCCTCTGATTAGCCCCAGGATAAATTCTGAGAGGTCATTAAGATCAATATATTCCTTTAAATATACCTTCTGTGCGTGAGTGTATGTGAAAGTGAAAAAACAAGAAAAAAGAAAAGGAAAACTGAAGTCTTAGGAAAGACAATCAAAGAGATCTCAGTCTTACGGTTGTAATAAAACACGGCTGATACCAAGCCCAGCTGAAATAGCCTGGAGGCAAAACCACCTCTTGTGTTGTCCTGCAACAATTAGGAGAATGGAGTTCCCAGTAAGAAACATGGGCATGAACCCCTGACAGCTGAGTGTCAGAGACAGTTTGTCAAATACCAGGTAAATAAACAAACCTGATTCCAGTGGAGCTGCTTCAAACAAAATGGAAAGCAAACACAGTTTCAGCAATATCCAACCATGAGCATAAATCTTGTGCACATAATTCTGTTCGGTATTTGTAGAGGAAAAACTCATACAAACAAAATAAACCTATGTGGGGTATTTGTATGCTGATTTATTTGCTTTTCTTTTCTTCTTTAATCACAGATTGTGTCAAGTGCCGTCTTTCAGTCTCTAATTAGAAATATCACCAGCTAGGGTGAGCATTTACCCCTGTTAATCTGGCCAGGAGGTGCATTATGAATAATTTTGTAAGTATATTCCCTGTCCTGCTTGTTTCTAGCACAGAAAAGAGTGCCATACCCACAAATGTGTTTGATCAGGTATAGGACCTTCTTGCTGCTGCATGTGTAATCAACTTCTGCTCTTAATGTTCCTCTGGGAACTGATAAATGAGTAGCATGTGTAATTTGTTCATTAGCATACCTGTTTACTCCCAGCTGTGCTTTGAAGTAGATTGGGGCAGGTTTCCCATCTGGAAAATGCTGTTCCTAGACTTGGATCCACCATGGTGGTGAGTACCAATCTTATGAAACTTAGGTATCCTATAGTTGTTTAGATATGTTTTGACCTCTGTCTAGTGTTGAAGAGGAATGTCTTTAGAGAGTTCAAGAGCATGTTCCTAGCATTTGTGCATTGGAGGTTATCACAAGAAGATCCACTGCAGAGTGCTCAAATTCCCTTTAGGATGGTGTTTGTATACTGCTTAGTTCAGCGCACAGAGGTAAGATCCTTGCCACAGCTCCTTTCCTGCCCTCCCATATGTAAAAGTGTAGTATATTGGTAAGTCATATATTGATTTTTAAATTGCCAGTGGACTGAATGTGTGTAATACTTTTACACAGATTTCCTGAGGCAGCTCTAATGTCCAGGTAGAGTGATAGGTCACAATGAAGAGACTATATATGTTAAAGAAAGCCTGTTCTTTGGCTCTGACCCACCCCTCTGGCACCTCTTTTCAAAAGTTAGGGAAGACAGTGGACCTGCTAAGCTACCAGGCAAATTTTAATACTTACCATTTTGAAATGGGTTTCACATAAACACCTATTTTCTTATGTTTTCTTCTTCTCACTCTGCTCACTTTCAGAGTTTTATGGCAAAGCACATTTCTCAACAGAGCTCCCCCTCCAAAGCACTTGTATCTTTTTGTGTTGTTGCTCCAAATTTTCTAGTAGCCACAAAGCTCTCTGTGATGCCTTTCCATGAAAAGGCTTTACTTTCACAGACACTGTTTGCATCTATTACAGTGTCATGAAATCTAAAAGAATGCAGCCCTGAAAGACTTTCAGATAGTTTCTGGCTGTGCTCCTGAGACGTTGGAACAACATGAGTGGGTTTTTATGGTGTAAATTACTGAACTGACATGAAAACAGATGAGTTTATTAAAACAGAGTGAATCACTGATGACATTTAAGTCTAATTAAGTCAGGCTACCCAGCTTAATGATTTTGTTCCCGAGGAGGCAACTATTTGGGAATTCATAATGTTTAACACAGATCTTCTGAAATAGGGTATTGTACCTAGGGGTGCCGTTATCAGGGTCTGTAATAGCAAATGCTTTCACTTAAAATGCTGTGCCAAGGAAAATCACAGTGACATTTGTCCCAGACATTTGATAATCCTATCCCAACATGTAGTCATGGTTGAATAAACAGCGGGGGGTGAGAGCAGGGCAAAGGATGTTCAAAATGGGGATAAGATGGTTAAAGCAAAAAAGCTGGTTGTCATCCTCACCTATGAGAGTGCCCTATAGTTTTGTGTTCAAAAAATACAGAAGTGAATAATTTATTTTGGTCTCAGTACTGAAAGTACCCCAAATTAGGGGAAAGCTGCTAAATGCTGACTCTCACAGTGATGTACTCCACACATTTCAAAATATAAGTTCCTGTTAAATGCTCAGTAGTGCCCTGGTTAACTTTTCTTACTTCTCTACTGGGCTACAGCTTTTCTGTCTCTATGCAGCCAAGACACGCTTGTAATTAATTTTGGTTTGCAGTCTTTGCCTGCAGCTTAATAGTTCAAGAATATTTTGTTGTGTAAACTAGATACTGCTCCTCTGACATAACTGCTGTTGTATAGACAACCTTCCTGGAAATTAAGCCTTAGACTCCTTCCTTCAGCACTAAGGTGACTGGCTGCTTGCTGTTGAAGCACTTGAATAGAAAGTGCTGTTTATTTCTTCAGCAGAGTGTGTTTAAACAGCTGTGTTATCACTGATGGCATGCAGAGCTCCAAGGGGCCAGTACAAGCCTGTATGCTGTATCTGCACCTTCTGGGAGTTACAGAAGTCACATCTTCATCTACATATTGGAGGGATAGATTGCATATAGAGCATTTTTTCCCCTGCTGTTCTGTAGTCAGGACAAAGTCACTACTTGATAACAACAAAGTTCTTGACCCAGGTCCTCTGGGGGTAGTTGTTTGCTTTGGGGGTTTGTTTTCTAATTTTTGGGTGGGTTTTGCTGATGACACTAAATGTAGCAGAAAGCAGAACTATAGATCTTGGCACTTTAAATGGTTTTTGATGAGTGCACAGAGCAAGAACTATACCTGTAATGTGCCTCTTTTCAAAGGGTACCCTTTGCAAGTCTTTGGCTTACTGAAGTTCTTTATTTAGTCCTCTTGGCAAACATATAGGAAGGTGTTATGAGGGCTCTGAAATGCTCTCTGGCAATGTTCTCTTCTAACCACAGCTTTCTGTGTAGGGTGATCAGGTGTTTTTAGGTTCTTCAGTTCAAGTAATTAAAATCTGTCATAAGGACTGCAGAGACTTACCATTCAGAGTTCCTATTACATGGATGAAACATATATGCATTTTATTTGCACATGTACAGCTTTATTTGCAAGGTTATCCTCTTTCCTATTTTGATTTGAACAGCATCACTGACTCAATTTACTCCTTATTACTACAGCTATGTTGCAAGAAGCAATAGGCACAAGACTCCAAACATCGAGTAATGTACTCAGTACTTTACAAATATCAGGTCCTTATTAGGCAATAGTGACTTGTGTACAAAACCAAACCAAACCAAACAAACCCCAACCCAAAATCTGAGAAACAGACAAAACAATCCCACATGCAGATAAATAAATAATTACTAAACCCAGATTCATTTCACTGCATCTGCAGTATGTGAATAAAGCTATCACATTTCTTGCTTCATGGAGAGTTGTCATCTGTCGTGTCCTTGCTTCACTGTTAAGTTGCACTGGATCTGCCAAAGCATATATGCAATATTAAACACCACATGCAATGGATTTGTGCACAGCAAATGTTATGTAAACTGTTGAGATAATTTTAAGTCCTAATTTATGTCACTGCACAAATCTTCTCTGTTTGTTTCTCCAGCTAACTTTACCACTCACACAGTTCATTTATTGTTTCAACCAGGAACTTAGGAACTACAGTCCTTTTCTGAAGTCAGCAGGGCATTCCTGAATGGACTTTGCTCAGAAGAATGGACATTTATTTAATTGCAGTGCATTTAATTTGCATATTATATTGTCTGTAAATGCAGTTCCACTGCTAGATTTTGTCCCACACAGAGAAACATAAAGTAAAGGGTAATCTTCTGGCTTGATAGGCCAGAAGAGAGGTATAGCTGTGAGTGGCTAATATAGAAATAGCCAAACTTGTTTACATAGAGAGCTCTTCTTGCCAACTGCCAGGATTCCAAGCACTATACTTGAATTATACAGACATTTGCACAGCCTTGCAATCTAGAATAAATTTTGCTGATATTACCAACTTTATTGTGAGTAGAAATAAAAGTATGACTACCACTACAATAAAAAGCTGCATATTATTCGTTTTCCTTTCCTTGTAGATACAGCAGCTGTTTGTTGTTTCATTGAGAGTGATAAGTTTCACATTTCCCTTAACATCTAGAAAGCTGGGTGCCTTGGACACTACTTGTCTGCGTGGCTCTGAAGAGCATATAAGATACTGTGATCTGACTTCTTCCTTTCTTTTTCATGCAAGTTCTGTTCAATTGTTCCCATTATCTAAAAACACAGTTTTAAGAAAAAAGTTGCAGCACTCTTCAAGATTCATCATGCTGCAGGGGCTAGACTGGTTGTCATGTTCAGAAAATCATATGATAATACAGGATGTCTCCAGTCCAACCTCCTGCTCAAAGCAGGGCCAGCTGAGAGATCAGGACAGATTGCTCAGGAACTTAACCAGCTGGGTGTTGGAAAACTCCAAGGCTGGAGACTGCAAAACCTCTGTGACCAATGTGTTACCCGTTGTCCCCATGGGGAAAAAAGCTTTTCCTTATAGCCAGTCTGTAACCCTCTTGTTTCAACTTATGCCTGTTTCCTCTTGTAATCCTCATTTTCTGCTGTTAGTTCTTAGTCTTTAACCCATTTTTCGAAACAGTGAAGCCTAGGACATCTTGTTTGAGAGGACTGAGGCAAAGAAGACATCGATTAATTCAGCCATGTTTGGGCTTGCTGTCACATACCCCATGTAACAAAGGTCCCACAGTTTCACTGTTTGGTTTTTTATGCTAAGGGTTCTTGGCATCCTTGATACCCCTTACAGGTGTCAACTTTGAGTAAGCTTTAGCTTTCCTAGTGTTGTCCTTGCATGCCCAGAAAATATTTCTAAATTAATTCTTTATAGCCTGTTCCTGCTTCCACCTCCTGTATACTACCATTTCACACTGAAACTTCATCTCAAGTTCCCTGCTTAGCAAAAGTCTCATGAAGAATTTGCTTGTCTTCCTGAATTTCATGGGGGATCATTCTTGTGCTCAAAGAATGCTGTCCTTGAAGGTCTACCAAATTCACAGAGATCCTTGGTGCTTGAGAACTGCCTCCCACCAGAACCTACTTAGGGTCCCCTGAATAAACTGAAGTCTGCTCACCTGAGTACTCTGCTACTGTCCTCCCTCACACTTGTCAGGATCTTGAACTTCACTATTCCATGCCCACTACTGCCAAATCTACTACTGATTACCATATCTCCAGCTAGTTCTTCCTTGTTAGTGACAAGCAGATCCAGCTGTGTGTCACCTTTGGTTAGCCCATGCTACATCGGTATCAAAAAGGTGCCTGTTGTTGCACAGACTCATTTTGTTGCGAGACTGCATCAAACTGTTTTGTTGCTTGTAGTCAACTTGCAGGCAACTGAAGCACTCAGGTTTACTGGAATGGATTTTTGCCTTTCGTTCTTTGTTTTCTGAAAGACTTTTTTGAGTTATAGTGCTCTGATGTAACCTTGCTGTAGCTGGGTGGATGTTTAGCACTCAGATCAGTACAGCTGTGCACTAATGAACCCTGCTAGACCTAAACTACGTCTGTAACCAGTTGTACACAGCAGTCTCCTTTATTTGGATGCCTTACTGACCACCTTAATCCCAGGACACAGATGCAGCCCCCATGCTGCCAATAGTCATGCTGGTTAGATTCCAAGGGCAGAAACTGGAGGCTTGGAGGAACTATATGAGGTTTTTCCAACTTTGAAAATGGCAGCATGATTGTCATCCAGAGAGAACATTCTCTGTCTCTCTATCATTTTTCAAAGATGCCACCCTTTGCTATTGCTTGCAGTGTCCTCTGTGGATAAGAAAAGGCTCTGAGTAACCCCTGAACTCAAGGACAGTAGAGAGTCCTATTACAAATTCTTGGCATTATCCATGGATGACAGTGGGCCTCTTAAATGTAGACAAAAACTTTCAGAACTTTCTACATCCACCAACAGACTTCCCTGACTTCCCAATGGCTTATGCGCCTTTACCTACAAGAAAGTAAATGTGGCATTTTATATCCCTTTAATTGGAAAAAGCAGAAATAAGTTACTACAGAGTGTTGCTTGAAAGCTGGTTTGTGCTGCATGACAGAGATACAATGGATGTGTCATCTTTCATATAAAATCAAAAGAAATTCACTTCTATGAAAGTAGGGAGGAAAGGTGATACTGTTTGAAGTTATACTTGGAGCAACTTATGTGAATTCCGTAAATATGACCCCCTTCTTCCCTTTAATGTTCATTCATCTACTTGATCTTGTCTCTGATATATTTCCTTTAAACATTCCTTAGTAGCCTTCAGGTCAAAAGTGCAGATTCAGAGGGCCCTCCATGATTAAAGCATCTATAATTGTCTTGTACAGTCCAGTGTCTGTTGTTAGGCATTTGGGGAAATCACTTATTTTTGTTAAGAGTATACAGCAAACTGCATGGTCTTCAGTGAAGGTTATACACCTGTATTTGCTGTCTCCTATTGCTCCTATTTTAAGAAGAAAGAACAATAAGTTTATGCTCAAAACTGACATAAGTGTATTGTATAAAGTGAGAATGCTATTTGTGGAAAGAAAAAGGGGAAATTGTGTGGCATTAAAAAAAAGATCTAACTCTTAATCTTGAAGTGCATATTAATTTTTCCAAGCCATTTACCAGTATTTTTTTTTTCCTTCTCTAACTGCTCTGAGGAAAAGTAGTATTCACCCTTTTCTGAAAATCAGAGAAACAAGTAGTTCTGCCCGGGGATGAAAAGAGTGTATTTCTCTTCTATTTCGAAGGCAAGTGCATGCTCACTTTGCTCCCACTGCAACAACCTAGCAGCTGTACAGATTCAGTGGTGGGGCACTGAACTCAGGGTATGTCCTGCTGAGAAACTAATGGCTTCTACTTGGCTTGGAGCAAGAGAGCGAGCTCCTACTTGCTTGCAGAATGCCATGCAGAAATTAACAATCAGATGAAAACTGTGGGGTTTATTATGGTCCTTGGACTACTTGTAGGGTTGATCTGAAGTGTATCCTCTGATGTGAAACAATGTATCTGCAAACCTTCTCCCTCTGACCTTCTTATTAAGCAAACTAATAATTTGAGAATAAAGGAAGTAGTAGAACTCTTGCTGGTGTGGTTAATATAACCTTCTTCTTTTCTGAAAGCAAATCTCGGTGTCCTGTCTCAGTTCATTCTCTATCAAAATTAACCTTGGAGCTGCTGAAATGAGAGAATTCTATAAAGGACTAGGATAAATGCTGATAAAACTGGCAGTTTTGGAAAGAAAAAGGAGCAATTGCCCATTATTTTGGGGAGTAAAGTATAAATCTGTTCTTTATTCTCCACAGTGATAGTTTCATTAAAATTGAGTCACTTGACTACATGAAAGTACTGCCTGTGGTCTATTTCTAGAATAATGGAGAGACCTCAGATATCCATCTCATTCTTAGGATCTTATATACAGATTAATCTATCTTTTAACAAATGCTTTCTAAATAGTATGGAATGCCTCTGGGGGAAGAAGGCAGAGAAATAAAATCTTCCCAAAATTCAAGAAGAGAGGAAGCTATTGCATGCTTAATTACATTTATGTAATATTTGTCTACGTCAACCACATGATCTGGGGAGCGAAGGAACTGAAAACTACTATGTACAGGGACATTGGCAGATTCCTTAAAATTTCTTACTGAAGATACATATCCTGTACAGCAAGTCTGAACCTACTGATTCTTGCTTTTATGGACTCCTTAGAAGTAATCCTCAGGGGTCCAGAAACCACAAGTTGAAGTATCTGAGACTATAATTACCAGATCCCTCAGTTGCTGATTTCAGCCAAAGTGGCATCTGCTGAGTACTGCCCTGTAGATTACTTCAAAGAAGACTTTTGCATCATCAAATATGGAGTAAATCTAACAAATGCAGAAACTTGTCTTTTGATTTCATCTAATACTGATGCTTATTTCCTTTGAGCAAGTGCTGACTCTTGTCAAAGTCTGCAAAATTGAAAGGAAGAGATGACCATTCAGCCTCTCAGCTATGATGCCAGAAAACAATATATTTGGTCTTATCTCTGGTAAATACAGCTTTGTAGGCTGCCTTATTTTTGACTACTTTCCTCTTTTTCTGTTTTAAATCCATAGTTGCATCCACATGCCATCTTCTTTACCAAGAAGCCAGAGTGTTTTTGAACATCAGAGATGTCATCCTTTGCCAAGAAACTGATCTGAATTGTGCCTAATTGAGTCTTAGCTGACTGTTCATTATCAAAATTTTCAGTGGTCACCAGCCGTTGCTCTTTCAGTGCTCCTTGTGTTTCAGTGCTCCCTTTCTTTGTCCATTCAGATACACCCCATAAGTTATGGACACATCTAATGTCCCTGCAGGTTCTGGTCTCCTTATCACCTGCTCCTTCTTTTGCTTTCACAAGTGCTCAAGTTAATTATTTAGGTTCCACTTTGTAATTCTCTCCTTTGTACTTGAGCGATGTACATGCAGCCACATGTTGCATCTTGCTTCTGCTTCTTCCACCACGGAGTGTCTTGAAAGGGCATTCAGAAGCCAGAGGGACTGTCTGTACTGAATTACTTCCAAGAGACTTTTCAAATCTTTGTCAAGCCGAAGTCCCACTGCTTACATCAAGTCCCTCTTTGGGACTTTCATTTCTTTCCCTAAGCTGCCTTGTCATTCTTCCTCCAAGTGTTACTGACTTCAAGAATAAGATGGAAAGGCTCTGTCGTGAGTTTTTCCCATGAACTTAACTTATTTTCTCCTAATAGCTTTTGTTCCTGGTCTTTTTCTTGTCTTTTTCCTTCCCCAGTGATGTGTGACAACATGACTGAACTACTTCCTTCCCATCCTTCATCCATCTGGTGGCTCCTTCCATTCATGTCCTAAACGCATTTGATGTTCTATGTCCTTAAACATTTATAAGTAATGTCATTACAATCCTACTCTCTTTCATCTTGAATGTCATTCATTTGATGGCAACCTCTAATCTTTTCCCACCTTCTGCACACCCTCATTGTTCCCTACTGCTATGTCAGAAATGCAGCTCCTACAACAACCTTCTGCCTGACAATCAAACCATGTTTTTACTTCAATGAATCTTCTGGCTCTTCCTTCCAAGATGAAATGCTTCATCCCAACCCCTCACCAAGCCAAATCTCTGTCTTTGGTTCCTTTTTTGTAGTCATCAGTGCCAACCCCAGTGCTCTGTTCATTTTCCTTCACTCTTGCTGGCTGCTGTTGTCTGCCAGAATGTGGCTATCTCTTTTTTCTCATTCAAATTCTTCCTCAAAGCACATTTTATCAGTCATTGTCACTAGCCTGTCCTCACCATTCCAGTATTATTTACAGGCCCTTTAATGATAGGATAAAAAGTGGAAAGCAAAACCAAACCCAACAGGAACACTGTAAGTTGTCGCTTTCTCTGCATCTTCAAAAGAGTCTTCTGACATCTGTTGTTCTTCAGGATAAAGTAGGACAGTGTTTGTCTTGTAGAGCACCACAAACACTGCTGGTGCCTAACAAATGTTGCTAATAACTGTAACTGGTCCTTTCTTCTGAGCAGTCACTTGGAATTGTCTATGTTACAGCAGTTGTATAGTCATGCTGCTGTCTCAAGGCGCCTGCTGCCAGTATCTCCATCTCCCTTCTGGGCAGCAGAGCATGACTATGTATTAATAATGAGCTATGAGATGCTTGAGATTTTCATCTCCTTGCTAACAAGAAAAAGCCAAAGTAAATGTAATGTAAGAGATCCTTGTCTAAAGTGAAGACAAGATGACATTTTCACGCAGTTCTAAAATTCTCTTTAGACTCTTTGTTTGTATTGTATAAGAAGCTGCTGTGACAATACACAGTCAATGTGGATGAGAAACAAAGGGGTCACTTATGTGGGACATGAATACTTTTTCCTGAGGTACTCATACTGTCAGTGGGAAGCACAATTACTTGCTGGCTGAAGTGGGAGTCTGCTACCAACTTCAGCAGGAGTTTGGTCTGCACTTCCCATTCCAAAAGCTGCTCAAGAAAATATTAAGACCTTTGAAAAATGTGGCTCCACTGCTGAACAAAGTAGATTACAGAGCGTGGCTGAAGAATTAAGTGGCTTTCATAAATATGTGTTCAGCTGTAAGAGAGACCAGATCATTCAGTGGTTTCTCTTTTTCAGCATAAACTGGGAATTTGGTGAACGGCTTATACGAAGACTAAGTCCTTGTTTTGCATCTGAATTCCATGGCAGAAAAATGTTTGCTTCCACTCAAAGTGGATTTTTAAATGGCTTGCAAATAGCTTTGCCCACAATAGACTGTAGTATATAAGAGTAGTAGCTCCCAGGTGCAGTTCAGAACAGTAGTGTAATAGCAATGTAACAACCTATTACAGTGGAATACGGACACAATAGGATCAAATGAACTTCCAGCAAGGAGGAAACATTTACAAAGAGTCTCTGAAAGTCCACTTGAGCTACACTAAGATCTTTGTTCTTTAGTAAGAATACTGTTAAATTACAAAACTCTCTTTATCTCAAACAAGGAGTTCTCTCTTGGGTTGTTGGAGGTTTTTTGTTGGGGTTTTTTTTTTGGAAGAGAGGGGGATGAGTAAGGAGTGGTTGGTTTAAGTTTCTTTTTCCCCTGAGGACTATTACCAGCTATTCACACACTTGAGCTTATAAAGAAAGCTCGTTTTTCCACAGTCTGCGCTCTCTTTTCCCAAAGATTTAAAACAGAGCAGTGCCAGAAACATTAGAAGGCTTCTTTCTGTGAAACTGCATTTTTGTTTAACAAAACGGACTTCTGAACAGATTAGGAGTACATTTACTGGGGTTTTAAAAACAGAGAATACCTAGTCTGAAAGGGACTCCACCACTTTGCTGTTGTGATGACTTGTAGCAATGGAAAATATTCAGTTTTAGTGGCACTTCTTTACCTGTTCCATAAAGATCTGAACAGCCATACACAGCGTGGGGAAGCTCTTAGCATTCAGCTTGTTGATGCTGTCTGCAGTTCATGTTGGCAGGGTTCCCAGCAGAGGTTTTATATCTGAAGGTTATCACTGCTTTGATCATACATGGAATATCTCATTTCAAAGTGAGGGGAACCCCCAAATTTGTACATAACTTCTAATGGTAAAGACTACTCCACTATCAAAAGGAGAAAATAATTTCTTTTTTGCAGTGATTTTTTACTTTGTAAAGCAAGTAATACACTGCTACTTAGGTCTGCAAGTGAGTTTTCTTGTCTGTTGCACATGAAACCTCTTGAGACATTGAACATGCGCCTTTGCCAATAGGTATTAGCATGCTTTGCTTCCCTCTCTTAGGCAACTATTTCCATTAGATCTTAATACTTCAGCAAGAGAGAGAAAGCAAGAAAGACAGTGAGAGAGAGCAAATTCATCCTGAATAACACAGCTTGTTTACAAACCTTCCACAGCCTGAACTAAGCCAATGGGAGGTCTCTAAAGTAGCTATTGGAAAAGCATTTCAGGAGGGTTTGTGCGCTGGAATGGAATTGATAATAAAAGTTGCTTGTCTGTACCCTGTGAGCTGATTAGCTCAGGAAGAGTACACACAGTGTTACAATTAGCATTTAAAGGCTATTCATCTGTACACTGGCACGGAGAACAGTCTCTGTGGGAGGCTTAACTGGGAGAATTATTCCTTCTTCTATGCTGTTTATAGTTAGTTGAGCTTTAAAGGATCCAAAGCCTTTAAAGAGACTTGGTCTTCAGGAAATCATTGAAGATGCTGGAAGCTGAGGTGCGTAGGAATTGTCAGCTCTGAGAGGGGCTGCTATATTGCTCTCTACCAAGCCTGGCATTTTGCACTACAAAAACATTGTTTAATCAGTAACACATCTAAAATAATGTCACTAGTCAGGATTCAGTAGCCAAGATAATCAAACATGTTATATGTGACAATTCTTCCTGCAATGTTGCAGTTGCTAATATAGATGTAAAAAAACACAAAAAATTGAGCAAGTTAGTGGTCCTATAGTAGTATTGATGTGCCCATTTTTTCAGGTATAATAATAGGCCCTGCACTTGAAGAAGAAATTAAAATTTAAATAAATGGGGCTGAAATACCTTGGAGCACCACAAGTATGTGATTTCCTAACATGGGGTGTTGCATTAGCCATGCTCTCGCGTGCAGGTTTATCCAAGCAAGGCCAAAGTCCGTACTTCCTTCTGACCCTTCTGTAACTGTCAGTACCAGCGAAGATTGACAGAAACCCAAAGGATACTTACACTCTTCCCACTCAATCAAATGCTGCATTAAGAATCCCGGACTCCCCTATCCCTGAGTAATGTGCACAAAACAAGCTACCTTCAGACCTAATCTGCGGGCAGGCGTGGGGGACTGCCAGTCCCGCGTCCAATGTTGCATTTTCATCTGTGCATCCTAGGAGCCAAGGTTTTCAAGGACAGCATCTCCATGTGAGAATGGCTGTGGGCCGTGTCAGTACTCTACAAGCTTCCCCTCAAAAAAAGGAAAGGAAAAAAGGCTTAATGCTCTGGGGTGAAGTTGACCTCAAAACTCTCATGAATTCCCTAAGTCAATTTGGATTGTCTTTGTCTTCTGATTTCCAAAAGGTCTTCTTCATGTCTGTTTTGTTACCACTGAGGTTATTTGGTCTCCAGCTACTACTCTACTGTCACATTGCAGGAGCCTGAGTGCTGTAAACACCTGTCCCAAGGGTTGAGAATCCATTCAGGCTGTTCCCGACACCAGAGAGATGTGGGAGCTAGAAAGGTTGCTTGGGCAGCCAGCTTGTCTTTTCACTCTTTGCAAGATTGCACCCTGCCTGCATTTCTTCCCAATAATGCCTCACTGAATACATCTTTGTGTATTAGCAGGATGATACCCTGTTTGATAGTCTTTCAGGCTCCAACTGCTTTTAGCATTCAGAATTGTGCTCTGAGCTTAGTCTCAACTCCTTCCTTGTTAGCCTGCTTCTGTGTCTCAGCATCTGCTGAGGTTGAGTAATTCCCTTCCTTCATTTATATTTATATTTTGAAGATATTTATAGATTCAACCTATGGCCCCAAGAGTTTTCTTTTCTCTAGGTTATATTTATAGATCTTTGATAATCATCCCCTAGTATTTTGTTCTTATCTTCCAGTGTTTATGTGCTGATTGTTAGCAGTTGCTATGCTGCCTTCCCCACACACACACGTGATTTTGCTCTGCATTATTCCAAAAGTGGAATAGGTCTCATTTTAATGTAACCTTAATAATTGAAAATGAGGCAGCCCCAGTAGATACAATATATAATCCATCAACAGTCCAGCTCTGAAAAATATTCTTAAATCGTGGCTATTTTCTTACTTTTTAGAAGCTTGCTGCTGTATCTCCTGCTGCTTGGGACAGGGACTGTCTCTAGCTGTCTGTACAGCACACAGCACAGTGGATTTCCACTTGCCTCTGGATTCCTTCTGTCATTCTGTAATGTGAGATAATTAGAAATAAAGGCAGCAATGACTGAAGAGTGAAGAATCAAGTGTAAAGCCAGAATCTCACCAGCTCTGCTTTTGTAAAAAACTTAATTTTCACACTGAACATTCCCAAACTGCTGTAACTGTAAGAGGGTTAGAATTGAAGGTGATAATGATATGGACTAGTGCAGATTTCCCTGAACCATATGCAAGATCAGCAATCTAGGCTCATAAATTAAGTTCAATAGTTGTGAAAGTGACTTGAATTATTTAGCTTACTTATCCAGTGAGAACTCAAAATTATTAAACTCTTGCCAGCTGCTGTATGTACAATTTTTTTCACAGCACATTTTTCCTTGTGTACAGTTGGCATATTTTTAAACAAACATGGTCAGTCATCTTTCTGCCCTCTGATTCATTTTGAGTCCTTTTTATAAATCTTTCTTCCATTTCCCCCAAATAACTTTGCTCTAATTTTGCCTGCAAGTGTCAGACAGAGCCTTGATTGTATCTTAATGAGTATTCTGACCTTAAAATATCTTGACTTAAGAATTTGTCTGTGTGATAATGCAAGCTAGATTCAAGAAAGAAGAATATGATTTTCCTCTTAGTGTAGTGATTTTTCAGCTTCTTGGAACAAGTGAAAACTTAACTTGTTCGGAAAAAATTGGAGATTTTGTTCACATCTGCCTGGGCTTTCCTCTGGTGAGAAGGCATTTTCTTAAACAAGTCATATCAAAAGGGAGACACTGCTGTAATTTCAAATAGTGGTAGATAACAGGAACTTTGTTATGCAGTCTTGCTGTTTTTAGGGGCGCCCTTCTCTATCACTTACTGGCTCCTGATACTTGTAGAAAGAGTTGATATTTACACGGACCTTACAGAACCTAGGGGATGTGGGGCATATTAGAAGTATGCTGTTTTCTTAAGCATGTTTTTCAAAGATTACCCTAGCCCAGAGTAGCAAAGGTTAATACTTGCTTGTTGAAAGGTTTCTTTGGTTTTCTTTTCTTTCATCTAAAGAAATTTAACCTTTTAAGTGAGTCAAAAAGATATATTCAGTATCAACAAATCTCATGGATTTATCCAGAATATTTCAGGGAACAGAGTTAAAGCACTTGTCACAGCAGAGGGGAGGATGGCACAGTGAGGCTCCTGAGCCTGCACATCCTGTGCTGTTTTCACTTTTTGTGCTGCCTTGTGTCTCTGAGTGAGGGTTTGGGTTAGAAAGCTATAAAAGTCCAATGGGGTGGAACAATTCAAAGCTTGGAAACTCAAAACCTGTAATTTCAGTGACTAGTACACCTGTAAGATTAAGTTACACTTTATAGAGGAACATTTCTCTGACAGACTCTTTACATATTTAATATGTATATTTTGTAGGAGGGTAAGCAGTTTCCCAGTATCATTGATGCCTTAAGTTTTAACTTTCATATTTTTCAAATCCTGTATTGCCTAGTGTGTAACTCTGAAGTTTCTTGTAGCCTGTTAATTTCTGTTCTCTCATGCCGGTTAGACATAACAAAGCCTCTTCAAGCTTGCTCTTCAAGGACACCCAGATTGTCCTAGGCCCAAAACTTGTAAACCAACATCTTTAGAAGGGGGATAAGCCTAGGGAAATTACATCATTAACTGGAGTTTTAATTGGAGAATTAACCCTGATATGCAAATGAACCAAACTTTAAAAAGTGTGAAGAACTCATGACTCGCGGTCCATCTTGGCTGTTGCCTTTGGCCTGCCCAGGGTGTACCTTTGAAGGCCCTTCAAATAAATACCTACCTTTATTCCCTTATTCCTGTCTAATCTCTGCTTTTTAGGTGGCCACTTCAGGCATCATCATCATCTAAGGCTGCATTTTAAAAGAATTGCCTCTTTTGTGTGCAAGAACATAATGGCCATAGAGCACAATTTGCAAATAGGTCATTGCTGGAAAACCTGGAGGATATTTGATATATTTTGATACAGTTAGTAGGAGCAATAACCTAATGACATTTAATAAGATCATTCCTAGATGAGGAAATGAGGGATTATTTGCCTAGTAGGCCATTTGTATAAGGAAATGCTTATTCAAGGTTGAAAGTTCCAAACTTCAGCAAAAATGTTGAAATAAAAGCCTGCAATCTGCCGTCACTTTATCTTCACAAATCTAGGATGCTGCTGTAAGGTTAAGGTGTGGAGATGCTGTGTGGGCTGCTCTGCAGTACCACAATATCTCTGCTTACTTCTGTACCTAAAAAAAAAACAAAGCCCCTTTGCCCCCCTATTAGTTGTTGAGAATTGGTAACCTAAATGTAGAACAAATGAAGTGTGCTATCACTAAGGGATTTCCAAAAGGGCATTATACTAGTGACTGTAAAAGCTGCATGTGGCAGACTGAAAAAACACACAAATCCCCTTGTTTTATGCTGTTACAGCTTTGACAGGTCCCCCTCATGGGATGGTTGCTCCTAAGATGCATTAATTCTAGCACTTAAGCTCCCATGTTCAGTGGAATAGAGGCATGAACTGACCTTTCCAGAAGGAAAAGGTTAATGTTGAAAAACACTGATTTCAGCAATCCATCTTCTCAAGGTAACCCCAGAGTTTATGGTTTGCCTAACTATACAGTGTTGCTGTTCCCTTGAAAAATAACTTTCTTTCTGAAGTGATCTGTATAGCCGAAGCAGTGTTCCCACTTATAAACTGAATTTTAATTGCCTGCTATCTCTCTCATATGTTTTTGTCACCTGAGAGCATGGAGCAGATGTTTAGATGCATCTGCATCTTAGGTGCTGCTGAGGTGGCAGCCAGAGAGATGTTCTCATAAAATCTTTGCGGTAGTTCTTGCCTGCGGTCGTTCTGGGAGGGGTCTGACAACAGTGCAACTGCTTCAGGAGATGACTATCATAAGTGGGATAATGGGATGTCCTTATCCACTTGGTATTGTTTGTTACTCCAATTACATAACAGCGATGGTAATCAGACAACCGTGTCGCATCAAGAATGTTAATTGAGGGTTGAGTAGTAAATCTGAGCAAAGGAGAACTTGAGACCAGTATTAGGACCAATTCTTTCAGGGAATCTACGGAGTAGAAAAGTTTCACTGGAGAAACCATGGAAACTTCATCACTTCAGTTACCTCAAGTGACTAGACAGAGCTCTGGAGCAACATAGAAATCTATTTTCCATTGATAATTCAGAAGCATTTTCTTACCTAACAGCTCTTTTCTCTGCTTGATATCCTCTGAATATGTCTTTTCCAAGAAACTTGACAGCCACCTATGAGGAAAGCGGACTTCATGACACATGAAAGAGGCCTCTGGGCCTTGAAGCTACTAAGTACAAGGAAATACTCCATGTCTGCCAAAAGCCTTGGAAGTGCCTGTCATGGCTGCTCTGTTGTTCTGCATAAAGCAAGACCTGCATTTGCAGGTCCTCCCGCTCTGGCTTCAGGTAACCCAGCCTCCTTCTTTCCAAATGGGAGTGTAATGGACATATGTGGTATTGGTGATGTAGAGACCACTACACCAGTTCCACAAGTTCAACTGAAATGCCAATACAAGGGTATTTTATTAAGTGCTTGTGGTGCTCTAGGGCCAGAAAGATCATTACTCCATTCGTTGCTTTGCCTTGTCTTGCTTTAAATGAATGGGACTAATGATGCTTCCAACCCCTTCCATCAGGAGGTTATTTTGCAGTTTAATGGAGTGCCAGGACATCCCTCCTGATACTGTCTGACTTACATTTTTCATTGCTCAACTTCTTCCAATTAATTTTACCTAAAAAAAAAAAAATCTTTTACAGTTTTATGTTTTCACATGCTCTGAATATTTTTAGGCTGTTCTTGTTGTCCCCAAGTAGCCATTACTGGGAAATATTTTGTTCTTCCTTCTTGGAAACTACATGCTGCATTTAATTGTAAGCTTGTGATTACCATGAAGATAATAAAAAGTCATTTAAATTAGAACTGATTGGAAATTATAGTCATGGGACAAGAAGCCAACAGGAACAGTAGGCCAAATCCAGTAAAGTTTTTAGGTCATTAGTTTTCAATGAAAGAACTGCTGGCATTGGTATGATGCTGGGAGTCTATGAGAGAGCTAAAACCGTGCATTAGGAGACATGATCCCAAATGCTTTTTTGGACACGAGATTTTGTATTTCCACATATTGAAAGTATTTTTATTTTATGAAAGTATGTCAGAGCAGGAAGCCCTGACTGCAGCATACCTGGGGACAGACATTTTCACTCAGGGCTCCGGGGAATCACAGCTACATATCATGGGAGGTAGGCTGGTGCTGTACCTATTTTCTCATCTGTAGGACAATGATCTTATAGAAAGTTTCAGAAAGCTTTGGCAACAAACTGAGGAGACAGGAGGCAAAACGGTGCCCTGATCTGCCCAGGCCTACAGTAGTCCAGGGAAGGAGGACTGCCACAGAATATGGCTTTAAACAAAAAGTAACACTAATTAGCCCCATGTTTTATTTCTTAAGTGTGTGTAGTAGCATTGTCACAGTAGACATGTCTACACCACCACTTCTGTTAAAAGACTTTATTATATGCCTAGGAAATTGAGGAGGTAAAAATCTCCATTTTGAAGCTGCTAAAAGGCAAATTTCCAGCCTGAACAGAAAACAAGTGGCAACCTGGCTTGCAAACCAAGAGACCTACAGCTTACACACAGTGCAAAGAAAGTGTTTCAAGAGGAACAAAGTGGTGTGGCACCACACAATGGCAGGAGGGCTTGGTGGTGTGCCAGAGTTTTCCGAACACTATGATAGCGTGAAGTACAACCTAGCACTGATAGGCGTGTTTTCCAAGTCAGACTGAGCCATTGGTCTAGAAGGCAAAAGGGGTTCTGAAATAACCAGAGCCTCCAAAGCAGTTTCTAGGAGGGGGTGCGTGCCTCAAAAATTACAGACTTTAAAGCACTATAAACCAGCCTTTAAAAAAGCTGGAAAAACAGTATAATGTTCACGATTGTGTTATTTGCAATGTTAATGCGCATATCCAACTGTCCAATGCTGCTATACTATCATTCCTGCACAGGCGGGATCCATCATCCCTTGTAGTACATGCAAAACATCTAACTAGCTAAACAATATCTGACACTGCCCTGTGTGACTGTTTCTGCATCTGCAGGAACAGTTTATACTGGCATCTTATCTATCAGTTTGGTCTGTTTTGCAGCAGAAACCACCTGAAGGATTTCCTGAATGGTCAGATCCTTCACCTATGGTGCTAATCAACACAGCAATAGACAGATTTTGCCTTTGGATAGATCTTCAAATCAGGGCATCCCATGGGAAATCTTCAGGACTGTTTGAAATTCCCATCTGTGGAGCTCTTGTGTCGAGCAGTCAAATGCTTGCTTGTGCTGCTGTCCAGAAGTTCAGGCAGTGACCTGGTTGACCTTCAGTCAACACAGCATTAGTTGGCTGTCTCTCCATTCAGGAGAGACTGGGGAGCTCCCGTCCCAGCCTGGCCTGAATAGCTGCTCTTTCAGGAGCCAGGGAGCTGAGGGATGATGCTGCCTGGCTGGTGGTTCTGGGACTGACCAGCTCTGCCATACACTGGAAGCTGTAAAGAGAGGCAGGAACGTGGCAGCATGGCCACACACCCCTGGGGCAAAAGAGGCCAGAGTGCTGCTGCCTTCCTCCCAGGGCAGAGAGGCTCTAGCCAGCGGGATCTGGGGAGAACCAGGTTTCCTCTCACCAGTGCCCAGGCCAGCACAGTCTTCACACTCACAAGTGGCTGCAGTGTTGCTCCAAGTGAAGCAATGTTGGTACATGCCTTTGCAAGCATGGAAGCACAGGAGGAGCAGAGGATCAAGTGTCATGGCCTGGGAAAGCAAATAGGTTGATGGCCACATCATCCAGGGCAGGCAGTGATGCAAGGGAAGCTGTCAAGGACAAAGTGACCCAAGTGCAGAGATGCAGAGTGCCTGGCAGAGGTCCCTGAGCTGATCCCAACTGTGTGCCAAGAGACCTTGCTCCCAAAGCCACTGGTGCGGTGAAGAGCCTGGGCACAGTCCCAGGGGCATCCTCCAGTGCATGGAGGACCACATGGGCAGTGCTGACAGAAGCATCTTTTCCCTCTCCCTCTTCGCAAGGTCTTCAGAAATCTGGCCAAACCAGGGCCAAAACAACCTCAGGGCTCTTAATGTCTTCTGGGTACAATTCATGGTTTATTGGCATTATTTTTGTTACTCCTGGAGATCAGCCATAGGGAGATTCTTCTGTTCAACTGTCCTGTGTAATTCCTTGCAGGCCAAACTGCATTTTAAAAAATGGATGACATTTCAAAGATTGCTATTTAAAATAGACCTTTTTTTCCTAACTAATTTTTTTTTTTTTTTAAGATTCCTGCTTTTCAAAACGCTTTTTCCTTTGACATTTTCACAAATATAAAATTTTCATGAGATATGTTCATTTCAATGAGCCTAGTCAGATGACACAAACTTTCCATCAAAAGCAGTAATTTTAAGATGAGATGGAGAAATGTGGAGGAAAACAACACGTGAAGATTAGAAACAATAAATTAGAAAAACACAAAATAATTTGTTCTCAAAACCAGCCAACTATTTTTAAAGAAATGTATACTTGGTTTGTTCCTTTTATTTTAATGAACATGTGACAAATATGTTTTTATTCTCTTTTCAAGTTCTCTGATAACCAGAATTGGCAGGCTACTGGAAAGGGTATGCCCCTGCTTCTTGCACTTCCTTCCGTCTGGCTTTTCATGCCCTGCAGCACAGTAATTTAGATACCTGCCTTCCATGGTCACTGCTGCAATGCCTCTAGTCCCAACCATGGTTTAAAGTGCTTTAGTATCTTTCTTGGTGCTATTACAAATTCCTGGAGATGCATAAGTACTAGAAGCTTGTGGATAAAGGAGAAGGTGCCTGATTTTCCTGCAATTTGACTCTTTCCAACAAGAGAACATTTTAAATTAGAAACCTCAAGAAAATTATGATGTGGCACTTTAGGACATGCAAATGATACCAAACAATGCCTATTTTAGGACCCTGTGTAGCCCAGGCACTGAGATCCAGGAAAAAGCATGCGGCTGCACTGGATGTTGTGGTTTGGTCCTCTTTAATTGTCTCTACTTTAACATTTTAATTTCTTGCTCCTGCTACCAAAATGACATCAGGACTTCTTCACCCAAACCAGCATTTCTCACTATGTAAGCTATGCAGAAAGGTTTACTGTGCCAGGTGCTGGCAGAGTCCCAAGGTTTTCTGCTATGTCAGGACATAAGCCCTCTTCTTCTTGCAAAGGCCTAAAATTAAATGCATTTCCTCTTTATTAACTTAGTTCTATGAGAGCTGGCAGCACAGATGAGCGTAATCTTTCTGTATTAGACCTTTCAACATTTTTGTGATCTTTTCATTGGGTGCTGCAAGGTGCATTTTCCTTTGCTCTGATTCTTGTGCTTAAAACCTGTTTCTGTAACTGAGTGTATTCGAAACATTTTTCCTTCTTTCAGTTTCCTTGGTCTAGGAGTGAACAAGCAGATGCTTTGTGTCATTGGATAAACTTAAATAGTATTTTACTGTCAGAAGTAAAATGCAAATGCCTGAAACATGAAAGGAAACAAGTATTTTACTTTTTTAAGCAGAATTAGAAATAATATAACAAATATGAATCCTTCTGCATTAATGGGATTTAATACAAGTTGATTGGTTTCAGGTGGTCAAATGATAGTGCAGAATGGAAATCCTGTATAATGGCACAAGTTACTTGGAATAATGTCTTTGCTGGGCCTTGGCACATTTTTTAGCTGGTTGTTCTGATGGAAAGCACGCTCTTTCTACTTACGTAAGTATCTTCCCAGCAGATATTTTCTTGCTTCAATGGCAATAACGACTTCTTTCTATTCCAGTCTCTGTAACTCTTAAAGGTGCTATTTTCCCACAAGAGCAGTGAGTTAAATTGCCTGCCATGACACATCTGAAAATTGTTCCATTCTCAAAGAATACTAGTGAAGCACTTCTCATAGAAGTAGAAATCTTTTAAAGGTGCTTGAAGTTGCATCTTTTGGACCACTACTTACAGAAAAATTGTTCCAGGGATTTCTGCTGTTTAATTTGGAGCATTTTTTAGTTAGTTTTCATTTTTTTTTTTCTTGCATCTTTGGATAAATTGCTGACATTTCTCCAGGACTGACCAGTCCTAGATTGAACACCATATGCAGCCTTTTTATTAAAACTTAAAATATGACCATCAGGAGCTCAGACACTGAAAAACTGTATTTCTCTCAACTTTTCTAATTAATTACATAATGGACAGACTGAATGAGTAAACTGTCTGAAGTGGCTGTTATGTGTTTTCCCAGGGCTTCTTTTAGGAATGGCTGAGAAAAAGTTATGTAACTACCAAAAAAAAAAAAAAAGAGTGGAAAAAACCTTAAAGCACTTGAATTGCAATTTATTAACTGTTTCACCAGAAGTAATAGTGACTCATACTTTCATTTCTTTTACAGGAGAGAAATCTGAAGCAGTTTGGCTGAGGCACAACTTTTCCCTGGGGGAAAAAAGGCCAAAAGCCAATTCACAGAAAGACGGGTTGAATACTAAAACTCAAGATGACAATCTGACAGCCACTTGGCATCTGCTCTCAGATGGCAGCCAGCTGGCTTCTCACAACAGTATATGCACCAGCAACATTGTTAGGAAGAGCTTGCTGAGAAAGTCAAGGCAGTCCCTGCTTCGATGTGACACCTCCTGTGAGGCTCCTCCTGTGCAGAGCCCCGTGCGTTGGTGCGTCACAGCGGTGCTGCTCCGGCACTGCTGTCTTTCCCCACAACATGTGCACCCTCAAGCATCCATAAGGAATTAATAAATTACTTATGGGAGTTAATCAGTAATAACCACCTGATTTTCTGGGCTCCATCCTGCTAATTTACAAGAGTATACAGCTTTATGCAAGGCAGGGCCAACCATTTGACTCCAAGGACAATGTGACTGCTGGGTGAAGGCTTCAGAATGTTGGCTCTGTGGACTTGGAATTGCATTTGTTTATGCACTGCCTTGCAGAAGATGAACCCACTTATCATTTTGATTCATAGTGGCAGTATGTCTTTGATTAGACATTATGCTGGGAGACAGCAGAAGTTTCCATCCTTGTTCTGCTCTAGAACAGGTTGAAAAACCTGTAGGTTGAAAAACAGTTGTCATACAAAGCTGTAATGCTCTGCTCTGTCACAGGGACACCTCACAGTCCTATTCTCAGGCCCCAGTGACTGCAGTGCTGAAAATGTGCTAGTGCTGGGGGTGTGTGCTTCACTTGATGTGTAAGCCATTGTTCCCAGTAGGGATAAAAATATGAGCAAGTTTGCATCTACAAACAAGGACCATACTGCAGCAAGATTGGATCTGAGGATCCAATAAACAGCTGCTTAATGTGTATCAACTTCAGGTCTTTTTCTCTGTCCTGTCTGCACCAGCTTTTTCAAATGCTCTTGTTTTTGGCTCTGAGAATCCCTGTTCTATCTCTGGTTTACTGATAGCTGTCACAGACACACAATCCATCATCTTAAGTATTTGTATGATCATGAATTCAATGCAGAACACGGAGAGCTTTCCACTTCTGGCAATTAACTTGAGATAAATAAAAGTGGTAAGAGGAGGCATTAAGTTACCCACCTGCTGAAGACTGGCTCTGTGCTGAGTGCTCTTGACAGGTGAGTGCATCTGAGGAAGTGCTAATTGCAATGTATTCCTTAATGGTTTTTTGTTGATGCACAAAAGATTGAGAAAATGGGAAGAAAATGAAAATACCTTTTGAGTCACAGTGGAAAATATACAGGAATTGGACTCACAGAAAAAGAATATGCTATGGACAGGGGAACAAGCAGAGGACTGGTGCCATGAATAGAAATCTCCGTCTGTGCTCTGGCCATGGTCCAGGCTGTATGATGTAGTTTACCTGATACAGTGCCCATTTGAATCATTTATATAACATCATAGGTGCTATGAGTAATGCAGGAAGATGCTCTGTGTGACCCGAGAGTCTCATGTTGAGAGTGAGACAGACACAATACAAAGATTCATTTTTGGTGCATACACAGGAAAGAGCAGCACTGGTCAGATGAAGAGCAAAGCTCAGGTAAAGAAGCAAATGCTGATCTTGGCCATGAAAATGGCATTAGAAAAGACAAAGGATTGCTAGGTGGAGACAAAGTGCTGTGAAGTAATGGAGCCAAGGGTGAGGGCCAAGAGTGGGACAGAAAGAACAGTGAGATTAGACAGAGCTATGTGTCTCTAGGAAATGAAGTTACAAAGACTGTGAACTTGGAAGAAAACAGGAAACTGGGCTATAGGGGTGGTGGACTGTAATATACACATATATAGTATGCAGCTGGTTAAGCAGAAAATCTGACTTGGTATGCAATATTTTCAAAGGCATGGGCAAAAAACAGACACAGGATAAAGGCAAAAGTGTCTGGAATAGATTCAACGAGTGCAGTGAATGCCTGACAGGAGCCATGTGAGCTGCTTGGCACTGCTAACCCACTTCGGGTAGGTTGGCTTGGGATGAGCAGAGTTCATGGGGTAGGAGGAAAATGCAATGTGCTAGCATCCCCTTGGCCATAACTAATGGGAGTAGTGAGAAATCCACACCTCACACTCATCCTGAACTCTCTGTCCCCAAAAACACCACTGAGTGCACCTTTTGTCCATTCAGCTATAAAGACCTCTCAAAAGTGAGTGCAACAACATCAGATCAGAAACATATCTGAATTTAACTGCAATAGAGCTACATTTTACCCACTAAACCAAATGATTCCCCAAAGGACAGTATCCCAGTTGTGCAATTTCCCACCCTTAAAAGGGAAAATGCATGCCATATGATACATATGGCACAGCAGGGACGGTAGCTGTGATGTGCTGGAAACAATTGCTATAAACCTGCATTATATAACCTCCATGTTTTATTGCAGTCATTATTTTTTTCCTCCATAGTGAAACCATAAAAAAGTTGAAGAACAACCAAAGGTTTTTTGCCAAAGGTAGAGCAGATCCTTTGGCTCTTCAAATGCTGCCCCTTTGGAGAAGGAAGAAATACAGCCAGGATTGCATGTGGCAGCTCAGGAATATCTGGGGGAACAGCACAAATGTTCACAACAACCACTGACCTGCTGCACAGAATATGCCCCATGCAGATCGGGAATGATGATTACAACACAGACCTGGCATCACCCGAAGAGCACAACGTGTTCTCAAGTCTCATTTATGGCATTATTTGGGTCAGTAGAAACAAGGAAGGAAATGGTTACGTGAATGTTTCTTCACTGTATTGTTTACAGGATACACAGGGAAATTTTTGGCTTCATACTTGGGTAGTTCAAAAGGCAGAGCCAGCATAGTTGAGAAGAAGAATTGGCAGCACTGAATTTGGCCATAGCAAAGGCAGATATCAGTGCTGACTGCCAGAGATTACGTCATCCTTTCAGTGGCAGTTCTGACAGGCTCTCACATCAAATCACTCCAGCTCAGGCCAGCAGAGCTATTCTGGCAGGTTTTATCTGCTTACATAAGCAGGGAAAAGATGAGATGCGACCTTGACCAGCATAACCTAGCTGAGCTGGGAGTAGCCTCCAGTTCAGAAGCAGTTTTCTTGGCAGAACCATGCAGTTACCTGGATGACCTGGTTTGTTTTGTGAGGCTTCTAATGCCTCTATTTTGCACGGTGGCTGTCCTGTGGGCTGCCTGCACAGACCTGCCTGTGGCTCTCAAGTCTGGATACAGGGGCGTTTTCAGCCTGACTGGAGTTTCCTGGAGTGGGACAGCACAAAATATTGTTTCTCTAATGCATGTATTTATATGGTGGCAATGGAAAATGTTACAGAGTGTCGGTCTGATTAATTTTTTTATTATAAGGAGCAGAGATATTCCAGTAACCTGTATCACTGTCCTGTTGTTATACAATGTACTTTGACAGAAAGTTCAAAACATCTTTTGGACTAGGACTGATGAAAGAAGGGCTAGCATCATTCAAACAATATTGGCTTTAGATTTTCAAAAATCAGGATAAACTATTCCTCCAGTGGCCTAATCCTATTTGCTTCATTAAAGGCCTGCTGCATTGCAGGGAACTGCAATTCAGGGGACAAAATTCTTCAAACGTAAGAAAATGGCTTTAGCATTCTGTGTGTGAGAAAGAAGGCCAAGAAAAGATTATGGAAGCTAAATTATGACACATTTGTTTTGAGCCATTGAAACAGCTCTAGGCATGGGGTATATTCCTCAGTATTTTCAAAATTATTTTTTATGTGCTACAATAGAACTGGTAAGCAACTGATATAATTCGATGCTTTTATTTCTGTACGAGGGTGGTTTACTAATTATTTATTCCACGTTTTTAACACAAATTCATAGATCAATAGAATAAAAAAAATGAGTACAAGTCTGAAGTGTTCTAGGTTATTCTCCTGACTTCTACTCCATCCTTTCTTTCCCATCTAATCAGACTTGGAGAATTAGACAATAGAGAGAAGATGGAAGGCCAGCTGGAAAGAACTGCTAATGGCCTCTTGTCATGGGAATGGTCATTTGTTAAGCTCTCTCCTGGGATGGGCACTGATTAGTCACAGTCCTTGTGAACTGAGCCTGAGCCTGGCCTATTCTTGAGATGCATCTAAATCAAGATATGTGAATCTAAATCAGAAGTTGAGGACGTCCAGAATAGAGAGCTGGCAATTTGTCTTCATCAGTCCAGTTAAACTAACTCTAGGTTATGGTTGTCATCCACAGCTAAGAATCCTGAGTTGATCATGAGGAAAATACAGCAATCAAAATCCTACTTAATCTAATGCACCTGAAGTTAGATCAAGTTCCTTTGACACCTATTCGCAGAAGACCAGAGCACTTTCCAGAGTTGCACCTTGACTGTAAGTCCTCCATAATTATTTATTATAACTGTTTGTTCATAATTATTTGTCAGTAATGGCCAGCATTTATGCCAAACAAGGTCTTTTATAATCATGAAGTATTTCAACTTATTCACCACCTCTCTGTGTTTCAGCCATAGCCTGCCATCATTGGGCTCTGAGATCCAAGCAGTTGCAATGACTGCAGATGCACTGAAAGCTGCCAGGGAAAGTGGGAGAAAGAATTAAGCCTCAACACAGACTTATTTTTTAAAATTAAGTCCATTAAATTAAGTGAAAAATGACCTCATATCTTTTTTCTTGGCCCAGTCTTTTCCTCTGAGATGAACAAATAAAACAAAGATCATGCAAGAACTATTGTATTTTCCAGTTTAACTTCTATTTTTTGTTATTCAGGGAGGCAGATGCATATAATCTGACAGGAGGCATTAAGCTCAGTGAACATTTTTCAGTTCAAAAGTTTCACCTCCCCTTTAAGCAAAATATTTCAAAAGGAGGAGAGGGAGCAGTTGCCTGCTGCAGCAAACTTAGCAAATGTTTTTGGTACTCATGGCACTATCTTTCCTGCACATCAAAGGAAAATATCACTCTTCATTAAATATATCAATTAACTTATCACAAGATCTAATTGATATTTTGATTCCAGCAAATAACACACTTACTTTTTTTGTTCTCCAGCTGCACAGTATCTGACAGCTCACTGAGCAGTCAATGTTGTGGAGAAATCATGATCAGTTTTGTAAAGTCTGTCAATCATTCAAATATTCAAGTTCTCTTTAGACAGAAAAAACCTGTCTCTGAATGATATTAGACATTGCGAGTTTTGGTCTCAGGCAAAGCCAGAAATGCACGAGAAAAATCAACACTCGAACAAACAATTTATAACTAATTTATACGTATTTTGAGCCCTGAAGGAGGTAATTCAATTGATTGATTCATTTTTAGAAATGGTTATCTCTTTTTTAGCAGGAACTTCAGGATTTTGATGTGAGCAGAAGCAAGGGCTTGTTCCTGTGTGTGTGCTTAAAGTGGGAGTTTAGTCTGGAGTATTCAAGGCTGAAGGACAGATTTTGTTTTTTAAATGGTGGGAGAGGAAGAAAATGGAACAGACTAGATCTTATTCCACAACTTTGAGCTTACACGTTAATTGCCCTGTGACAAAAAGGGTGACAACTACTGGGGAAAATGGTCTGATATTTGCTTCAATCCCTCCAGCTCTGTGTTATTTCTGTGCGAGCCTGGTGCTGGTGTCTCTGTAAAAGTAAAGCAAGAAATCTCACCTAGATGAAAGGTAACCTTATGACAAAGTATTTGATTGAGACTCAAGAGACCCGGATTCATTTCCACGGCCGGCACCTGTGTGGTCTTGTACGCATCCCTCCCAAACTCACATTCTTAACTTTGCAATGGGGAAATAACACAATTGGATTATATGTGACAGAGTCAATGTTTGTGTGGTGACAGGTCTTTAAAAATACAGAACAGCAAAACCAGTACCACCTCCAGAATCTAAAATTAAACTAACCACGTCATAGAAAGGCTGCATAAATAGCAGGGGTTTTTTCTAGGTTTGCATATTTTCTATTAAAGAAAGAAAGAAAGACTGAATATTTTTCAGTTCATTTACATCTGAGTTATCCCAACTTGAACTGCACTGAGAAATGTCTCTTTGCCACAGGTCAAATTAATGTTCCCCTGGGAACATGGCTGAATCCCTAACAGAAAGCACAGTGCTGATTCTACAGTGAAAGTCACTGCTCTCGAAATGAGGCGGAGGGTGAAGATGAGGCAGGGAAATACACTTGCATTGAACTTCAGACAACAGCTCACATTTTGCAAGAGACATTTTCAGAACATGTTGTTGTATTTATTCTGTTCTCTGTGGAAAACATAAGGAAAAAAATGTAACTTATCTCCCTAGGTGATTTCAGGTCTTAATTCTGATCCTTTTCCTTGACTTTTCTTAAAGTCTGGAAGGAGTAACTTAAAGAGTTTAGTTTTAGTCTAAAGTCTTTCAAATAAACTTGTAAGTCTGCGAAATGACAACCACTGTTTCAAAAAAAAGTCTTTACACTTTGTCAAAGTATGTTTTTTCCCATATTCTTCTCTTTAGTGTATACACCATTAATGTGGTCAAATCATCACACTGGGTTTAAAGATTCCCTCACTGTCTCCAAGGTCCTAGTAAATTTTAAGAATCACAGGTCCCAACTCAAAAGAGTATCCTCCATTTGTTCTTGTGCTTTTCTTTGTCCTATTTCTGTCCTTTTCTTTCTTCCCAGAAAGCTCCAAGCTTGATTCAATTCTCATTTGCAGAACTGCTAGAATTGCTGAAATATAATAATAAAAATAGTGGGTTGCTAGTGCAGAGAAGCTCCTTATGTTTGACATCAAGTGACAGTGGAAAGCCCTTACCCAGCTTTGCATTCCGCCTCCCAAACAACTTCTCCTTTGAAGGGCCACATTATTCTGCTCTAGTGCTTTCCACCAAAACTGGGTATCTTGTTCTGTGTCCCCCTCTCCCCCTCGTCACGTTTCCCTTGGGCAGTGGCCTTCTGCTACTGCCTGTGTCCTTCAGGCTGAAGGTTGGTGTCCTCCAGACCCAGTGCCTGGGGACCTTCCCCTGCCACCGCACACTTCAGCTCCACATCAGTGGGTGTTAGTGGCCCAGGGTTTTGGCAGAAGCTCAGGTTTTTGGAGACCCAAAGCCTATGATGAAGATGCCATCTATAGTTAAAATGTTGGGTAGTAGCAGGGGCTGGTAAGCAGGCTGGACTGCATTCAGCCTGTGTAACGTGGCTGATGAGAGTTCATGGACATAGGCTGGGATCCCTGATTGCAGTGGAGTCCAGGGGAGCAACAAAGACTCTGATGGCCTTGGGAATGGGGACTTGAGAGCAGCCACGGGGTGGCAATGCAATATCTGCAAAGGCCCTGGTGCCAGGGCTCGGGGAAGCCCTAAGCAGTCCTTCAGAGCTGCCTTTGTCATCTGGATGTTCAGCTTGAGACCTGCTTAATGAGGCTAAGCCAGGAATTGTTTTGACTGAGTGTCTGAGCTGGAATTCTTTGAATAAAATTCTTATTTTCCTCTGCAGCCTCCTAGAAGCTTGATTATTTCACTAGAGACATTTTGAGACCAATCCCGTGAACATATTTTGAGCTTATTAAAAGCCTGTCTTAAAACTGGCGCATACAAGCAGCAATCAATGAAAACTTGGCACTGCTACACTGAACCACATTGTGCTGGCCATAATATTGATGTTTGCTGAATATTTACAGCATTAAAGCAACCGTTCATTTAAAAGAAACAAGTTGGAAAGAGCTTACACTGAAAGCAGTAAGTAAATTACATCAAATACCATATGAGTTTTGATGCAGCATAAGTAAATCATTAAAGCCAGCTAGGGTTGTTTTCATAAAAGATCTGTCTGAGAAGTTCTGCATAGAAGTTGGTGGATTAACATAGATTTTGGTAGCATAACTTCTTTTTTTTTTCCTTCCCAAAGAGGTGGTTTCCAGAAGGTAAAGTGATTCAGAATTGTGTTGAGCAAATGCGCACAAGAGGTTGACTAGGTTTTGTTATATGAGTGCTACATTTCACCTCATGGATGGACTCATGTCTGTGTCTAGAATGTAGTTTGACTGCTGTGTGTCATAAAACAGGATGCAAGTTGTCTTGGCAGGAAGAATAAATTTGTGCTCAAGAAAATATGGCTTTCCCTAATTGGCAAAGGCTCAATGTGTTTTTGGGAATGGAGTGCAGAGAAAACTTTTCCTCTGCTCTGATAAGAGTGATAAATTGTAGGATAGTTGAAAAATGCAATTTTTTTTTTTTGTCAAACAATAAACTCAAAGCATTTCTGCAACATTTTATTGCTTTACACATATCATTTCTAGCTAGGCATGGTAGACATCCTTTAAAAGTCTTGTTTTATTTTAGTCTTGAAAGGAAATTCACCTGAAATTGAAAACATTGAAAATGTTACAATCAGCACTTAAAACTTCTGCTTTCAAAACCTCTTCTGTATGCACATGTCAAAGTGCACTATAATCAGCAAGTAACTGAGCTCCATGTATGTACCTAGGATAAAGTATCAGCTTTCCCAGATGGAGAAATGAAAGGCATAGAGTAAATGAACAACTTTCTCAGGATCACACAGTCAGTCAGTGGCAGACTCTGGCTTTCAGAATGTTCCTATGTATGATGCACAAAAAGTACAGTCAGAGGGTAATTTATAAAGAACTTCAAGGCATAGATGACAGGCTGCCACCCTGGTAAGTGCCTTAGTGTGTAGGCTTGTGCTGCGGACTCACTAAAGCCAAAATATGCTCCAGTCTCCAAAAATATCAGCTTGAGTTGATAATTTTCTCAGTCTCAGGGGTTCCATGTAATTTGCACCAAATTCTCACTGGAATACTTAGGCATTTATGTGGTCTGTAGTATGTAACGTTTTCATGTTGTTTCTTCTGGACTCCATTTATCCCTGGAAGGATGGGAAGAAAATCCCTGCCTGCGGAGCAGTGAGATTCAGTCCACTCACTCCTGGGTGAAATATGCTTTGGCAGATGGGAAGGACCTGCCTGTGGAATACCAGACTGAGCATGGGGAGCTGAAGGAGAAGAAGCTGTGTTCATTTCACTCACTAATCAAGAATAATCACGGAAGTTCAAAATTACTACATTAGTCAGCACCACGACAGTGTAACAAACATGCATTGTGAGGTAGTTAAATAAAATATTTAAGGGAATGCACCTGGAAGTGGCATTTGGTCCCACAAGGACGGGTAAATTGGAAAAGCATAGATAATTCTATTCCTCCAGCCTTTGTTCCAGGATTCAGAGTAATAACAGCAATAGCTGACAGTGGGGTTTTTTCACAGCAGGAGGTATCCATTTGGTTCTTACAGCTAGTGACAATTCTTAGGTGATTTTTGTTGTTATATTTTTTCTAATCCTATCTGAGTACCTGTTTTTTATGAGATTAATGGCTCACAGTCTGCGAGACACTTATTTAAGATGCAGGAAGAAGGATGTGTCTGCTAGACACATCTGTGCTCTGCAGTCTAAAATTGCCTCCTGTTGTGAGAGAGATAGACAGAAAGAAGTGACTAGAGTACACTTGAGCTGCTAACAAACTGCTTTGTAACCTTGCCCCTGGAATTTACTAGTTGCCATTTAAAAAAGCAACTTTTACTGAGTAGTTTTTGGGCTGAATTGTGATATTTCCTTTTCTAAGTGGGGCTGTCAAGAGCTATATGGTTTAAGAATTCTTGTTTTCTCTTTAAGAATGCTACCTGCAACAAAACAATTCTGCTATCCATTGAGGTCTATTACCAACTGCATTAGAAACCTTTCTAATAGCAAACTCTTTTCCAGGGAAGCTAATTCATATCTGAATTTATTTCCCCCGGAAGTGAGACACTGACAGCACTGATTAAAAGTAAGCATTGTACCAGGCAGACATTGTGATGGGCTTGCTCTCTTTCAGTCACACATTGTGCGCCTCTATGGAAGGCACAGACACACGTAGGTGGTTTTTACCTATTGCTGCACTGTGATTTGTTGAATGGCTGTGATCTGCATTTTGAAGAACTGGTTCTGTCAGCTTGCAGGGTCTCCTGGAACCCCATCCTTCCAAAGCAAACTCAGTGTTACGAAAGAACTCTGTAGCAGACAAATGTACAACGAGGTCCAGCTGCAAAATGCCTAATTCCTGCTGAAATCTGTACTGGATGAGGAACTAAATGTTCCTACAGAGCTGGGCCCAGATGGCACAGAATGAATCATAGGATCATCAAGGTTGGAAGAGACCTTTAAGATCATGTAGTCCAACCATTCACCCAGCACTGCCGCTGTAACCCCTAAACCACTAAACCATCACTGAGCGCCACATCCAGATGCCTCTTAAACTCCTCTAGGGATGGTGACTCCACCACCGCCCTGGGCAACATATTCCAATACCTGTTATACATCCTAACAGAGAAATTTTTTTTTAAATGTCTATTCTGAATCTCCCCTGTCTCAGTTTAAGGCCATTTCCCCTGGTCCTCTCACTGCAGGAACAGCAGATGGACTGGCCCCCACCTCACTACCCCCTCCTTTCAGGTGGGGGTGAGCGATGAAATTCCCCCTGAGCCGCCTTTTCTCGAGACTAAACAAACCCAGCTCCTCAGCCATTGCTTGTAAGGCATGCTCTCTAGTCCTTTCAGAAACCTTGTTGCCGTTCTCTGGACTCTCTCTAGCACCTCAATGCCCTTTTTAAAGTGAGGGGTCCAGAACTGAACCAGTACTTAAGATGTGGCCTCACCAGTGCTGAGTACAGGGGAATGATAACTGCCCTGGTCCTGCTGGACACACTATTCCTGACATAGGCCAGGATGCCGTTGGCCTTCTTGGCCACCTGGTCACATGTTGGATCATACTGACCCTGCTGTCGACAAACACCCCTAACTTTCTTCTGCTCAACATGTCTCAAGCCACTCATACCCCAGCCTGTGTCATTGCATGGGGTTGTGTGATCCAAAGTGCTGCAGGACCCAGCACTTCACCTTGTTGAACCTCCTGCAGCTGTCCTTAGCCCATTGATCAAGTCTGTCCAGGTCTCTCTGTAGTGCCTTCCTACCTCAAGCAGACCAAGACTTGTGCCCAACTTAGTGTTGTCTGCAAATTTAATGAGGACGCACTCAATCCCCAAATCCAGATCATCAAAAAAGATGTTAAACAGGACCAACCCCAAAACTGAGCCCTGGGGAACACCACTGGTGACCCGCTGCCAGCTGGATGTAACTCCATTCACCACCACTCTCTGGGCCAGCCACCCAACCAGTTTTTGACTCACTGAAAAGAAGAGGAAACAGGCAGGGGATGGGGGAGTGCCTCTATCTGTGCTTGTTCATTAGCTTGAAATCCATGTTTTTCGGACTGCAAGCCACAAAAAAAAAAAAAAACAAAAAAACCGAAAATCTTTATCATATCTATTTCACCATATTCTGCACCTGCAAAGGGTTGTGAAACAGGAGGGTCAGGGGATTTTTGCCTTCTCCAGCTTATTTCAGACTGAAGTCTGAAGTTGCTGCTGTGACTGTAGTGCAAGGTAGGGTTCTCTTGGCTGTCTCAGAGAGCAGCAGCTGTTCAGCCTCAGCCATTCACCACCATGGCTGCGGTGGAAGTCTACACAAAATTAGACGTGGCCCTCTTGATGAATGCTTGTTTTCATCATCTACCAGAACCACTGGCAGTAGATCAGCAGGATATCATTCCCATCTGCAGTGATGCACAGGATTTGTAGAGAGCTTTTCCAGCTACCATACTGACTTATGGACTTACTCTGATGAATTGGCCCATCTGTTCCTTTCTAGAGAGCAGGCACAGATTATTAAGACTGCACCATGCTCACAGTTTTCAGAAGAAAAGGAGCCAACTCTCAAACTTGTGCTACTAGGCCACTACTTAGAAGATCTGAATAATTTAAAATCAAAGAATATCCTGAACACCCTGGGATATATATTTTCTCTTCTTACAGTCATAGCTTCACAACCCTCTGTAAAAAGCAACTTGGTTTACTCCCTGAGATCAGTATAAATATGACACATCTGACACTTCATGCTATTCTCAACATGCATCCTGAAATGCATTGGTGCTGCCCTCTGAGAATGTTTTCTGGGTGTCACAGTGGGACTGCCAAAGTATTTCCAAAGCATACTGATCAAAGTTCAATAATCCAGCATAGTGGGACTGGATATATGACTATATTTGAAAGAGAATAGAAAAATAGGTGCAGATGCATTTATTTTTAGTGGTGTTTAATTTGATTTGGTCACAGGCATATGCAGTCAATACACATAACCAAAACAGGATCCAAGTTTCTGAATACTCCAGATTACCGAAGAAGAGAAAAGGAAACTTGCTAACAAGGGGGGAGAAGGTAAAAATATTGTTGAGGAGAAAATCAGAGCTTTACATTGAACTCTACTAGCAGATGACCTGCCCCATAAAGTTCTAGAAACCCATGTAAGAGAGCTGATGGTTGCGGTGGTTAATTGAATACCAGCCCAACAGCAGAGGAGGTAGTTCTCTTGGTCAGGCAGAGTATCCCAGCCTGGCATGGGCAACCTCATGAGCAGAGCCTCAGCAGTTCGTTTCTCACTGCAGTGTTCTCAGAATTCATATGCTGACCAGCTGTTGATACTGCATAATCTCCCAGGCACCTGGGGATGTTGGTCAAGTCAGAAGAGTAAGAGCAACATAGTGATAACCAAATACCGAAAAAAAAGCTTCTGGAGTGGGTAACATGGATCCTACCCTTTCCCCACTCCCAACATTTTTTAGTTGAATGTTCCAAGGAACATTTTTCCAAGGAACATTTTTCCAAGGAACAAATTTCCTTGGAACAAATTTCCAACATTTTTTCCAAGGAACAAATTTTGTTATGGTTGACTTACACCTGGCAAACGTTTCACCCCTTCCAAACAGTGTTTTTTCCAATTGTTCTTTTGTTGACTGCAAAGGCACCAGCAAGGAGTTGTAGACATGGCTGTTTACCCAGGGGATGAATACAGCCTGATAAGCCTCAGCATTTCGATTACGTAAGATGAAGAAGGGTTTAAGAGGTAGCTGACTAATCAGCAAGGAACAAACCTTCCAAGTTTTCTGAGCACAAAAGCCCTGTTATAGTCTGGAGGAGACCAAATGCTTCCAGGGTAGGTTCCAAGTGGGGTGGAAGGGGAAGAGTGGGAAACTTTCCTTTTTGGGATACATACAATTTCCTCTTTTACATTCGTAATACAATTGGGGTAATTGAACTGGATGGGTGCTCTGTTTTCCTCCATAATGATCCCATTCCTACACTGAGATAAACTACAGGCTTTAGGTCTCATAGTTAGTCCCCTTGGAAACCAGATTATTTCCTTTCAAAATAGAGCACACCAATTATCCTCTAAATAGTTTCGATTATTGTTCTTACCCACATAGCAACAAAAGATGTATTATCCACTCCATCATGTACAGTTGAGCTTCACCCTCAAAGGATACTGGAAGATGTGTTTGAAGGACTCACGCAATGGCCTCCTTCAGCCACATATTAGAGCAACACAGAAACAGTGATGAGTGATGTGTTTGGTATATTAGTAGTGGTTACACATAACTAGATTTTCTGTTTATGTATCCACTCAGAGTTACTGGTGGAGAAACAAATAATTCCTCCTGATAGTGATGGTTTATATATTAAAAAATGCTTTATTTGGTGTCAGCTCACATATTGTGAGGCATCTCAGAAGATATTAGAAGTATCTCAGGAGTAAGTAATTATTTAGTTTGCATAGGTATTCATTACACTAGGCACTATAGATATATGGAGAAAATACAGTCCCAGACCAGAGACTGACACTGTAATGTCTAAACATTTCTGTCTTTTGTGCTTTTCAGAACAATAATATGAATGAGAGGATCAAACACATAGAATTTTATCTTTCAAGGGAAGCCTTTCAGTCTTCCATATAAAATGCAGTTTTTAAAGGTGTTCTGCCTTCCTTTGGAAGACTCTTTGGAGATCAAGCAACACAGCAGAGATGGAATCAGCTGTGTTTACGAGACCATAACTCTGTACTTCCTTCTCTGGTTACCTGCTTCAAGGTGTTTAGTCTGCATTGCAATAGCTAAGATAACACTGCATTACTAAGAAAAGATCCAGTGGGTCTGTGTTGAGCTGCCCCTTATTACACCTTGGCCAACAGACAGTGAACTCTGAGCTCTAATTTGGCAGGGCTGTCTCTTCCCTCTTTGTTTAAGCCATAGAATCACAGAATGGTTTGTGTTGGAAGGGACCTTAAAGATCATCCAGTTCCAACCATGCTGCCATGGGCAGGGACACCTTCAAGCGCTATGAGCTTCATAAAACACTTACAGTGAGTTCAGTGATGCTGTTGCTGAGTGATTCTTTTGCCACTGAAGTTGTGGAATGAATAATTGGTGCTAGGGGATGGGAAAAAGGAATTCCTCACTTGCTAAAAACAGAGTCCTGAAAGCTTCCTGCAGAGCCTGTGAAAAAAGACATGGAGTGTTCACCTCCAGGAATAACCATATGCAACAAATTTCTCTCTCTTTGGGGTACTTATTTCTGGTAAGACATAATTACCCAGTTCTGACTGCTGTCAGCAATGTAGCATGTGTCTTTGCCCCCACCCCCAATCCTTTACTATTCACTTTCTGTGGTGGACAAGCTGCATGGAGCTCGATCGGTTACTCTCACAAAAGGTCTTTATTTGCACAGAATAGATGGTTTCCCTGCTCTGTCATTTTCATATTCAGCGGATGATTAACTTGTCTGGCTGCTTTTCTGACCTCGCTGACCCTCCTCTCTTCCAGGTGAACTGCCACAGCTGCCACGTGAAAGTAGCCTGCTAATCTCCATCAAAAGAGCTCAATGAGGGAAATGTGGTTAAAATGGCAAATGCAGAAGTGAGAGAGAATGTGTCTGTGTGTGAATATGACATTATACATCAGAGGCCTACAAAAGACTGAGGCGATAATTGCCTGTCTAAAAACCTGGCAAATATTTTAATGCAGCCTGTGCCCTCACGTGGCACTGTCTGCCTCACTCGGTGACAAGTTTTGCTTGTTGATTTGTTTCAGCCATGTTCCCTTGGCTCATTTCTTACAGTCATTTGAAACCTAGCTAACATGAGAATGAAGGGGCAGATCATTACAGTAAGCATTAATTACCTGCAAGGAATACTTGGGTATTCCGTTAACCAAACTTGGTGTGCTACTTTTAGCCTTGCACAGTTCCTAAAAGTAGTTAGAGTTGTTTTTAAAACACTGATTACTTTTTTCTCCTTGATATGTGTTGAATTTTTCTTACAGTCCCCTCTACTGTTTTTCAAGATACTGTAAATGTCCCCAGGGTAGTTGTGACACAACCAGAAGTGCTTGATATTGAGCTCTTTCCCTTTAATTACCTTTGAAAATCCCTGCCTACATTCTGAAACTGTTTTCCTCTGTACACATGTGGCAAACCTGCATTTTTGCCCAATAGACAGATTCAGAGGAGCATCTCACCTCTTTGGAGCACATCAAATAGCACTCAGTCCAAACATGTATCTTGAGACACAAAAAGCTGTCTGGGTTAAATTAAATTTTCATTTTAAAATGGGGAGGGTAAATGCTTTTAAGAAGAGTGGTGAAAGTACAGTGGCTCCTAGGGAGAATACCTATTTTCTAATTAATTAAACAAACTATTCTGCCTTCTAAATCTTCACATAGGAAAGCACTGTTTGGGGTAGGATTCTGTAGTATATAAATAATTTTGCTCCAGAAAAGTTAATTCAGGTGTTTGGTTATAGGCTTTTCAGTGGTTGTTGCTCTGAAGATGCTGCTCTAAGACAATAGTCTTCACTTGTCCTGAATCCAATAGTTTTTTCTTCTTCTTTAGGAAGAACACGTACTATCAGCTTGTGTCACATGGACCTTATTATCTAAATTTGCTTCTCTATCAGTAGTCAGAAGATTTTCTAGGGTCTTGAATTCTTTATCTTTTTCCCTCTCAGAGAGAATGGATGAACTGGATATTTCTAAGTGTAAGACATGAAAGACATCCTTGGTAGTGCAGAGGGAGATTACATTTTGTCTTCTTAGGATGGAAATCTTTTAAGTGGATGCATGTCTTGCAGTCTGAAGTCACTCGTGACATTCTGTGAGCACACTGCAGTGGGAAAAGAGCAAGGCAAGGATATGTAATTTTCTCATGCGTGTTGGTCAGAAGTCTGTTAGCAGGACCATGTGATGGTCAAATTTCATTTGGATGTTAAGATTGCACTATGGTGCAGGTAAGCAGATGCACATGGATAACTAAGGGGCTTTCTCAGTTATGTACGCTGAAAATGCTGATGGGCAGACAGCAAAGTTATATTAACTTAAATGTCAATTTGTATGCATAAATTATTACCACATTGGTTTAGCAAGCCCCTCCTCTCATTAAAATTAATTTTTTCAATACATCTTTTTTTGTTTCAAAATAATGTTTCATTTAGACATGTATAATGGGGAGTAAAAACCACCTAGAAAAAAGCTATAAAAACATAAAATGAAAAACAAAAGGTCTTTAAGTACAAAACATTTTTCTGGGGAACAAAAAAGAAAGAAAAAAAGACTTTTCAGATCAGCTTGGAATTCAGTTATATTCAACCTTTGCTGTTCAACCACAGTATAACTTCCTGTAGTGAAAGCAGAACCAAGAAACCCGTGCTAGTGCTGTGTGAAAAGGTTTGAGGTAGATTTAAATAGTTTCTCTTAAACACTGAAAGTGGTCTAATCATGTCAGAATGGAAAGATATTCTAGCTAATTTACACTGCTTTCTTTTATCTAACTTGACTCAAGTTAGGAGCTCCGCTGTTGGTCAGGTGCAAATTGCTTTGGATTTCAAGATCAAAAAATGTTTGCTCTTACTTCTTTTTTTAGATATTGAAACAACTTCTTCCTTTCTCCTGCAAGAATTTCATCCAGCAGTTTCCTTTATCCTACTAATTCTAATTAATTCTCATTTTCATCTTAGCCTGTCAGTTCAGTAGTCTGGGCACAGAGAGAGATCTTTACGAAATGTCTAACACATTTAGTGTCTTAAATCTGAATATTTCTTGAAGAAGTACAAAAAGAAAAGCTTTCATAGCCAGTATTTTGTTTTACCTCCAGGTGAGCTGTTTCATAGATCCCACATACCTAAATAGACATTTCATGTCTTTCACTCCATTTGCTCTTCTGGTGATCTGATATATGTACAAATGGTTAAATAAAACAGGAGCATTTTTATAATTCAAGTAGAATAATGTGGGAACAGAACAAGACAAGAGATTGATGAATGAGGTAATATAAGCTGTTCCTGAAATCTCAAATGCCGCTGAAGCCAGGGAAAACAGCACAACTCTGTACATGATGTGCATTACTTTCAGTGTTCTGAGGTGTATTTCCAAGAATTACCTGAGGATCTCAAATATGTAGCATGAGAAAAGTTGCTTTCTAGAAGAGGAATTTATATGGAGAGACATTATTATTCATTTTGAATATTTGTTTTGGTCTGCAATTTCCCTTTGACTTCTATGAGCTTCAACTTGGATATTTATTTTCAATTTAAATAATTTCTGCCCTCAGACAAGTTGTGACTCATGCTGTCATGTTTTGCAGCTAAGAACGTATTTGTGTAAAAACCTCTCCAATATTATTTACAATCACAGAAATCATGCATGAGGAGAAAAAAAAAGCACACTGCAAGGTTTTTGAGTGCCATCTCTATGGTACAAGTAAAGCCTGCTACTGGGCAAACCGCTCTGCCAGGATAAACATCATCCCTCCTTCATCTTCTCTGAAGTGCCTCTGAAGCCATGGAACAAGTTCATGGTAGAGTTTTCCTGACCCTGTGCAAAAGAAGCAATGTTGATGGGACTTCAAGAAGAAGGCTGGTCTTGTGTCCTCACAAGATAATGTCAGCTATCTTTACATGTATTTAGGTCACTAGCTTCATCTAGGACTTCAATACCGCCAGCAAAGATGATCCCAAGAGCTATTAAGGGAAGTTACTCCTGTGCTTCAGTATGTTGCTGCTACAAAGTTTATTATACTCGTGCCTGACCTGATTCTTCTTTCCATTTAAATGCATTATTTCTTGTCCCATCTGACAAGTAAATAAAGAAAGGAAGCTGCTTCTTTTGCAGCAGTCTTTCATGTACTTTGAAGTGACATTGTTCCTTTTTCATCTTTTCATGTCAAGGATGAAGAGCCCCAAGATAACCTTTTCTTTTTTTGCCCTGAGTCCTAAACTGTATTCATTCACTGAAGCCTTCTTCCAGTTGCCACGTGCTTGTTGAAGTTCTCACATTTGTGGCTGCAAATTCACATAAACGTGACAGAGACTTCAGACAGAAAAAAGCCTCACCTGAAAGTCACTGTCAGCTGAGTGAAGACTTTTGAGAAACTCCAGTCTGAGACTTTATTTCTGTTTCTCTCTGGAAACCATCTATACTTCAAGAGTTTACTGAAGTGTTGATTTCTTCCAGCAGATACCCCATCTCAGCCAAGAGTAGCTCAGGTGTTCAAAAAGAGAGCTCTTGCACTGCAGGGCACTCTAGTGCCCTTCAGGTCTAACAACGTGATCCCTATGCCCTCCTTCTCATCACGGAAATTTCAGGAAAATGTCAGAGATTTTGATTTTATAATCCCAAAAGGGCACTACTATATAAAATGTCTTTTGGAATATAGGGAATAAATTTCATTTTTGAAAGTTTAAGGTGTAAGTGGTTGACCCCTGGGAAATAAATGTACTGCTTTGCTTGCTGCTTTAATGAAGGTCCTCTGTCGGAGAACATGAAGTTCTTTATGGAGTTTGCTTTGTAATATTGACTTACTTACCTGGGCTGGCAAGGAGCTCATATCTCTCCCTCAAAAGTCACATTAACTGCTTCGCTGCTGCCCAGCGTGAGGTGGTGCCGATGCTGTAATTTGCAGCAATAAGAGAGATTGGGGTTTGGCCGGGTTACTGTCTCTCCTTGCCGCTAGCCAGGAAACTCAAAGACCTGCTACTGTCCTGTCCCATCTTCCTGGGCTGCACTCCTTGTCCTTAGTTACAGATTCTGGCTGTCAGATCAATTCCTATAAACGTGTGTTATCCCCTGATACACAGCTATTGCAAATGAAAAATATATAGACCAGACTGAGCACCTATTACACTTCTGCTCAATACTGTGTAACAAGATTGATGACTCCTTCAGCTCCCAGTCCTGCTCCTATAGAAGTCAATACATTCATTGCCAGTATGAACAGGAGCAGCTCCCTACTTCGATAAAACACAACCCCCACAAATGTACCTCCCTGTATTCCTTGCTCCCCAGGAGGTCCTCAATGCCCTTGCTGGCTGTCACACTTCCCTAAGTAAGCATGAACTTAATGCCCCCTGCAAGGAGGGAAACACAGGAGTGCAGAACCACAGGCAGTAAGACGGTTGCCAAAGTGTTAGGCTGGGCAGCAGACTGGAACAGAGTGTTTTGCTGAGCCTGTTTGTGCATGCACTGAGCTTGCCTAACTTATCCATGAATTGCTTTGACCTGTTTGTTTACCTCCTGCTCAGGAATCTCAGCATTTGCTGCACTCAAAATGGCTTCTGGATTGCAGCACTCAGCAAACATTGACTTAACCTTTTCTGTTACTTTGTGTCAACATTTCCAGTGTATTCATATGCATGCGCTATTGCACTGGATAAACCAGGATTGTGTTCAAAACTAATGCTCTTTTATTTATCTGGAGGTATCGTATTGTGCAGGCACACAAAGCACCCACATGAACGTCTTTAATAAAAAGCTTAAACCTTATCAAACAAAGAACACGTACCCATGGAGCACCGGGCTGGTGCAACTCCAATTTAGAAAGGGTTTCTGGTCCTTGTCAGTGCTCTCCTCGCACCATCACCTATCACAACCAGAGCACCAGGTACAGGCAGCGTTGATCTCCATTTCCCAGCAGCAGCAAGCCAGAAAACAGGAAGATACTTTCAGTGAGTTGTGTTTGGGACACGACCTTCACCCTTCGGCTGTACAATTAGATGGCGGTTCGAAGGGCACCCTAAAATTGACCACTAAGCATTCTGGGAACACTAACGCCAGCAGTGAGCGGTGCCATCAGAACTGTTAAGATCAATAGAGTGTTCAGGCCCTTATAATAGCATTTCGTGTGTGTTATGTGATCGGGGAGCAGAATGGAAAATGAAAGTCAGTTAGAAGTATTTAATTTTGTATTTGAGAAGACAAAACCAATTATTTTGTTGCTGACACCCAGCATCGCTCTTTATTCTGCTTAATTCTGCATACCTAACTTATTACTTAAGAGATATTATATTTCTCAAAGGGCCATTTTATGAAGTACTTTTGGGACCCTTGCATCTAAAGAGGACTTTGTAAAAACAAACTTTGATCTGACTTGTTTGATCTAAAAGCCAACCAAACTAGGTAAAAGATGAAGAGCAGTTTGTGCACTGGCTGCCTTTTTGAATAATTCTTTCCTTAAGCAGCCAAAGGTTCAACACAGTTCAAACGAATCACAGTATTTCTTTTTCATGGGTGATAATTAGAAATTTTCCTATTTGTAAGTTACATGGTTCTCTCCTATGCAACATTTGTCAGATTAGTCTTTAAATCAAACTTTAAACTCTGCCATTTTTAACTATGTGGAGTTTTTATTTGGATGTGGGGTTTTGTTTTTTTTTTAATGAGCTGGTATTGGCTGTTGTTTTATTTTTCTTAACTTCTACAGCCCAGTAGGCATACTCCACTACCCAAAGCCAGGCGTGGGCATAGGAGTGCATGCCTAAGAGATGCAAAGAGAAAAATCACTAAAAAACCCCTTGTTCTCAGGCTCTCAAATACACTGTGGGGAAACCACAGGAAGGGTGAGGGTTTGGGGATGGTTTTCCACAGAACAAGTTTTGTTTTACCAAAAATACCTGTTGGACTAGGAGAGAATGGAGATTTGGAGACAATCCTCACTTTACGTTTTGTTCCTCCACCAAAAAACTGAACTGCCTGGGCACATAGGCAGAAGCTGAATTTTCTCTGGTGATCAGACAGGATTTATCTAGACAGATGACAACAAGCAGTACTTGTGACATGATTCATGTCCACCCACCTGCAAATTAAATAGGCCAAGCACCTAAAATCAGTGAAAATAATTTATTTTATTAGCTAGTACAGAAATTTATCATCATTTTCTTTTCTTGTAAGCTCCCAGAAAAGGTGCGCAACTGATCTCTTAAGATTATTTTTTTAATCTTTCTTACACATAGGGAAAAAAATTTTATACTGTACATTAGCTCTCAGTATTGAAACAAAATGGGTTTAGGTCTGAAAAGAATAAGTTAGGTCTTAGGACCTGCCTTGAGGGGAGATTCTCAGTTTATGAGTTTGTGGATGTAGGATGGACAAACTAAGCAGCATCTCAGAGTATTTTTGCAGACTCCGTGACTGAACAAGAAACATATTTCAGCAGTCTAAACCTAGTTCTTGTGCAGTCTTATTCAGCCAAAGAAGCATTTGGGACCCTAAACTAGGACAGCTTTTTGGTAAGACTGTTGCAAGTTGGAAATTGGAAGCTGAAATCAGACACAAAATGTTTGTCTTTGCTCAGACATCAATTGAGGAAGTTTAAATGCAGCTTCCCTTTGTTTAAAAAGTTAAACTCATGAATCAAGCCTTTTACTTAAATCTTCCAGCTTTCTCTGAGAAACGATATCCCTTTCAATGAGCCTCAGGCGTTCCCACTTGACTCAGGTTAATGCATTTGGTCTCTATAGAAACAGCAGCAGATCCCACATGTAACTTGGAAAGGTCACCTCACTTTTATATAAAAGCTCACATTGTCTCTTCCTTCTGTTCCATAAAACAGCAGTAAAAGGAAGCAAAAGGCAATGCACTGTACTCATCCAGAGTCTCAGGGCTCTTCTGCTCTTGTAGATGCTGATGAAAGACCAGGCCCTTCAGTGCTTGTGCTTGCTGACCATCCTGGGTCAAAAGGAAACATGAGCTTTTAAATACAAACTAAATAACACCATTGAGTTGGCAGGAAATTCAAACTGTCCTGAATTGTCTGAGAGCCAGCAAAGCTAATGAGCTGTACCATTTCCAAATGGGCTGTTGGTAACACCATCTGAGAGCTTGTGTACATACAGAGTTGTGCAGGTTTGCCTCAAAGCATAATTCAAAGTGGATTTAATTAAACAGAAAAAAAAAAATATGGAAACTTAAATAGATATCAAGCAAGTTTATGCCAATTAGATTAAGGAAGCAGTTTAAACTGAAGCACAATAATCCTCTCTTAAATAGAGCAGAGCTGTCTTTTATCAAGGGTTTTCTAGTGCTTTAGCTGCTCTTGGTTTAAAAAGCAATTGGAGTTAAAAGCAGTCTGCAAGTCAGTTCTCAACCTCACCATCATGTCTGTTAGTACAAATGGTGAAAATTTTGGGACACGGTGACCAATGAGAGACAGAGAAGAATGTTTGAAGGTATCAAAGAAACATACCTGTAAAGCAAGAGAGCGTTTTCATAGGAAAATGGAATACTGGAAAGAAAAAAAAACCCTCCTGAATTTCATATGGTTTGAGAGCACTTTATTTTGTGTTCCAATGTTCAGTTACACAACCTTTAGTATTGTTCTTTGGTGGGAGAAATGTAGGTGAGAGAGCTCTGCTTTATGTGCAGAGACATTTCACAAACAAGTCCCGTGCAAGCAAAGTGGTGATTAGTCAGGAGAGTAACTCCAGGCCACAGCCACAACCAGACAGTCCTGGGGCGTCCCAGCCAGCCCACCACTCCCATTCAGGTTTTCTTTCTGAGGCTTGTAGGATGCAGCATTCATGCAAACACCATCCACATTCTTTCACTCTGCCTTCCTTACGCAGCTGCTTTCTGCACTGTGGTATTCAGGGCAAAAGTGAAGCTTTACTGCTTGTACGTGCATTTATTGAGTTCATCAGTTGTGTGGCTGAGAGTGAATGCGTTCCTCTCAAAGCAGTCACATAAAACAGGATGTGTGCTTTATGCATAAAAGGCTAACAACGAGATCAGCTCTGTATTTGATAACAACTCAGACTTTTTGTGTGCAAAATTCTGGTGACTGTGTACTACCGGGAAGTCACTGGCTTTTATTATCTGCCCAGAAGAATGAGCAGTTGCATGGAGACAGAACCAGTCTTGGGACCTGGGCACACAGCAAGTAACTCCAGCTGATGCACATCTTCAGCTCCCGTTATATTATTTACTGGCTTTGTAGATTGTGCAACACTAATCTTACTTTGCATTTCAACCCAATCTTCTTGAAAAAGGATGCTGCTGGAGTCTAGCCAGCTAAGTCCCTTCAAAAGAAATTTGCTTAGAAGTCTATAGTTACAATGTAAATTCATCTTCAATTTATCTCAAACCCATTTATGTCTTAACAAAGTATTGTTTATATGAAAGCAGAGAATATCACAGGGCATCTCTCAACTTTCTGGCTCCCTCCTTGCTGCCCAGAGAGGGCGACAAATTGAACTAGGACTCCACAGAGACTGCCTGCAGTCACAAATGTGAATGGTACCTAGCTCAAAAGGCTCCTATGTGCAGGTGAGACTTTCAGATGCCACTGTGGCACTTACTGCTGTAAATCAAAGCAACAAGAAGTGCTTCAGAAGCATAGTTCATAAGGGCTTATGCTCTAAAGCCAGATTTAACGTACTCTTTCCATTAATTTTCACAAGAACTGAGAACATACATCTCTGAGGGCCAAATTTGGAACTAAACAGAAGTTCCCCATATTTTTCAATGCAGATACCACAGTGCATGAGATTTGGTAGCATCTTGATAAAGCTATATTGATAATAGCATGTATCATTTTAATCTAGTATTTCTCAAGTTAGAGCTGAGGTGTGTCATACACTCATAAGACACATTTGTCTAATCCTGAAGTGGAGTCAATTTGAATTTTTTCAATAAGTGCTCTACTAAAAGAAGCATCAGATATACCTAGGGAGATATGACACTGCTCCTCAGTTATCTCCACCACCACAATAAAATTCGTGTCTTTATGCTGAGTTATTCCTTATATTCATATTAATTAAACCTCCTTCTTGTTGAACACTCTCCACCATTTTTTCCTAACTTAAAAAAAAAAGGCATGCTTTTTTTGCTGTTACTGCAGCTCAGCCTGTGCCCAGATAAATAAATGCCTTGTGTGCGTCTGCAGACATCTCCAGGTTGTCAGTTCTTTTTCCACTCGCCTAGAGCTGATGCTCTGGAGGACACATATTCTTTGCCCCAGATATTTCTAAGACGGGAATAATCAGTTGTGTAACAGAAATCCAACTCTGCTCCAAGAAGTATGTTCCAAGTTAGAAAGATTTTATTTCTCTTTGAGGACCTCTGCTTGCACAATGTAAAGTGAATAGCTGCTCTCATCTGTGGAAGATTTAGCAGGAGAGGGGAAAGGATCGATGCCAGCTCTGTCTGTAAGACATTAGTGCACTCGGAGTGCTTGCAATAAATTTTTAACCTTTTCCAGCTTCCCTGGGGATGGGCAGGTATACAAAAATATCAGCACCTTCATCCTAAAGCTTCACTTTGCAAACCAAAATGAATGAGATGTTTAGCAAACCACTGATAGATTAATCATAACGTTCTCTTTTACTAGACAACATATTTTATTAAACAAACAGTGGAGAGATTACCACTTTCTGTGTGAGTCAGAGTTTAATGTGAAGGACTATCTGATTTTATCAAGAGCTGAAATTTTCCATTAATTCCATTTTTATTTAAAATTAGCACCCATGGAAGTCTGTGATGACCGAGGCAGGTTTTAATCTAGCGTATTTTGAACATCAAGTAGTTTGCGAGCACAGCACCAGTACTGCTGCAGAGTTGCCTGCCTGTATTCTCCTCATTTCTTGAAAAGCTCTGTGTGCCTGTCAAGACATGGTGCTATGGTGAGTGCCCAGATCAGTTCTGAAGTGAATTGGCTCAGGCCTTGAATGTGGTGTCACACTGCAGGGTGTTGCTCACAAACTCCGCCACAAAGCATGTGGGTGGGAACAGGGCACGTTGTGTAACAGCCTACAGGATGCTGTGAAGGCTTAAACGTCCTACAATGAACTTCAGCTTTTTAAGCACAAAAGGTGCTCTTTCATTTGATGCCAGTAGGCAGAGGTGATCCCACACGGAGTACCTTAATGAGGTGGGGCTTGGACCCTCAGTTTGGCATGTGTGTGATGTGACAGCTAAAGGGGCAAGAAGAGATTTTGCTTGTAGTAAAAGCTTATAGAGAAAGGCAGAAAATGCAGGATGAGAGAGGTCACTGCTGCAGGCTGTTGGCAGGGCCCAAAAAGAAACTTTAGAAACTTAGATCAGCTCAAACTAAGTCTGACAGTCATAGGTTGGAGGAGAGAAGGACAGAGAGGGTTAGAAATCTGCCTAATTATAACCTAGCCATGGCAAGTTACCAATCCCTCAGCTCTGGAAACGGCCACATAAAACCTAATGTAGACACGTCTAAATAAGTGTCTGACCAGCAAGAATCCTTCAGTGCTGCTGCCTGAATCCTGACTATTTTTTGCACTAATCTCCCTTACTGTCTTCTTGCATGTGGATTTTAGATCACTTGTAAATAACAAGTCCTTTTTAAAGCTTTCAAAGTGAAAAGTATACTACATCTTTCCAAAGCTAAATTGGATATACGGTACAGCTTAAATATTTTAGAAGTTATATGTATGTATATACATTATCTATCTATCTATCTATCTATCTATCTGTCTATCTATCTATCTATCTCAGGCTCAGTGGGGACCTTATAACTCTCTATAACTGCCTGAAAGGAGGTTGTAGTTAAATAGGGGTAATTCTCTTCTCCCAGGTAGTAAGTGACAGGACCAGCAGAAATGGCCTCAAGTTGTGCCAGGGGAGTTGTAGATTGGATATGAGGAAAAAATTCTTCACAGAAAAGGTGGTCATGCATTGGAATAGGCTGCCCAGAGAAGTGATGGAATCACCACCCCTAGAAGAGTTCAGAAGGCATGTGGGTGTGGTACTTGGGAACATGGTTTATTGGTGAACGAGGTGGTGCAGGGTTAATGGCAGGACTCTTACAGGTCTTTTCCAGCCTTTAAGATTCTATGATTAAATATATATATATATATATATTAGAAACTTCAAAATCTAAATTGCTAAGTTGTTGCTACTTTATTAACGTACAGCACAAGCAAACCTCAAAGAACTCCAACTTTTTTTTTTAAGGCCCTAGTTATCAAATTAAATCTTTGAGCAAGATCTTTGGATAAACATATGCTTAGCAAGCATGTATCCAGCCGAGTCTGGGCCTGACCTGCTGTGCCATGCTAATTATTGCCAAACGGGCAGGATGTGCTGGTGTTTGCCACTGCAAGAGTCTGCCAGAAACTTTCCCTCCCGAAGATGTCACTGCCTCCAGCAAGGGAAAACCAGTCTTTCAGTTCCCTAAACTCAAACTCTACATCTCTGTATGGCAGTGTGTGCAACCCAGAAGGAATAAACAGGAAGGGAACAGCTGCCTGAGATAAAATAGTAATGCAAGGTACACCCAGCCCAAACTGATCTGCAGAGATCTGGCTATAAGCCGGAAGCAGGGAACTGCAGATGCAAAATTGGCACTCATGTCACTGGGGTATATTTATAATAAATTATTCTGAAACATATGTACTATAAAATTAAGTGTGTATGAAACTCCACCCTCAGTTTCTGTCTTAACAATGTTTTGTGCTCTGTCTCACTGTCAAGGGAGGCCAGCTGCACTTGCAAATTAGTGTTAATTTTGAAAGGCAGCTGTCACATGCAGTGGGTCAGAGTAATGAAAGGGGTTTTAATAAAAATTGAAATTAGTTAAATCAGAGTCTCACAAGTAATTTTTCCACAAGAGGAAAAAAATACTAATACCTTCTTTGTATTCCTCCAGTAATTCAACATTCCAGTATCATGTCAGTCACCTTATTTGCATTTTGTCATATTTTGTGGATTATTCAGTATTCAATTGTGGATCCTTCAGAGTCAGTGCAGTATATCCTCTGAATGCATATTGCTGATAGCTCCACAATCAGTATTCTGGACTCATAACACGGAAGGAATTAACTGATTTTATGTGCTTATGACATTCAGAGTAAAATATCTGAAAGATATTAGAGTAGGTAACGTCACTGTATGCATGCATAATAGCATGTATCCGAACAATAAAAATTATAGTGAAAATACATGCTGCTCGATTCAGTGTACTTCCCCACCAGTAACAAACTAACCAAAGTTTAATAACATTCGTGGGGTTTTTTAATAGAGTCTCATTAAGGAATATTTTTTCTACAGCCTTTTGTGTCTCACTCCCTAGGCAGCAATCCTGCCAACGCTTTGTTATGTACTTGACTTTCAGTATCCATGTAATCCCAGAGGAGTCAGTGGGACTATTCATAGCCTTAAACAGAAGGACATGAAGGATAGAAGACTTAGATTGTCTCCCTGAAAAGACCTCATCATGACCCTTTGAAATGGCCAAAATCTATGGAGCATAACAGAAATGTGCTCTTGAGAAAGGAAAATATATAAAGCTCAATTTGGTCCTGGTACATGCAAGCCCTTTGGAAATGAATGGCAAAATTGATGTTGTCCAAACAAGAGGGGATTTCTCTCCCTGACTCCTGTGGTAGCCCCAAGGGCTACCAATTTATGTTCCTTGGGGGACATCCATTTTTGTCAGTCGTCTTTGTGCGTGCAAATCCAGAATACAAAATCGATTATCTAGTTGAGATTAATTTCAGATCTAATCTGCTGGGTTTCCACACTGTGGAACTCCCTGGATGTTTCTTGGGTTTGTCCCTCTGTAATCAGATTATTATTTGAAGTTCTATCCATCACAATTTATTTGCTCTGTAATGAATGAAATTGGTGTGATATGTAATCTGCTAACATCTTCTGATGCTTCTTTCCTCAGTGCTGCCTCAGTCACTAAACAGTGCCTTGATGTGAAGGTGTTAGACAAAGTAACATGATGTATTTGCTAGTTGTAGGCAAATAAGGAAAGAATCTTAAAATAGGAATTGACAAATGCAATGTAGGTTTATTAAGTGCCAGAAGCATTGCCAGAGTCTGTCAAACTTCACAATTTTTTTGACCTTTGAGTCTCCTTGCCCTCTGCCTCCAGAAACCTGTTATCTATTCAAGGGGTACTTTTAGCAGTTCAGGGGTTTTAGCATTCACTATCAGCCACTGATTGATTTTTTGATATTGATATTCTACTGGAAAAGCTGCAAAACACAAAAAATCCCCAACCTGTGAATTGTGTCGGATAGGAAACCAATTGTTGGACCTGAAATTTCCTATTTGAATAATAATTTTGTGCCCTGGCCTGATGGTAGTGAGATTGACTAAAATAGCCACATAATGAATCATGAAACAACATCAAGCAATGAAGGTGTGAAAGCCTTCAATCAACGGTGTTTTGAGTTTTACAAGTTTCATTCCAGCTCGAGTGGAACAGAGAAGTGAACTTGAGCAGAAGTACCTATTAATTTTTACAGCCAGCTTGACTATTGCACTATAAACCATATTTGCTCATGCCTAATATTGGTAAAATAAGAAATAGTCCCTTTCATACTTGTTGAGTCAGAAAAGCAGCAGAAGTGAGCTACTTTATCGCGATAACTAAGGGTCTGTGTTGCCTTTTAATGAGACTCATAATACTGATCCACAAAAGCCAGGCTGTGTTGGAGGCTGCAGGATGGAGTGTCATTTTCACTTTAAGGCCTGTATTAAATGAAGTAGAAGGGTCAATATAACACCCAGATTCCTCATTTCCAGTAGCAGAGAAGAGATTCTTGCATGATAACGGTTGTAAGTCCTAGGAAATGTTGCGTTTTTCTGTGGAAACAGACACTTGAATCCATTGACATAAAACAGTGTGGAGGTCACGAATTTAGTAAGATTAAAAACCGGCCAGAGGCATGGCTTACACGAACATCCACTGGTGCCATAAATCATGATAGCGAATCAAGGTTTGATCTTCAGCATCTGAAGCTGAATTTTAAAGTTGAAATGGAAGAAGGGAAAGTATTTCATCACCTTCTGCAACACCCAGACTTGTCTGCAGTGAGAGGCAGCTACAGATGGAGCTGGACCTGCTGTGAAAAGTGGCTCCCAATTATTTTCCATCTTTTATAAATCATGTCATTTTACTGATCCACTGTTCCATTTATGGTTTAAAAAGAGGCTAAATTCAGAATATTGTGAAATGGATATTACAAGAGCACAGCTAAAGATGCAGGTTTTGTGCAGCAGTCTCTGGGCTCAGCTTTGGAAGCTTCTTGACCTTCTGGTGATAAGATCCAAGATCATCAGGGAGGGCTTGGAAACACATTAAGAAATTTAAGGTACTTGCTGCTACCAGGCAAGGACAAGGTAAGGAAGCTGCTTTAGCAGCTTCAATGAGCATGATCAGCTGCCTTTGTTCGGGGTGCCCAGAACCTTTGCTACAGCTGCTCCCAGTTGGAGAGGGCCAAGCACCCTTTTAGCTGGTGCTCAACCAAGAAATATATAGGAGGGCAGTTCCCAGAGCACAGCTAATAGATAGAGAAGTTTATACAAAAAGGGACAAAGAAGAGGGACTCAGGTCAATTTGTTCTGCTGCAAAAGTCTCAGACATGGTCTTCACACACCACAGAGTGGTTTCCCTGGCAGCTATCCATGCTGAGGTAGAGGCTTTGACACAGAGTAAGTTGCAAATGATGGATGCAGCCCTGCAAGTGTCCTAGGCTGCAGGGAATGTTTGGAGCCTCTCTCTGAGGCCAGAAGAGATGGCCCTTTGTCCTGCAGGAGCACTGCTGCCAAGTGGAGGAGTTACAGGAGAACAGCATCAGAGAAGAGGAAAGCGAAGTAGAGAGGATCTTCTCTGAAATGAACAGCTTGAAGAGCTGAATCCCATCTGTAACAGCAGTGCAGGTGGTGTTCTCCCCTGGTATTAAGGTAAGTGCAACCTCTGCAGAAGATGAAGGTTGGAAGTCATTGACTTCTGATGCCAAGAGAAAGGCTCCTGCCCCACTTAAGGGCTTGCGACTGCAAAATAGGTTTACCGCCCTCAGCTTTTGAAGAGGGTCATGGGTATGTTGTCTACACAACTGATGACATGTGATGACACTCGTGTTACATCTGTTAGAGGTGTCCAGAAGCACTAACCTTTTAAAAGCGGTGAGCAGCTCTCTGTCAGAGCCTGCTTTATGCTAGACCATGAAGCTGGGACAACTGAATCTCTTGCTGGCTTTTCTCTTGTGCCATGGGCTAGAACAGAACAAGGCTGTAATTCATTGAACTATTAGTTTTCGCTTAATTGCTCCGGATGGAATTTCTCTGATCTCTGCTGCCAGTTACCATTGGAACAACTCAGCATATCCTTCAAAATCAGCACTGCAAAAAAAGTCTTCCTGGAACTACAAAGCATTCTCACTTCAAATGAGAAGTATTTGGGCACTATAACAGTGATATTCTTTCCTTTGTACAGCAGGGCAAGTGTTGGTATATGTTCTATTGTTCAGGGTTTTTTTACCTCTAAGCTGAGGTTTCTCCTGCTTATTTGCTTTACAGGTGCTTTGTGAATTGGCAAAAGATCTCACAAATGCTGTACATGGTTTTATTCTTTTTTTAAATGCCTCCAGTTCTCTTTCCATGTTCAAGGCAGTATACAGTTCAAATGACTTCATTCATGCTGAAAAAGATTCCCATTCACTGTTTACAAGAAATGTTTACTTAGATGAGCAGTTTGAAATTTTTACTCGTAAACAAGAGTTTAATGGATAAATCTACTTTTTCCCCCCAGATAAATACTTGGAGTATGAGGCTACTGCTACAAAATATTTTAAGTGTTCAGTGTCAGTCATGAGTACATAAAAGGCCGTGTGCTTTCTCTCTTTACACAACATTCATTTCCTTAGGAAATACTGACATTAGGACATGTCCTGTCATCAGTGGCCAGTCTCAACCACCCTGACTAACCTATGTGCTTACATCACTTCCTTCAATCTCTGAGATATTTGAAATATAACTTGAAATCTAATGGCTTAATCTGTGCTCAGAAAACGTAATGCAAATAGAGATTCTCCAAAGAGTACAATACATCAAAGATGCATTTCGCTAGTGTCCTTCAGACAGAGTATCACCAGAAGTTCCTTTAATTGAAGTGTGTTCTGCAGACAAAAGCCAAAAATTTGGGACACTAAAGGAGAAAGCAAAATCTATGGGAAATTATACATATTGGACAGTTGATTTTAGCTTTCTTATTGCACACTTGATTTTCCTTTTATATCTTTGATACGTTGGGAAATTATGTGCTTCTGTTCTTGTGATTTTTATTTTTTTTCCCCTGATGATTTGTCATTTTCACTGCTGGCTTTCAGATTCAATATTACAAATAAGTTAAGTATGCTGTACCTAACCAAACACTTCCTTACTGCTGCACAATTTCAAGCACTACATGGCCTTGTAGAGGTCATATTTCAACATTTTTTTGTTTGGAATTCTAGCATGCAATGAGTTGCAGGACTGTGCTTCTTGCTTATACATCTTTAAAACACTTTTAATAGCACTACAAAACTTTCATTTAATAGTATGTAATTAATATTATTTCTTGGTAGGAGTGTCTGCTAGAGAAATTTCATCACCTTGTTCAAGGATACCATCTGCTTTGGGTAAGAATATGTAGTGTCAAAACTATAAAAGAAATCTTGTCAAAGCAGTGTATTCTTACTACTTGTATGCTTTGTTCACGGGTGTCACAGTTGATTTTTCAGCAGAAATCCTGTGCTATTATACAGCTATAGACTTTCTTTTGTTCAGGTCTGTCACTTAATACACTACTAACACACCTTAATTTGGCAAACCAGATGTGTCATGCAGAAACCTCTATCCAGCTACAGTTCTTTCAATTCACAGAATCAGGCGTTTTTAAAAGCCCATCTTTTCTCTCCAGCACCACCTGATATTTCCAAGCATCACCTGATTTCCTCACAATGACAACAGTTGTCTCTAATTTCTGATCAATTTGTTTATTCCTACCATGATTGTCCAAAACATTGTTTCCAAAAATGAAGGAGAGCAAGTATTTTAAGAATTTTCAGTTTTTATTGTGGTGGAAGTGTAAGAACTGTAAGGACCTACAGCAGCACTTAAATCAAAGATTAAATTACTGGTTTTATGAGGTTGTAAATTTAGTAAACAACATACTTGGGGATGACAAATGTCTGTTCTTCACATATTAGTCATATAAGACACTGCTGAGTCTGGGTCATTAAGCCAAAGAAGAAAGGGAAGGGTCTGATTCTTCATCTGTTGAAGTCCCACGGGTGTAAGTTCAATAAGAACAGTACTACCCTCTTTGGTTTCTGAGATATTGTTAATCTATATTTAAAACCTGTGTTTTAATTAAACCTGAAAATTAATTTCCTTTAACGTCTGTGTAAAACAGAATAAAATTAATAAAATCTGACCCCCTTATGGGTTACCATGAATGAATAATTACTCTTCAGCAGCACAGGGCAGATTGTACTGGACTTGCTGGCACAAGTTAACAGTAAGAAGTCAAAGGAAGTCCAGGAAATACCAGAAATCTTGAACTGCATTAGAAGTTTAGGTTTGCAGTTTCTCTTTATGTAAATTGAAAAGGCATGCGCTAGACTTTGTCACTGATAATAATTACGGAAAATTACCTGCATAAATTGAATACAGGAATATTCTAATTTGGAGCGTGAAACTGACTGCCAAAAAATTAGTTCCTAAGGATGGTGCTCTTTAATAATAACGCTAATTCAGGTATCACCACCTGGTCTAAATTCAGAGTGAAGAAATATCTTCTCAAATCCTTTCAGTGCCTCTAGGAACCTACCACTGTTGGCAACAACTGTTTCTTACTGTTCCAAGTGTGTTCAAAGGCTGAAGTCTCTTTTAGTCTCAGCTGAAAAAGGAACCACCTACAAAGAGACACATGGTGGTATTTTGGCTGCAGATACTGGCAGTGCAATTAACTGAAAGCACCTCAAAGGAAAATCCTGCAGTAAAATAACATTCTTTAATTGGTGAAATAAAATTCATGAAGACTTACATGAACCTATAGTTCTTCAAAGAATGGTACCCACATTGATCTTCAGTGCTAATGAATTTCCTTGCACAGGTATTTTCTAGAGAGGGAACTTCTACCCAGGTGAAGGTGAAGGCCTGATGTCTGAGGCATTTCTGCCTAACCCAGTGCTGTCCTGCATGGAAGGGACCTTACTATTTCAGGGGAGAGGCATGTGGCAAGTTCTGAAGCCAGCAGCATCCCAACCTGTGCCTCTGAAACAGCATCTGAGTGCTTCCCTGAAGCAGGGTCAGCCATCTGCCCCTCCTGCTCTGGGGGCAGGGCATGCAGAGGTGCCAAACCATGGGCAGGGGCTGTGGGATGCACCTGGGCCTCCCTGGGGACCACAGCGGCTGCAACCTGCTGGACTCGAGCAAGGCCTACCTGGGTACATCCCTGCCAGCATGGCAGGACTGTGAGCACAGCCGGGTTTCAATACCTCATCACAGGAGGTGAAGTGCTGGAGAGCTGAGATCTCTCTCTGCAGCGGGTACTGCTACTTGCTCCTTCAGCTTTTTTTTGCCCACACACTGACCCTGACTAAAACTTAGCAGATTGTGTAGTTCAATGAGGCTGTAGTGGGATTGCAGGTAGGCTGCTTTCTGCTGCAGTAGTGTTGTTTAATGGGCTCAGATTTATCATTATTCTTGGTTGGCACAGCTCTGACTGGCAAAGCCCATGGCCATTTGCTAAAAGGAGGGGTGATATGGAGGTGCTTTGGCTTCTTTATGGCCCTCATTTCTCCAGATGCACTATTTCTTTGTGTTTAACCTGTGCAAATAGTCTGTCTCAACACCCTTTGTGTTCTGGGCAGGGGAGCAGAGCAGTAAGAGAATGAATTCTTTCAATGATAGAAGCCACTGGATAGATTTACCCAGAAAATAGGATTTGTTTAGCATAAGAAAGAGAAGGTATTGAGGAGGATTCATCACTGTGTACCTCTGCCTCACATCAGGGCACAGAGGAGACCGAGTTAGACCCAATAATCCAGGTAGGTCCCTCCCAACTCAGCTTATTCTGTGACTCTCTTAAGGTGCACAGTGATAGAAGAGGCAGCAGACACAAGCCAAGGGAAATGGATGTCAGATATGAAGACAGTTGTTTCCCCCTGAGGGTGATCCCATGCTGGCATGGGTGCCCACGGAGGTACAGCCTCTGTTGAATGCATTGGAGAACCTGGCCCTGTGCAACTTGACCTCACTCAGCTGTTTTCTCACAGCCTAAATTCTTCTGTGGAGTCTACAGTTTGATGCTGCTAAGTGGATATCTGGCTATTTCTTGTGTTCAGTAACACACCTTTTGTTATCCCACCTGGTACAGCCTTATCTTCCCCTGTCTGTATTTTCACTTAGAACAGTGGAGGAATGAAGTACTGTGGAACACGATTCTTTGAAGTTTCTAGTAATGCAGGATGTCAGTCTATTTATAGCAACATCTGTAGCTTGGGAGACCTTTGATAACTTCATTTCAGAGTATATATATCTCTTCATCTGATCTGTCTCCCACACTCAGTGTGATGTTCCCTGTTGCACTGCATTTATTCAGCGTGTAGTGTCTATTTTCCAGAGACAAGCAACATCATAAATTCATTTATCACAACTGCTGTGATTAAAAAAAGAATACAAAACCAGATGTTGAAGGTTAGTCTGGGATAACCTGTTTTGGAGGAAGGAGAAAGCAAGTGCTGAGCCTGGCCCCAGTGTGTCAGACTGCACATTATGACTGAATAAGCCTGACCTGGCAGGATGTGTTTCTCTGGTCAAAGCCAAAGGGTCGTGTGGAGCGGGGCTCTATGGCTCAGGTGGAGTGTAACACACAGCAGCCTCAGCACTGGTCTTGGTGTGACACTGAGTTTTGCTGCCTTATACTGAAACTTCTCTTATTTGTATTTTCTCCCATCCTAAAGCTATTCAAAACTTTTTTTCTGCCAAAACAGATATGCATTATACATGAGACACAGCACAAAGAATTTTCTTTTTAATTTTCAGGGAGTCTGTTAGTGCCAAAACATAAACTGCTTAAGAAGGAGGAGGAAAACTGGGGTAAGTGATATTTGGCAAGATCCACATGTTCCATTTGTTTGTGCAACAATCTCTTTGCTGACTTACAGCTTCAGAGGCAGCTGTGTAAATATGGGGCTGTGATGGGTAAGGAAGCCAAGAGACAAGCTGTGCAAAAATAACAGATAAAACCAGACATGTTCTGGATGCCACAGGGTAAGGCAGATCTGAGCTATGCCACAGACATCTTGCTCTGATGCTACAATACCTTCAGTATCCTTTTTTGGAGCATCTTTCCTGTTACTGCTGGAGTGTGTGTTGTGGTTTGGAATTTTGTTTGCTTTTTTTTTTTTTTAAAGGACTTGAAATTAAAGTTTCGTTATGAAAGAGGCTCAAACCATTCCTGAAAACATTAAGAAGACTTTCTGATGCAGTCTGCCAAACCCTGCTTTGCCAGCTGACCTTTGTGCTCCTGAGCACAAGGGCCAGGAAGCCTTGATGGTATCAGCTTGTGATGTTTGCTGGCTTCTTATAAGTTGGATTTACTCATTTGTTTTGTGAAGCAGTCCTAGGAACTGAAAATGTATGCATATAATAAGTGCTAGAGCTTCTGCCACCCAGTCCCTGTGGGAGCTGACCTTCCCCAGATAAGGCCAGCACAAGCATTTTCTTACAAGGCTGATGCTAATGCCTGCAGCCTGCTGAGCAAGTTAAGCCTTGGCAGGCTCTCTAATTTCTTTTTGCTTCTGATAAAGCAGCAAAAATTACATGGGCATAAAGAAGCAGACTGGATTAGAAAACATTATCTCTTGGATTTTTAAATTGCAAATATTCATCTGTAAAGCATATTAATTTCTACATAAGTTTTCCAGAATTAAGAAATATTATGAAGTAACACTATTCAGCAATGTTGTGAGACAGTTCACAAGTAAATGATGCACCCGAGCAATTCATCTAACTCTCAGTTTTCAAAACACTGTCTTTATCTTTTTTGATCAGGGTGTTACCTTTGTCTTTCTTAAAGACATTCTTATGACATCTCTGCATTGATTTTTAGCTTATAATTGAACACAAAACTTCCCCTTGCTCACCACATCAGATAACACCTCCACTGATTACACTTTTAAATTATTCTATAACAATTTATATATTATTTCATCCTAGGATTCTCAGTTCTTCCATGTCTGCTGCACTTCATAAAATCCTTCTCCATCCTACCTCTCCCTAAACCAAAGGTCAAATAGGCAGATGCAGTGGCATTTAACTTGGTGCTGTAGTTCAAAAGCTCAGCAGGCATGTCTTAAATAGGCTGAAAACTATGGAAACATTCTGTTTCTCTTTTGATGCTTTCAAATTTCATCCCTTTTCTCTAATTTTGGAATAAAATTTGTCTAAATATATATATAGAAATCCCCAGCTGGACTGATTTGGTCTTGTTCTGGGCAGAAGGACAAAGTTTTGCTCATCATGGGGAAAAGTAAAGACAGTTCTCATAATAATTTGAACTGTTTACCATTAAAAATTTAAGGAAAAACCCTTCAGGAAAAAGGTGTTGCTACTTTATGTAGTGAAGTGGAGTCTGTTTGCTCATCTGCCTTTGCAAGACACATTTGAGTGGTGTTATTTGTCTTTTAGCAGCACAACTGCCATTTCTGCATTCTTACATTCTACAAAAATTTTGATTAATTTTTTCCATGCTTGGTGCAGTTTTATTTTTTTCTTAAATCAACTACCATGAATCATAAAATACCGTAAGAAAAAAAAATTTTGATTAATCAGCTGATGGAGTTAAGCAAATATATATCCTCTGACTTCTTCCCTTCAGGTCAGGATTGTATTTGGATTATAGGAACAGCTCCTTATTCCCTTTCCAGGGATATCTCTGCTCACACTGCAGAGGTGAGCCTGTGCTTCAATTGACTGTCTCTGTAGACTTTGGGAAAAATTTGAGTCAGAGGCAGAAACTGGTTTCTAACTACCAAGAAATAAAATGTATTATCTTTTCTGTTTTCCTTCCAAGGGCGGCAGTATTTTCTTGTGACATCCCTCTGAAGCTGTGTGAATTGAGATGGGACAGGACATTTCTCTGTATTAAATTAAATGACGGTTTGGCTGAGCAAATCCATCTATGAAGCACCTCTAAAGCAGTTTACTAGGCCCTGATCCTATATTGTTGATTGATTTCAGCAAAAGATGTGAACCTTAGGGGCATGCTCCTATGTGGACTTACTTTGAGGAAAAAATATATCTGTTGAATTGTTGGATAACTCCATGTGCGGACCTGCAGGATAAAGCTTTTCACAGTTTGGATCCAAGCAGCTAAATAGAAGTGTTGATAGCAGGTTTCCTGGTGGATGCAATAAAAACTATTTACTCAGTCACAACATTCTGTTTTGAATTTGAAGAGAGGACAGGTCCAAATAGAAGATAATAGCCTGTAAAATGGGCATAGTTTGTCTTTCCACAGAGCCATTGATAGGCAAACACCCAGCATTTCAGAAATACTTTGCCTTGAGATTTAAAAGTGGTTTTCACCCCCATTTTACAGATGAGGAAACTGAGGCATGTTGAATTTTATCAACTGTTTGATATCAGAAACCTGGAAAAGGGCAGATTCAAAAATAACAGCTGGGTCTGGAGAGCAGTAACCTAATCACTGAATGATGTTGTCTTAGAGCTAAAAGCCTGGAGGAAAAAGCTGAAATGTCTTTCTTCTCAACTCTGTCTTTACCCATGTCTGCATATCAGAGTCACTGAGCTGGAAAAATACGAATGTTGCAGTACAGCATGAATGAACTAAGTTGTCTCTTGAGCAGTGAGTGCATTTCCCAGCTGGGTAAGACACCGCAAAGCTTTTAGGAGTTTCCAGCACCATTTCACTGAAGCAAGATCCTCTTGAGGAGGTCCTGGTTCAATGTTTCTTTTATTTTTCTTTTTCTGTGTCTGAGGGACACAACAATCTCCTGTTTCTAGCACAGCCTTTGCCAGAGCCTGTGTCAGGATGCATGAACAGAGGTCTCTGGTGCAACATGAGCTGTTTCAGAGCTTCAGGAGCCCCGACTGTAAGTCAACAGTCAACTTCAACAACTTAAATGGTTATGTCTTTATTTTCTGAACAGGAACATTAGCAAGAAAAAATTGCAACAAAGGGCAGTACAGATAAAATCAGTGCCAGTGTGATGAGACTGCTGCTGTTTCTATATCAGATTGTTTTTTGCTTAGCTACTTTAAAAAATTAATTTAAGAAAAAACCAAAACAGAACCACACATCACACTAAACCCACACCACCCAATCCATCTGCAGCCTTAACATTTCAAACTAACTCAACTTTGCACCAAGTAATCAGAGCTTGCCTCCTGCCCTAAGGCTCCAGAGGAGAATAGTGTGAACCTTCCTCTGCTTTGAGATGGCTCCCAGCTTCTTCTCCAGCTGCATTTTGACATGAAATGGAGATGGTCAGATTGCCTTCTGGTGCATGTTTGGGCCAGTAACCACTGATGGTGGCTTGTTTCTCTGGCAATATTCAGAGGTGATGTGCAAAGGGAAAGGAGTTAACTGTTTGATAAGGGACAGGTTTATTTACAGACTGCTGCCAGGCTAAAATCAGTTGAACTGCATGAAATAATGTGCACTGGTTTGTTAAGAGAGTTGAAAAGCCGTGACACTGATTGGCAGTGAAAAGCCTATAAAGCAGCACACATCAATGGAGTAATTGACTGCTTCCCTCACATAAATGATTTTTCTCCTTGCCATACTCTTCGTGCACTTGAGCAAGCTGTGCTTCACATTGGAACATAGCAAACTTAAATAATTTTCTGAAAGCTATGTAAGATATGAGACAGGGCTTGGGTGAGAGAGTCTTTAAAGACAGTATTAGTAATACTAATAACAATAATTTCGTGGAAAAGACACTATCTTTTAAGCTGTACAAGGAGAAAAAATTCCCTTACAGGAATTCAATCAAGCAAGAGGGCAGGATAGTGCTGACTTTGCAGATCTAATGCACCCATCTCCTTGTATCCATCTGCTTGCTCCAGTCCCAGAGCTGCTGGGTAGCTTGCTCAGCATCACTTCCTTGAGTGTTGCTCAGTTGTTTCCAGGGATTTGGCATTTGAATTTTGGAAAGGTGGAAACTCTTTTGTTGACCTCCTGCTGGCCTTTGTAGTTAATAACGATTTTTCCAGCAAGTAAGTTTTGGCTTTGCTCCCCTTATAAGGAGGATCAGGTTTTCTTAAAAACCCAGCAGGATTCTGTGCAACTTTTATATCTGAAGCAAGCACACATGCAGGGCACCTGCTGTGCTGCTGGGCACTGCCCTCCAGCCAGGCGGAATTAACCTGCGCTGCAAGATTAAAGGATAACCTTGAGCATGGCGAGGACCTCAGAAAAGCAGAATTGTGCTCTCAGAACAACACCCTGCAATAAGCAGAGATAAGTCAGAGCCAGACCACCAGGTCTGGAGCCAAGCTGTTGTGAAGTTTGGCCTGCTCAGAGGTAGGGTTTCTTCATTAACATCTCCACCACAGAAAACTTTGAGGTTTCTTGTTCGTTGTTCTAGATTCATAATCCCAGGCATTCTGCTGCTGTGTGTCCCCTTACGGTTATTCCTTGATCTGTTGCAAGCTAAGGGGCAGTGTGGGGGTTGGATTTTTTTGTTCAGCATTGCTTTAATCTTCAATGCTACCACATGCTATTCTTATGGGCTTACACAAGACTTTGTGAGCTCCTGTCATCACAAAATTTAAGGAGGCTGTTGCGTACCAGCTATGCAGCTGCACTGTGGGATCAAACAAAAGGAGCCTGGTCCCTGTGAAATGTGTGGGAACGAAGCCTTGCTTAAGTGAAAGTATCTTTGAATGCTTTCCTAGCTTCTTTCCATAACTCCAGTGGGTTATACAAGGCAATAAGGTGGAAGTGTTCTCCCCTTGGAAACTGTTTTCCAGGCAGGGACAGGAAGGTGTATCAAGGAAGAAGGCAAAGAGCAGGTGGTGCAAGTGTCCTGCTGCAAGTTTCCCTCTGCTCTCCATCTCCTGGTTTCTGCTCTTCGATGGGACACAGGGCTCACAGCTGGCATAGATGCAAAAAACCCAGCATCAAGGACAAGCTGCCAAAGCTGACTGCTGGTGTTTAGTACTTCAGTGAGGCATGTGACTGCTGAACGTGCCTCTCCTCTGTGTCCAAAGGGCTGAAGAGTATGTAATAGATCCATTTGCTCAGTGTGAAGAAGAGTTCAGTGATATGTCTCAAGGGATCACACTAAATTGATACTGCAGAAGATAATTGAATTGTGTGGCAGTTTATCACAGGAGATGCCTGGATAGGCAGTGATTCCAAAGGCCTTTAAATCATGGGTTTGTAGCCTAGCTGTATTTATGAACTATAAGGAACTCCTGTGGATTTTGCTTGGTTGTTAGATTCTGTGGAGGAGCAGTCAGTTTCTGTCCTGTTCCATGACCCCACTTTATTAGAAATGATGAACTACTGACCTGGCTGCCGGCTCTCTTGCTTTCAAATCCTGATCTGGAATTTCAGAGGGTTAAAACCATCAAGTGAGTGCCTTGATATGCCACTTCCATTCACAATTTCTCCTTTCCTTTGTCAGTTATTCCTTCTAGAGAGTTTTCCTCTCCTTAAGCAAATCAGGAAACATTGTCTTCATTTCCTGTATGATTCCCTGCCATATATATTATGCTGGTTTCTGCTAGTGGAAAAACAGAGCAGCAAAACCTTATTTTCCAGAAGAGGGAAATAACTTCTGAGTGGGACTCCTGGTTGCAGGGGACAAGACCAGATTTGCTGGGAAACTTTAAGCACAAAGTCCTGTGCTTACCATGTTTTTGAAACCAGTCTTTCCTAGCTAGATCCCAGGGTGTAAGCATCATGAGAGAGACAAAATCTCTGACACACCTGATTTTGTTGCCACTGAATGATGCTTTTTTTCTTTCCTTCTGTCAGCAGATTGACTCAAACCCCTCAGCCACAAGTTAGGACTCAAAAGGATTTTTTAGTAAATTAAGCCATATAGTCGATAAAGCACCTCCAATATATCCTAGATGTTTTACCTGTTCCACTTGGATGATTCCTGCACCAGCATTTTATTTCTTCTTTTCTCTGTCATCCTCCTGGTATTTTTTTAATTCCTGCCCTAGTCATGCACAGATGCAAATTTCTACTTTAGGCTTCCAGACCTACATTAGCATATGTCAAATTCATCACGGTGACTTGGACCCTGGGAGCCCAAAGCATCACAGCCTGAGAGCCTGAGACTGTCTGTGTTTGTCTTGAACATTGATCTAGGACCTTAGAAATCTTCTTTCCTCAGGATGACTTTTCTCCTAATTAACGGCTGTAGATGACGAGGTGTGCATACACATATATGAAGAGAAAAACAAACACAAATGTTTGTGCAGTTAGCAGCTGCTTTCATACAAGTGTATTTTGCATGTGCAGCTTAGAGTTCTTCCTCCTGCTTACAGACCTGTCATTCTCACTGGGCTTGTACATTTTAACACTGATTAACTAGAGGTATCTTATGTGATTTTTTCTCGTCAGTCAATTATCACCCAGTTCCTGAATTAAGAAATTATATATTTAAAACTATTGTATTTCTCCTGTTAGAACAAGGAATACTGGGAAAAAAATTGCCCAAATAACTTTTTTACCCTTTTGGTATCCACAAGCCAGTCTGTTGAAATGAATGAACTCCTGTCTGTTAAGTTCTTCCAAGAGGTAAGGCATTGATAGTGTTATTTGAAACCCATAAAATAAATAAGTTCTCAAACTCAGGACCCAGCTGTATCAACATGAAAAAGCTGTCATACTTTGCACATCTTGCTATCATTTAGGCTTTTCTAAAAGTGGATTCAGTAATTGTTTCCTGCTTTCAAATAATATGGTTGAACTGTGAATTCAAAATACTCCAGATTTAGCAATTTGCTAATAAGACAATGCCAAGAACTCTCTATTTCAAACTCTCAGTTACAGGAACGATGCTGCAGTCAGAAATGCTTTGCACACTTTCATAGACCTGCAGCTCCCATCTGTGTATGTGTAAAGCTTAGATTTGCAAAATACCTTGTTAAAAGCAGGGTTTCTGAGGTTCAAGCATCAAACACATAATAAGGGAAGAAATGGCAGAGTTAAGGCAGTCTTGTGCAGGTATAATTTGTTATCCACATCTTTCTTGCTGATGTATATATGTTCTTGTACAATCTTTAAAGATATCACCTATTCCTTTTTTGCCTAAGCTTTCTCTGGGAGTTAATTAAGGTTGTATAGTGAAGGAGAATAATAAAAAAACAGGGGTCCTGCCTAAAAAATTTGGAAGATATGGAAGTCCATAGAAAAATATTTTCATGAACCACAGAACCAATAAAAACTGTTTTCCCATGGTTTCCAGCCATTCATTCCTCAAACTCCTTCCCCGACTTCTGTAGCTTCCCTGTTTGCCTAAGCAAATGTCTGCATGTTGTGTTTGAGCCCATTCTAGGTCCCCAGCTCTGCCCAAGTGTGCCAAATCTGAAGAGTGTTAATTGTCTTTGACATCACTGACCTTCTGTGAAACTGGGCTGAAACTGCCCAGCAGGTTCATATGCTGTTAAGGCAGAGAGATGGGTGGGTGGGTGGATGGATGGATGGATGGATGGATGGATGGACGCATTGACCTCAATTTTATTAATCCTCTTAATTATCTGTAAAAGATAAATATGATACCAAAGAACTCAGTTTTGTGTATACAATAGATTCCTGTGGGGTAACAAATTTAAGTCAACTTTTTCATAGACAGTAGCATATTTGTACTCGTGATTTTTCTGAGTGCCTTGTTCAAGGAAACTGGCATGTGGAAGTGCTACAGCATTACATTTGCAGTCAATGGGACTGTGTAATATTAAGTAGTCACAAAACATCAGACCTATAAAATCTTAAATTGGTCCAGAACATGCTGACGATTCATCAAGATACTGTAGGGACGACTGCCAGTGGTGACCCCTGGGGAAATTTATAATGGTCCTTTTACTAGGGCTTGGCTGGTGATGTTGAGACCTTGGAGCTTTATGCTAAGCAAGAAAAAAGCAGTCTATTGAATAGCTGCTCACTCATTCACCTTTGTCTGGACATGTTCCAGATGAGGTATGTTCCTAAAAGTAAAATAAATCATCATTGTAGCCGAAGATAGTACCATTTTGAACACAAGGCAATTATTTCCCACAGGCAGGGTATGAATGGAAGAGGGGAGAAGCAAGAGGCTAGACAGTCTTAATTCAATATTAAGATTCAAAGTATTTCATTTGCAACTGAAACAAAAGTTCTTAACCAAAGAACATTGTTCTTATATGTTTAAGAACAAATATAAAGTGAATATTTTTCAAAAGGTTGTTTCTTGTGGCCCCTGCTACTAAAGACTTCCAGCAAGCGACCTATATATAACTGCAAAACAGCAAATTTTGAAAAGCAGCTGTCATAAATCCCAGGTCTGGGGAGAAAGGAGGGAGAAGGAAGGGGGAACCATGGTCTAGCAAGACACTTTTCATCCACCAAAGACCAGACCCTGACATGCAGCAGAAAGCATAAATGAAACACAAGGGTATGTAATTGTAAAAAAGTGGTATCTCTATCACACAATCTTCTTCCTGAAAAATATAGTACATTATTTCTCTGTGGAGTGCCAGCTTTACCTGTACTGACAGAAAAAAAAAAGAAATCCCCCCCTTACCTTATCATGGTTAAAAAATGACATTTTCTCCTATCTCATCATCCAGACCATACCAGAAGTATTTTCATCCTTAGATGTTTGCTTTTCCTCTAGTTGGTCTCTTTTGTCAGTGTGGCTCTGATGCTGTCCAGAACACTGATTTTTTTGTTTAAAAGTTGTGTAGTTTCTTCACTGTGGGATGTCCAAAAATATAAGATATGCCAGCAGGTCCCAAGATGACAAAATATAAAAGGATTTTCAAATTATGGTTCTGTCCTCCAGAACTGAAAAACACATTTTGGAGGCAAATAGACAAATCTTAGTTTAAAAAAATGAGGCCTTTTCTCATGCTGGCAAGCTCATTAACAAAGAAAAAGATATTGTTTGCTGTCTAACCAACCACAGCACCCAATGTAAAGAAAAAATTAATGCCAACTGAAAACTCAAGTCCAGCACATTCAGAGACAACTAAAAGAGTGTGATACTTCCTAACTGTTCCAATTACTGTAGGACTAGTGCTGAGAATTCACACATCAATTGAGTCCCAGTTTCTCCCATGACAGCCTCAAAAATCACTGATTCTCTTCTCTACATGCTTTGTGGTACAAATTATGACAAGGATTATATGGATATCTAACAACTTCGGTAAGATTTGACATAGTTTGGTGATCTAGCCGCAGAGAGAAACTGGTCTGTCCCTTTCCCAATGTATTCATGAGGCAGGAGGATTAATTAATTCCCTTTAAAAAGAGCAAATTGAAACAGAGATGATTTGCAAATTTCCTCTTAGCAAGCCACAAGTACATCTTTATGGTCTTTCATGTGAGTCATTTCCAGCAAACCTGGAACAGCTGGAAAACAAAAACAGAAACAGGGATCATATGACTCACCCTCATGTCGACTCAGAAAAAAAACCAGAGGTAAAGTTCATGCACTCCAAAAAGAAAGATAATTGCGAGAGGTGTACTCATAAGCTTGCTCTTTGTCCTCTTGGTAGCAGAAATAATAGGGACTGAGAAAGATCAGTTAAAAGATTAGGATTTTATAAACTTTATTATTGGTGCTGATAGTGTCGAAAAGTTACTGACAAAGAATTTTCACTATAAATTTTAGAAGGAGAGAATATCAGCAGTATGCAGAGCCAAATAAAACAAGTCATCCATCAAACTGCAAAAATCCTGTGTCCCCATCCTTTACCCTTTAAACAATATTTTCTTCCTTTCCCAATTTATTTTGCTTTTGCAGAGTGACTCCTGTACTCAGCTGTGGAATTTTACTCTTCCCCTAGAAAAAGAGAGCAGTGATCTAGCAGGCATCAGGGTCCAGGATGACCCTATAGGTGTACGAGCATGTCCTGTGTGTGACAGAGGAGCCTTTAACCTGGTACTGCTGACTGTGTGTGCTACACCTCTTGATGCTTTTAAGCAGAGGTGAAAAGAGTGCAATCCAACTGGTCCTTATTCCTTCATAATTCAGGTCTGACGCTGTTGGAGGGAGCAAAAAAAATGGGCACAGAGGGCTAAGCATGAACTCTACATTGATGACATCAAGAAGAACTACAGCACCTTTAAGGTAAATAATTCCCTTTCATGGTCCCATGCTGGTCTGTATCTGCACAATCTGTTGTTGTCTTCATGTGGGTGCAAATGAGGAACCTTTGGTGCATCAGCCTGTCTTGCATTGCTGCTCCTCTGAGCTGGCAGTGACGGACAGCAGAGTTCAAAGTACAGTTCTTTCACAGGTCAGTGGCCTGGGTCACATGTTGGCCTTGCCAGTATTTCATATTGACACTCTTCCAGATAAGACAGAAGATGCCCCTGAACTTTGAAGTCTGGTAAAATACATGTGCCAGGCAGTGGATTATACAGGGAAACATTCATGTCATTTGTTTTGGACTCTGGGATAAGATAGCCAGGCTGTAGACAGAACCAGCTAAAGCCACTTTCTGAAAGATTGGCTTATCAATATAGTTAGCAAGTTATTTTGCCTACAAGTAATTAATGTAATTCCAGTTGCTTATTTTTTTTATGATTTTCTGTTTTGCAGAGAGCAGTCCTTATCCATAGCAGTAAGGCAGAGATTGGTCCCAATCTCAGATACAGTGATTTGGGATGTGGATAGAGTACTACATCATGAGACTGGGGTTAGGTCCTTGTCTGAGGGCTGGATCAGAGGCTGTAAGAGTCTGTATTTACTACATCTGTAAGAAGTCTGTCAGAAAAAAGTATCATGGCCTATCTTAAGCTGTAAGAGTGATGCTGGCTTTGTTCCTCTTGTTGTACGGAAAGGGCACTGAGGAGCATTGACTTTATGGAAAGCATAAAACAGGATCCAGGACCAAAGTCAAAGAAAGTCATCCGACCTAATAGCCACTGCAATTGATTCAATATTCCCTGCATATTCACCCTCTACAAAAAGAGTTTACATTGTGAAATATGACACATGTTCAAAGTGAGTCCTACCCAAAATTATTTTACCCAGCCTCATTTAAATAATGTTTGACAAGGCAATCCAAAGAGTAATTCAGCAGATTCAGTTTGAGCTCAACATCTGTTGATTTGGAGCCACACAGGAAAAAAAATCCTTCATATAACCTGTTGCTTGTAGGATGAGCAAACAATCAAGAAGAAGAAATGTGATTATTAAGGAATATGGCAAAACCTGCAGAAGCAAAATGCTCAGTGCTGAACAAATGGATGGAAAGTGTGCAAAGATACCTAGCAGCATTTCTTGGAGATACAAAGTAAGATCACCCAGAAAAAATGAAGAAAGTTAATTCTTAACGATAAAATTCAGAGTAGAAGATTTTGTGGTTTTCCTTCAGTTTCTTAAGTCTTGGAGATCCATAATGACACACAGGAATGTACCTTAGTAAATCTGTAGTTTGCAAAAGGATTTTACTGGGTGTTGCTTGTCCCCAGTAACTTTGTTTCCAATACCTCAATGGCTATTTGCATTCAGCTATAATCAACATGAATTTTCGCCTTTAAAGATTATCTGCTTTAGGAGAGACGCTGGGGTGACTTTGACAGGAGCAAGGCATATTGATTATCTTCCACACCCACACTCACTCTTACACTTGTACATGGGAAGCATTCAGGCCACGCATTTCCCAAGGCATCCTGAAGGCCACCTTGGACTGCCACCAGGACTGTTTGCTACCATTAAACTACATCATTAAAACCATCAAATAACTACACTGCTACACTGTGACCATGGTAGTCTAATGGATATCAGCAAGTATTTTGTTTACTGCTTTGTTGAGAGACAGTGGCAATCTGGAGATGCTCAGTTTCATAATCTGCTACATTTGGAACTACTAGCTTTAAATTAATTTTATATTGGCAATCAAAACTCTTTCAGCTTCCCCAGCACTTGCTCTTGGCAGCAGAAATCACCATGAGAATATGGATTTTGTCATTGTAAATAAATGCTAAGTATATCTGAGAGTCTCTGGCCTGGGACATGTTTTTTGCCAAGTCTTGAGGAATGGGTTGAGAGTTGGTACCATGAAAAGCAAAGTTTTGAGGATAAATCTTTCCTCTAAGATTAGTCAGTGGTCGTCTGACAAGAAACAAGGAGTTAAAGGGACATTTCAATGACCAAGTGTCTTCAACCTATCATGGGCTGTAAAGAGAGAAGCAAATCAAGTACTTGTGAATGCTATTCAATACCGAGGCACACACAGCCACCAAGGACGTGAATATTCAGGGAATGTGATCTTACTGGTCCAGAGTTCATGCAGACTCTCAGTGAGATCCATGCTTTGTTTTTCATTCCTAAAGCTTCATATTTCAAGCCGAGTACTAACTTCAAGAATCAGAAGAAAGTGAAGAAAAGTTCACGGAAGAATAATAATGAAACAGTTTTGAATAAAGCGACTTCATAGGAATTTTTAAGTGAAAAACATATTTGGTTGGTAAGACCTTTTAAGCTGCTGGTTTTACCCACACTTTAGAAATGCAAAAAAATTGTGAGTGCAACATTGTCTGTGTCTTTATGTATATGTGTACATACTGAAGGATGTACATCTATATGTATGTATCTATGTGCATATATACACGTCACTTGAAGAATCTGAATAGCCAGTATATGTTCCAGTGTTTCAAGGGTACAAACTCCACAACATAAGAGTTATGCATAAACAGGGGCAATTGTTCTGTCATTTGTGCTGAATAATTGTTGATAGATGCACTAATACAGTGTCTATAGTTGAGGCACAATTTTTGTTTATCATTTTCCATTTCAGTTTTACATTACCCTAGCAAACAATTTGGTCTTCATTTCTCAAACCCATAGTAGTAAAGCACAAGAGCTGTTATTCTAATGGCCATTATTTTACTATCCTAGGTATATCCTCTAAATTAAATTTTCAGATCATTTATACAAGTAAACTGAGATAATATGCAGACACACTTAAAAGTGGTCGAAAAGTGTCAGGTAGGGTGATGATGTGCATCAAACTAAGCAGATGCAGAATTGTTTTGTCTACAGAAAGAGGTACCTCAGGTTTCCTTGGGAAAATACCCTGCCATTCCTCCATGCTGTCACCTTTAAAATAATTGCTGACAAAGGCGGGGTTGTCGCAATTAGCACAATCTTTTATGCGGTGTCAGCTCCTGAGAAGGAGCTCTGATACCAGGCAGGGATGAGCTTTCAAAATTTTCATGAAATGCACTTGGCAATGTGTGAACTGGACTGTCTACAATGTATTCCACTTGCCATGTTTGGCAGGGTGGTGGAAGGGGAACTATGATGATGATTTGAGCTTAGCAGCCTTCCAGGGTGAGCAGCAGAACCTACAGAGAAAACAAATGGTTTCTGAAGTATCAGAATTGCTCTGTGGGTGACCTGAGTTCAAAGGACACGGAAAAGCTCTTCACACACCTCCGTAAATGCAAATAAGGGCAATCTGTGCCTAAATTAGATGTTCTCCCCACTCCAACCCCCCACCCCTGCCCAGTACTTTTTTAGGAAGAATATACAAAAAACCCCCTGACATATGGTAACTGTCATGTCTGAGCTTGAATTTTTGTTCCCTTTTGTACTTTGAAAGGTTTAAACCAGCTCTGCACATTTTTCACTAGCAAATGACTCCTACAGCCCTGCTGTTCTGCCACAATCCATTGGTTTCATGGGGTGCTGCACAAATGCATACATTTGTTCTTGTCATAAATCCACTGTGCAGTTTGCCTTCTTTCTGTGATGTTCTCCAGGAGACCTGTACACTCACTTCTAGACAGTGATCTACAAGCACAACAGAGCGTTGAGGGCCTGCTAGACCCACACTAATGTTTAATTGCATAATTGTTGATCAATGTTTTTCCACCATATGCTTCTCTTTTCCCCCAAGCAGATGTAAGTAATCATCAACATACCTGTAAGCAGTGTTTCCTAGAAGAGCTACCACGTATTTCTTCTGTAATAAAGGAGTCAGGCTGACTGATGATAGGCATTACGGATGTCACTTTCAGCAGAAATATTATGGAAGAAGTGAGCACAAAGAGCTACAGAAGGGAAGGGAAATGAAACATAGAAATACTGATTGGGAAATACCTGGCAGAGAAACAGCATGGCAGAAAAAAAGGTTAGAGAGTTACAAGTGAAATATGAGCCTACAATAGGATGCCAAATCCAGGAAATGGTATGTAAAAGTCGTGTAAAACACACGGAGATAATTACCATGCTCCACTCCTCCTGCAGAGGCCTCTGGAGGCTGGAGGTGTGTGCTGGCTTAGGTGTGTGCCAGCTAAGGTCACCACGTTCTGAGGAGGCTGAGAGAGAGAACAGCAGAAACCAGAAGTTCAGAAATAGGACCTATGAGTAGAGCTTCAAATAACTGGCTGGTTTTGGTCCTATCCAAGAAAATTCAAGTGAGATGTATGTTTTCTGATACAAAAAGGGCTATAAAAAGGGCTACAGATAATGGATCAGTAAAACTGTCGCTGTATAATTGTTTGTCACTCTGTTAAGGGAGATGGCAAAATGAAATTAGTTTAATTTGCAACAAAGGAGAATTCAGCTAAATCACCAAATCTGGAGGTTTATTTTTGGGTCTGGTTTAGAAAGTATATTGATTTAGGCTGAAAATTAGAAGACTAAGCCTTATATGAAGAGCGATGAAGTTCTTCAATAACCTTCTAGTAGGAATAACGGTGATAAAACCATAAAGCTCACTACTTTCAAGCTGTACTTTAAATCCATTCTTTTTTCCCCCATAGTGCTACATGGCCTTTACAAAGAGCAAAAAAGAAGTGCTATGTAACTCTTCCAAAAAGATAAAGACATAACAGAACAAGACCAATTAAAGTGCCGTATCAAACCGGAGTACTGATCTTACATAATCATTTATCTTTCTATTTAGATATGTATGTGTACAAATTCTCTTCTAACTGTACATACATATGCCACAAAAATCTATGGGCAGTTTGTCCCACAGACAACAGGTAGAATATTATGCCTTTTTCTGTATTGTCAAGTATTCCTGTACAGTATACTACTGTACTGTATGCAAACTGGAAGTTGCAATTAGAACAGAAAACATTTTTTCTAATGCAGCCTTAGATTTTTATCCCTTATAAAGCCATCATCTCATTGATAAAGACTTACCACATTTCATCATGGGACATCAGTACTGAAATCTCACAACCACACAGGATTTCAGGAACTGCAGAAACAAAGTTATAGAGTTATAAAATTAGCCTTCCATCTCTCCTTTGCCCCTTTGGTTGTTGCCACGTATTGCTGTCCCACAGTATTTCAGTCCAATGTAACATTTTGTAGGGACTCACATTCCCAGCTCTTTTATAGCATAATCCAGGGTCTATACCTCATATGTGGTCTTTAAGGACCAAAGTCCTGCCAGAAAGCTGGGAAATGTCTCATAAATAAAGCGAGGATGTTTTCTTCCACTAGGTGTCTAACCTACCTGCTAGCAGCTGTGTTTAAAACTGCTGCCTCTGGCTGGCCCATCCTGAGTATTTAAAGACAATACAAGCACTTACAGTTCGAAGTTAAGGCATGAGCTTTGCATGCCACAGATTAAGACCCTTGAAGAAGGTAAAGGACTTCGCTGGTTTTTGCCATCTGTCCCTGGAAGGTGCCCAGCCAGGAAGGACACTCCTGTGCTGGTGCTCCAAACCCTACAGAGGAGGTATCACGAAAGAGAAAGCCTGATAGTAATTGCATTATTATTTTGAGGTAATTTAAGTAATAGTTGCTGCTGAAAGAGATGGCTTCTACCCATCCCTCTGCTCCAGGAGGTGCTTTCCCCAGGCCTCCTTGCATTCCCACTCACATTCACGTATTCTCACGCAAATGAGATCACAGGGCTGCTCTGTCTGAAACTCCAGAAAAACCCCATAGTTTCCAGCCAGTTCACTTTTTGCTGTCCCTCACACATTAATGCACTGCCAGTGCAAAGCTGGGAGCAGCAACGTCTCCTATGGTGCCAGGGGAGTGTGAGATCACACATTTCAGCTGCCGTCTGCATCTAGACTGGCTGAAAAACACCATGAAAATGCAGCCTAGTCTGTCTGCTGGTATGCCTCAGGTTATTTGGATGAACATGGCAGGCACGCTTAAGGAAGCTTGAGCTGCTTCTAATTCATCTGCAGAAAGAAAGTAGTATCATCTCCTTTTGCGAGAACAAGGGTAGGCAGCACTTCTGTGGTGCACCACAAGGCTGCAGAGCCAGGAAAACTCATTGATGTCTCAGAACACAGGTCTGGTGGGTACCATCACGTGCTTCAGGTGGGCACATAGTTCATGAAATACGTAATACATATAGAAATGTGTATGCATAAAAATGGAAGCTAAAGTATATTTCTGTGATTTGCCTTCCTAATTAATTAATTTTACTTTACTGTATAAATTAATAATATGCTTTCTACTTTCAGGGGAAGGGTATTTCTAGAGGCAAAATGTTCTCTCTGATTCATTATTTCTGTCTTTGTTATCACATTTTGGTGATGGAAAAGGGAAGAATGGAAATTACAAACTGAATGGCCTCATGAAATTACAAATTATAAATGAGGAATCCAATGTGCAGTATGTGATAGGACACCTTGCCAAGCTGGTTTCCCAATCTCTTACTATTTTTCTTGGATATTGTGTGCAGTTCTGGTCACCACAGTATAAGGACATGAAGCTGTTAGAGAGAGTCCAAAGGAGGGCCATGAGGATGGTGAAGGCCCTTGAGGGGAAGCCGTGTGAGGAGCGGCTGAGGGCACTTGGTCTGTTCAGCCTGGAAAAAAGGAGGCTGAAGGGAGACCTCATTGCAGTTACAACTTTCTTGAGAGGGGAAGAGAAGGGACAAGCACTGATCTCTTCTCTGTGGTGACCAGTGACAGGACACAAGGGAATGGCCTGAAGATGTGTCAGGGAAAGCTTAGGTTGGATATTAGAAAAAGGTTCTTCCCAGAGCGAATCACATGGTGTGACCCTTGGGGATGGTGCTGTGCAGGGTTAAGAGTTGGAATCAATGATCCTTGTGGGTGCCTTCCAACCCAGCATATTCTATGATTCTGCAAATAGCAACTCCTTCCCTAGACAAGAAAACAGAGGTAATGCTACTTTCATTTTACGAAATGATTGAGGACATTTTTAGTTCCAGTGGAATGTTAGGTAGTGTGATAGGTGAATTCCTAGTTCTTACATATTCTCTTCCTTTTTTGTCTCCTTAAATTCTGTAGGAGGCCTTTAAACCACCATGAGTAATAGGGAATTTTCTAAAGAAAATTGCTCTTGACATGTTTTTCTTTGTAAATAGGTGTGGTATTCTGCTTAGTCTGGCATGGATATTTGCTTTTTGGTGTTGCTACAGTCTGTTGTGCTCAGAGGTGAGCAGCCTGCTCCTCCAGGCAACTCTGCAGATTTCTACATGGCTCGTTCCTTGCCTGTGTTTCTATTACAGTAACGCAGAGTGAGACTTCTTCCGCTTGACTGCAAGAAAAATAAGTCAGCCTTCCTCCTTTCCCCAAACCAAAGCTTCCGCAAATAACTGAAAATGGATGCTTGTTTTCAAAGGCATGACTTCAAGCTGAAGACAGGTTGTATGCTTGGGCTTTGAGAATTATCACACTCTTCTTGATGAGGGGGTGGAAACTTCTCTTTGATAGAAGTGTATATATTTCTAAATAGAATATAGGTACTAGCAAAGCTGATTTTGAAATTTCCATTTAAATACGCAAAAGGCAAATGCCATTTACAAACAATAAAACAAATCTATTTCTCCAGTACCTACCCCACTTGCACAGTGATAGATGGTGTTGAAACTAACTGAGTGTAATGAGAAGTATCTCTGTAATGCATCTATCTGGAAAACACATTTTTTATTTTAAGAGTGAAACGCCAGTCTGTTCTGTGTAGTCAGGTTCTGTCCCTTAGATTTCAATTATCTTGATTTTTGAGGTTTTGTATGCATGCACAAAATCCAAATACAATTCAGCTTAAGGTGCTGAATGTCGTCTCTTTGGGGATTACATGAATGTAACGTCTTTTCAGTCAGTAACAAAATACATACTTAAATTTTCCCTTGGGCTTGGAAAACACCAGTCAAGGTAAGCACAAAGAGTATTCATTCTTTCCTATCAGTTGCTACTTCTCCCATCTCCAGTCTCCTACACAAAATGTGAAGGTTAAACTCGGGGTTTCCAAAAGCATAAGGTTATGTAAGTGAGACTACAGGAAATTTATATGGTGGCTTCATTGTATTACAGAAATGCCAGTTGAAGGCACCTCTGGAAAGCCCCTCAAAGCAGAATTAATGCCAGCCATGGCCTCGCCTGGCCAAAGTCTTGACACCTCCAAGGACAGAGGTTCCACCATGTCTCTGTATTTTCCATAATGTCTAACCCAAACTGAATGGCAGTTGCCTCTTGCAACATTGTCCATAACTACCAAGAAGAGTTTGGCTCCATCATCTTTGTAAGTGACCTTCAAGTGGTTGTAGGCTGCTGTTCCTCTTGTTCCTTTAAAAATCTCTCTGAAACTCTTGGGGAGAGCTATGAATCTCTTTTATCTGCACTAGAGCTCTGCTATCTTGCTGTGCTAGCCAGCACCTAACACAACTGCAATTTCTGCACACTGGTAAATTAAATGCTACCCTGGGCTTGGAATATCTTGGCACAGAGAACAGCCTGTATTCAGGAGGTTTGGGACTGATTGTTTGTACACCTTCCACAGCATGCTGACTACTAAAGAAACAAACATAGACATATAATTCCTGATCTTAACTACTCACTAATTTGGAAAGAGATTCTGGTTTGTTTTGACAAATGACCAAATGTGAGCAGTACAGGAAGATTTTCTTGCACCCTAATTGCAAAAATTGATCTTGTTAGTGCTAAATAAGACTGTGATCCAGCTTTTACAAAATGGTTTTAAGCAGAAAAGCTGGATCCTTCACTCAGTTTGTTTTACTCTACCCCAGGTACCTGAGCTTAGTGTTTAGAAGTTTATCAGATTCTTTTCACAAGCACCTGAGTGGGCCTTAGACCCAGAGAAGAACATTGATTTTCTTATAGAGTAGTCCAATAATTTAATATTGGGGCTTCTGAAAACTTTAGGGAGATAATATTCTATATATATAACTCTGATAATATTCAAATCTTTAAAGGAAACTGATTGAGCATCACCCCAGAGTTAGAAATCAGCTGTTACAGTAAATAGGTAGTATACAAAAAGAATGCCAGTTGGACACAGTAGTGTGTAATATGGCAGAATAGTAAATTGGACACACTACATGACACAGTTTGTTTAGAACTGTATTTTCAGACAAAATATTTTTCCATCTGCTTTGCAACCACTTTTCTACAAGAATATCGTTGATGCTGTATGTTTGGGGTCTGTGTGCTGCGGGTTGTTTTCATTTTGATAACCTTTAGCTCTATTCAAATATAGGAGTTTATGAAAAAAATTAAATCGGGATGAATAAGAATGTCTATATGTTTGACAGTTCAAGCCCTGAATCTACAGAATCTAAACTGCATTTATTGCAGGATCAATGCCTCAAGCACAACCTCACTGGAGCTCTGGGTTTCACTGTAAGAGTTTTGAGCATATTTCATTGTCACCACAAAGCTCTAATCCTCTTGCTTTTTATTTTATGAAAAATCAGATGTGACTTCCTTTAAAAAAATCTGACAGATTGTTTTTTTAGCTAGAGAAGCAGACTGTCTTCTTTGCCTTGAGGTTGTGAAGACAGAATAATTTTACACTATCTAGATTACAAAAGAGAAATGAAAATTGCTTCTTCTAGCTCTTCTCTTTGTAAACCCATCCAAAGAAATATTTTCTTTTCATTCTTGGTAACATTCACACACACACACATATATTTATATGTACAGTTAAAAGTTAAAATCATCTTACCCTGTCAGGTTTCTTTGTTCAGCTTTCGTACCTTTCATATTACCAACAAACGTTTATCCACCTTCACGGTGCTTTGTTATCATAGGTTTGGGGTTTTTTTAACAAGCCATGGCCCTATAAGCTTCAGGGAACACTGCTTATTATGACTACGCTTTGTTCTTCGTTTTGTTTAGAAATTCACCTACACTCTATGCAACAGAAATTTTCTTTGCAAACAAATAAAAAATGTTCAGTATAACACTAAATTTACATCTGTGTCAAAAATGACATCTTTCTTCTCTCTGGCTTTTGTAATCATGAGAGTAGCAAAAAGTGGCTGATTCAGACATAAAAATTAAACATTTCCCCAGATCCATATTTGGAGTTTTCACATTTGTATTACAATACATATGTTTGTTATGAGACCTGTACTCTACTCACTAAATTAAGTTTAATTTCCTGATCAAGGAATTATTCTCAATGTATCACCCTTTAAATCTTATTTCAGTTCACTTGCAATGACAGTTGTAGGATTAGACTTCCAAGAAACTGTATCATAGAATATTTATGAATAGAGAATATAATTAAGTAATTTATAAGCAAAAATCAGGAAAATGAAAGAACTGTACTACGACAAGGAAAAAAGAGCAGTTATTCCATCTTCTCTCCTTTTTTTAGATTAGATTTGTGCTCTTAAGGATCCTGTGCTGTTTCTTATAAAAACAGGATTTGATTTTACTGGCCAAATTCCAACTGCATTTTGCCTAACTAATTGCTTCTTGCGCTCTTAATTGGAAAAAGCATTCCTGAGTTTCCAGCCTTGCCTGATTTACTTTTATGGTGTCCTTAATTCAGTATAAACCTGGGACAGCCTTCACCAGGAGGTGATTGATCTTTGAGGGTAGATGATGGCACACTTAGCTATGCTGAGCATATCACAGATCAGTTGCAATGTAATATCAGTTATTGCTTCTCAATATCCAGCAAAGCAATGCTCCCCTCCTATCACTAGATTTGATCAGTTCTGTGGAAATCGTCCTAAGCAAAAATCCTCCTTTCCGTGCCTCAGACATGCATGCAAATGAGAGATGAGTGAATCCTTTTATTTCTAGATCAGGAGCAGCAGTGAATTGCCTGGGCTGGCTGGGTTACCCAAAGCCCTCCCATCTCTTTGTCCAGCGCTGCAGAACTTGGATCTTCTGAAGAGGAGAGACAGATGGCATCCGAGCGCTTGGTACTGCAGAGTAAGCTTTCTTGTGTCCTCTTAATCAGCAGTGCAGCCAGCTCTGCCTGTGTATCCTGTATCTCTTCCTCTTCCCCTTTCAGTCTTTCCAAGAGCCAGGCATGGAAATTAATAGAATCTGCATATGTTAGGCTTAGCAGCTTGCTGACCCCAAAATGAAATGCTTTATGGTTTGTTAAATTCAACCAATCTGCTTGGAAGTTGATGCTGTTACTCCTGTGGGTCTCTTTTCTCTACTTACTACGTTTGATACTCCCGTGTGTATGAAATGCTCAAGTGTCAGCAGACATGCTTGAGTTACGAAGTGTGAGAGTCCAACACGGAAATAGAATTTTAGAAATTGCTGGTATTTATTTTGAAATGTGACTTTAAAAGGTACAAAGTCCCTATTTAAGCAGATAGTCATGGGAAAGGTGTGATGGGAGAGTAGAATGGAGAGACCTAACCGGCTGCTGCCCCATAGCAGCGGCTGCCACTGCTGCCCTTTGGCCAATTCAGGGGAACTCTAAGGAAATACAGACTTTTAGAGGTCATTCGTGGGCAGGAAGGATACACAGTTGAGAATGTATCGGGGTTTTAATGAAAGCTTAGCCACAGATTTATCTGTATTTTGAGTTAAGGAAAGGCACTTGACCTATCTGTGCCTCAGTTCTTTTTCAATGAAATTAGCATAAAAATGCAATTCGTTTTTCAAAAAGACACTGAGAGTTGGTGTACAGTACTTTTTGGCTGTATTTCCATGGCAGCTGATCAGACATGAGGTCTCTTTTTTTCAGACTTGCTGCTTGCAGAGAAAGACTGTGCAGTACCAAGGGCAACACTGAGGTTGTGGCATGGAAATGTCAAAGCTTTCAGATCCCTGAAATGAGAGATGCTGCAGTACTAAGCAGCGTGAATTTCTCAGGTGAATCACCCTATCTCCTCGTCACAGCCTGCTGCTTTATGAATCACATGCTACTGCAAGACAGTACTGTGGTATCTATCCCTCCTTCCTTGCAATTCCCCCCTCCCACCTCTGCTTTGGTGCCCCCACTTTACCACGTTTTATTGTCACTGTAGAGAGAGTAATACTGATCTTCTCTATTCTGCTCTGTGTTCTTTGTCTCCTCCTCAGTTCATTTGCTTCAGCAATAAAATTATATGACTCTAGACAAGAGTTATTTACAACATCAGTTTGGAGGCAGTTTGACAAGGCTTGGGTAAATATAGATCTAGCGAAGTACCCCACAAAGATTCTAAGTGATTGCTTTACAGGCTTCCAAATCAGACCCATTCTTTCAAAACTGGATGTTTTCCATGGGCTAATTGGGTCCAACTGTCAGTAAGAATCAAAAGTGTTTCCTTTTTGACCTAATGCTGGAGGTTATTCCATGTCAGATGTGATGAATCTATGGTACATTGTATTCTCTGTGATGTGGTATGTTGCAGAATTGGCATTTTTTAGCACCATGTTCAAATAAAAAATGTATTAGAACAATGCTAATTTTGAGAAATTAGTAGGGCCATGATACATCTGTGGGCTTTGCCTCTGAACATATCTTTTTTTTTCCTTAATCATCCCATCCAAGTGGAACCTGTACCTGGATTTCTTTCTATCTGCAACAAGCAAGATTTTGTAGGTAAGGCGCTGAAATCAAGAGTGGACTGTGTGTGTTCTGGTAGCCACAGGAGTATGGACAGCAAGGAGAAGGACAGCAGGAACAGCAGCTGACTGGCAACAGCTGGAGGAGACTACACTGGTGTGACAAGTACTGAAGACTCCCAGAGAAGCTGGACCTGAGACAGAGGTGTAAGACATGCAACAAATGGAGAACTCCAAGGCTGGAGGATCTCCTAGCAAAAAGGAAGTGGGCTGGTGTGTGGGGTGAGGGGTTGCAGCATGTGTTTGTGACAGAGGCAGGAAAGGAGGAGGTTTGCAGTAACAGACTGAGGTGCATGACTTGGGGTGAACGAGTGAGGACTTGCAACTTGGGAGAAGGAAAGGAGACGGGAATGGAGACATGAGAGGAGGGGTGTGCACAGCATTTGCAGGTCAAAAGTCACTGCAGTTACTGAAGGGCAGTCTGTGTCCTTCCCACCTTGTACAGCAGGCACAGGCATGGAAGCACAGACATGAACAGTGTCGTTCCCCACTCACCCCTTTAGGGCTGCTATGGAGATATTCTCCTCTCTCCCCTGCTCCACTTTTTTAGCTTTTGGAAATGTGATAGCTCAAAATAAACATCTTAAATTTAGGTAATCCAAAACACTGGAGCAAATGGTTCGTATCACGGCATTATACGACATATTCTGTATATTTAATGTGAACAGTCAACACTCAAAACTTTACTTTCAACAAGTATAGTATTTTATTTGGTACATGTAGGAACTTCCCTTCCTCCCATTAATCCATTGCATCTATTTTTCACCCTGATGAAAAACAAGCACAGATGTAGCAACCTTCCAATACTTAAAGGGGGTCTGTAGGAAAGATGGGGAGGGACTCTTTGTCAGGGAGTGTAGCGATAGGATGAGGTGGAACTGTTTTAAACTGAAAGAGGGTGGGTTTAGTTATTAGGAAGAAATTCTTTACTGTGAGGGTGGTGAGGCACTGGAACAGGTTAGCCAGAGAAGCTGTGGATGCCCCATCCCTGAAAGTGTTCAAGGCCGGGTTGGATGGGGCTCTGAGCAGCTTGATCTAGTGAAAGGTGTCCCTGTCCACATCAGGGGAACGAGATGATCTTTACGGTTCATTTGTACCGAAACAATTCTGTGATTCTGTGACTACACAAACATTTTTGTAATGTATTCTGGCAAACTTTTCCTATATGAAAAATTGCTGCATTGTAAATTCATCACTGGAGTGCATGTAAAGTACTATCAGTCAGATGTTTATCTCAGTAATAGCACTGTATTTCATTAGCAATGCTCCATAAGTACATTGTTGTAACTGAAATTACAGTTTAGTTCAAAACAAGAATAGGAACATTTTATACGTTAAAGACTAAAAAAAAAAACCTTAATATAAGTTCTTAATCCTCTCATATGCTCAACTCCAAACACTTAATTAATCTAGCTTTAGTATTTACTTTCTTCGACTTACAAAAAGAGGGAGAAATAAAAAAAATAGAACTGTATTTCTTTAAAGAGACCTGAATAAAACTGAAATTCTCTGGGTCAGTTTTGCAGCTTGTGAAAAATCAATGTTGCTTCAATTACTCCATTGACTTCAGTGTACTGGTGTTGATTTACAGTAGTGGGGAGCTACACAATGATTAATAACAAAAATACCTTGGACTTTCATTGCAATTTCTATCTTGAGACTCCTAATTGCTTGTAAATCTCTTTGTCTTACAGTTTGTGAAGATAAAGAACTGTATTCAGGAGTTAATAAACACTTTTAGTTCAACAATTACAGATTTATTCAGAAAAAATGTCTTATTAAGAAGTCTTATTTAATTTTGTTATTTTTATGTACATGATATAAGCAAGAGACATGCCTGGAGGCAGTTGAAATTGTTGTTTGTGAACGGTCCTTTCAAGAGGTGTAAAACCTTTCTGAAAAAGCAAACCCAGCTTGCAGTCCTGCTGTAATATTGCAGACAAGTTGAGTGTCTTAAGTCTAAAATCTTGGGAAGATACCATAAAAACTATCATCCCTTGAGGTTATCCAGGTTACTCACTACTGCTCACTCTGTGTTCCCTTCAGCTTGCTGCATAATCCACAGATGTGGTCCAGCCATTTCTTTCCTCAAGGAGAATTTTTTTCTTGTCCACATCAAGCTTTTCTTAGTTCTTTTTTGGGGGACTCTACATCACTTTATTCATTCTCCAGTGATTTTTTGCATGAACTATAATGCATTAGAGACTCCAGTTAACTTTTCATGGCTATTTAAGGGAAGAGGGTATAAGGATGATCCTCTGTAATACCTGTGTAAGGATCATAGATAATTACAGTTGTTATGATGTACAAAATCCTCCAGCTAGTAGCATTAAAGTTTCCAAAGGATGCCTTATGGAAAACAGGGGCTGGAAAGGATGTCTGTCTGGTGATGTCCTGCAACTGATCAGCTCAGTCTGTCCTTGCTACTGATTGGACCTGGAGGCATGGAGTTGCAGCACGCCGCATTCAGGATATTTTCCTCTAATGTGTAACTTCCTAGGTTGTTATAGTCTTTTTGCTTAATTCTGCTTTACTTAATTCCAATATAGGGGTGAAACCCACTTTGGCCTATAAATACCAATAAAGATAAAATATTTATTTATCCTTCATATCTCCTTTCTCATTATCAGCCCTCTGTCCTTTCACATTGAGGTGTATTCACCTCCTGACTTAGTCCGTATTGAGATTATCTAGAGCTATGATAGCAAAAAATCCTGGTGAATCTGCTGGATAACAAAGAGCAACAACCTACATTATATCAATGTAGTTGAAGAACTTTGAATCTGTTTCAAGTGTCTCTAAAGAACTCTGTACTCTCCAGGAGCAGAAACAGTGATAAGCTTTACTGAAAACTTCATCAAATTCCCAAATATAGGACCCTAATACTGTGTTGTACATGTTTGTAGGTAGCCATGATTCAAGAATAAATTTCTGGTTTAAATGGGTGATTTGACAGGTTAGTGATACCCATTTAAAATACCTCCTATTCTTAGACTGATGCCAACCCATTTCAATACATGATGAAAGCACTATCAGAGAGTGCTCAATCATACCTATTGCACAAACATGAGAAGTAGAACCTGTCTCTCCCATCTGTTGAAGTACCTAAAGCATTAGGACTCTGATTCATGCTGAAGATGACTAAATATTTTAGTACTTTCAATAACAAAGAACAATAGTATCAGGTACTTTTAAATCTGTAGATTGTACTGCATGTCAAATTCCTAGCAAATTATTCAAATTTGAAAAGCATAAAAGATTCATTGAAATGTTAACTAAAATTGTTTAAAATAAAACCCTATTTTCTTCAATAACTGTCTGAAAGATGTAGGCACAAAACTCCACACTCAAAATCCCTCACACCCTGTTCAATAATTGAGTGTTGGTCTTGATATGAATGATGGAAACCTTCAAAATTGTAATTGCACATGTAAAGCTAGAGTAATTAGGCATTATTTCTACATCTTTTAGAGCACAGACAATAATTTAATGGAACTCTATGTAACTTTCAATAAAATCACATCCTGGTTTAGTACCACTATTTGCAATTTGTTTCTTAACATTGGAACATTTTTGTTTTGTTTTGTAAATTAGTCTTCATGGATTAGCACAGCCATCTGGCTAAAGTGCTTTAGGAATCTGCTTTGCAGAGTGCAGCCTTACAATATTGTTTCTTTTTGATTATGGTTATTAGTTATGGCTGAATGTAGACTAATGCCATCAGAAACTTGCATGCTGGGGTTGGGACAGGCTTCAAAGGCTATGACTTTTATGTTCTGGACCTTTCTTTGGATTTGCTTTGAAGAATATATTTGGATTTATAATACCAATGTTTTGGAAAACGCACTGTTTCTGAACAACTGTGTTTTTTAAGAAGCTGGGACATGAGCCAGCTGCAAGTGGATGCTGAGATTATTCAGAGACTTATGGCAGACAGGGATGATCAGTCAGAGTCAGATGCTGAATGAAGCAGGCCTCTGTCAGATATTTGGCTCTGAACGCTTTTTTAACTGCAGAATGTGATACCAGGAGTAGCAGTAGAAATGAAGAAAATAACCTCAGCAAAGGGATGGAGCAATTAAAAGCTCTGCAGCAGAGGTACAGTGCAAAGGACAACCAGGGAAGGTTAAATGAGTGGATGCCAGCAAAAACAGGATGATTGGTCAGAAAGTAGCTTTTTTTTGGGTAATAGTATTGCACTATTTTAATAGCTTCCAGTTAGCTCAAGCAGAAAAAGGTAACTACAAAACTTTAAAGAAACACACCAGGAAAAATAGATTATTGAGCATTTAGGACTACTCAGATTGTCTAAATTTGGCCTTATGAATTAGGTAACTAAATTAGAGGGATAGTTTTCATATGTTATTAATGAAGAGAGAGAGAAAGGGAAGGGCTGAAAGAAGGAGGCTCCTTAAAGAATAATTCAAAATCCAGCTTAAATGCTGCAATTGTCCTAGTAAGGAATTCTTCTGTGTCTTCACTGACTGTTCACAAGTGCAACAGGCAGGCTAAAACTATTCCATGATAAAAAAACCAAGGATTTGATAACAAAAAATTATTTTGTCCAGAACAGCAGTGGTAGAGAATAGACAAGGCTCAGATAATGCAGTTCTGATAAAAGAAGCTTGAAGCAGAAAGACATGTGGAGGTCAAAGTAAGCCTGCAAAAAATCAGCACATGCTGTGGTAAATAACACAAGCTGAGCTTGGCTTGTTAGTCATAACAAAAGACAGAGGAATTTCAGTGAATGTATCACTGCGAAGTTTTGCTGGTACTAGCAGACCATGCTGGTGTAAATACAGTGAAACAGCACCAAAATCAGCACCTTCAGTTCTGAAAAAAAATCACCACCATAGCAAAAGCCAATACTTGCAGTAGAAGATGGAGATCTGACAGTAAATGGGATACTTCTCTGTCTATTTTAATTGGGCAAAGATGTACAAAGCAGTATAGTGCCCCAAAAAGTACTGGAGCAATGAAGAAAAGACTACCAGCAGTTCAAGAAACTACTTTAAGCCCCCCTGTCTCCATGCAGCGTGTTAATTTGCAATAGTATTATATTCAAAGTACCCATTACTGAATTTAAAATTATTATTATAGAATCATAGAATTATTTGGGTTGGAAGGGACTCTAAAGATCATCAAGTTCCAACACCCCTGTCATGAGCAGGAACACCTTTCACTTGACCAGATTACTCAGAGCTCTATCCAACCTGCCCTTGAACACTTCCGGGGATGGGGCACCCACAGCTTCTCTGGGCAACCTGTTCCAGTGCCTCACCATCCTCACAGTAATGATTTGTTTTTCTGGTACTAATCTAACACCTTCCCTCTTTCATTTTAAAGCCATTCCCCCTTGTCCTATCACTACCTGCTTTCATAAATAACCTCTCTCCATCTTTCTCCTACGCTACCTTTAGGTACTGGAAGGCCACAGGTAGGTCATGCCAGAGCCTTCTCTTTTCTACTTTTTGCTGAAATCAATAGGACAATCTCAACTGAAGTTCAGGAGAATAGAACAGCTGAGGAAGAGATTAAGGATATCTTCCATGGCAAAAGGAAGGTCTCTGCAGAACAGAGCGGAAAGGTTCACGGCTGGACCACAGTTTGTAACCCCAGCAAAAGCCCATGCTAAAGCATATGCTAAAATAATGTCTGAAACACTTTTTCCTTAGGAAGAGGTGGGACAAATAGAGAGACCAACTTTTTACATTTAAAGAAGAAATTAAAAAACTTCATGGAAGTAATGCTTCACACAACAAAAATAAGCAAATATATAAAAGGAAAAACTTTCTACTGCTTCTGCTCTTTACACAGGAAGAAATTCTAGATGAAATTATGTCAAATATTTTTCTTGTCTTTTTGTATCTGCAGGGTTCTGTCGGGTTCTGTTGGCAAAACAGAGTGCATATTAGTGTACACTTAAAAATCTGTTCTATAAGATGTTCCCCACACACTGCCACATCTGTTTTGTTGGCATGAGGTGTTTCACCAGAAAGTGTCGTGGATTGTTTTTGATGTAGAGTGTTTGCATAGAGGTTGGCTTTGATCTAAGAGAGACTGTCTGAAAAGTCTCACAAAAAAATTGGAGTAGCAACAAGATTACTGGGCCAAAGCTGAACAAACACAAATATCATCCATAATAAAGGAATTAGTGTGTTATAAGTCGCAAAAGCCACAACATATATGGAAATTCCCTGGGGTACTGGTCTTCACTGGTAATTCTGTCCAACAGAGAAGGGGTGCAAGTAGTCACTGGAAAAGCAATTTCTGTAGAACTCATGTCTAACCCAGTTTGCCTGCATGAGCAATCTGAGAGTAGTGTTCTGCCGGGCAGCCTGTACTGCAAGACACCTGGAACAGAAAGTTTAAGGGAATTTATGACACTGAATTATAGAGTCTGCCTTATGAGAAATGGCCATGGATAGTTCAAGAAGGTTGCAAACACACTCCTCTCACAATTGTATAGTCAAACACAGAGACTGCTAACTTATTTGTCACCAGCAAAAACTGATAGACATGCATGACCGAATCAACATGGAGCCTGTCAGCTCAGTTTCTGGATGTAAAAAAACTCACAAAAACCATTAAAGGAAACATAACTCTGAGCCTGGATTCCTAAGTAAATATTGTACACCTATCACTGTCTCTGCTGGCTCCTAATCTAGTAACTTTTGAAGCTGTGGACCAGTCCCAGCTGTCTGACAGAGAGGCGGTTGTCTCAAAGACACCAAATTATTATATAAGCTTTGCAAAACTAGATACCTGTGCAAAGAAGAGAGACAGTATCAGTTTCTTCAGTGAGGAAAGATTGCAGCACAAACTCAGCCTTTATTAGACACCAGAGAAACCACAAGAGGGACATAATGAATGCTCCAGTTAAAGGTAAAACTTCAGTGAGACGCAGCAGGTTATTAAGCAGCTGGGAATCCAAACACAAGACAAATCCATAGGCTTCATTAGTTTTGATGCTCATGGAAATAGTTGTTATTTATGGGATGCCAGCACTCACTGAAACCTCCCATTAATGACTTCCTGCCATAGCCAAAAGCAGCTTCGCGAACAGATCATTTTTTTCACCTACCAAAATATAATTTGCAAATAGAATACAAAACTGGGAGTGGTTTGATGTTAAAAAAACCCCAATAGACCAAAACAAAACCACAACGTTTTTGAACATCTAATAAGGGATAGCAGAACAAGGTCAAGGGCTATGTTACCTACATGTTAACAGCTTAAAAAGGGAACTGGGTTCTTACAAAATGTAGGTTTTGACTCATAGAGTTCCTGCTGAGAAAGAGTTCCCACAACAGTAATTAAGACTAATGCACGGGACAACATATTTCCAATCGCCAGCTAATTGGAAGATCTCAGTAATAAGAGGAAGGCGATAGTAAAAGGCACGGGGTTGGTGAATCCAAAGACACTATGGTGCGAAAAAAAGATTTCTAAAAACTATCTGGAGGTCATTTAGGGATTTAAAAACCTAGAGAGAGATTCTTCTATACTGGCCTTAAATGAACGTTGACATTAAAGTAATTGTTAGAGCTCTGTGAAAAATACAGAGCAAGTCAAGTGAAAGAGCCCATGTTGACGGCACATGAAAAACAGGTTTCCTCAAGCAAAACATACACTCCTGTGCTCTTTCATGGGCATATCACTCTACTTTTTTTCTGGTTTGGTTTAGTTTTCTCTTCAGTCAAAAATATTAATTAATATAAAGATGACCCTCTTCATAAATGGAATTTCTGAATGTCTAGGATCTTCTGCAGAAATAGGGAAATTATATTTCCTGTGCTGAAAGTTAGAGTTATGCATGTACTATTTGAAGCTACAGTTGTTTCTTTTCTTTCAGTTTTTCTGAGAGCTACCAGGTGCAAATATAATATTTTAGCCAAGTGAGTCTGCAAACAGATGCTGTGTAATGGATGCTGAACTGAGTTTTGGAAATTGCAAAGAATTGTCATTTCTCAAACACTTTTTTTTTCTTGTTAGAAGAATTTGTATACAGCTGGAAGAGTGAGGGGAATCATAAACCAGACATTTTCTCTTTAACCTTGGCCTATATAATTACGATGGGGTTTACAGAGGACAGGCTCTGACTTAATGATTTGCACATGACTCACAAAGACTACAACAAAACACATTGTAATTCTTTCAGAGCAATACAGTTTTCCCACAAAAACTGCAGATGCAATAACTGTCTATGGAAATTATTGTTTTTCTTGCCAAGCTGTAGACATACAAAGTAGCCTCTGAGAATAGGGATAATTTATCTAACTTCTACTTATGTAGCACATATTTTATAGAAAACTCTACAATTTGCTTTTTGTTCTTTTCACAGCTATGGTCAACTGCAAATCAACTATAACTTCAAGATATTTTCATACAGGATACCCATTTTTGTGTATCCATTCTGCCTTCTGAGAACTGCAAATATTTTTGTTGTTGTTTGTAAAGTTAGAAGTACAATTCTGGAGGACTTTTCTTGGGTTTAACTTAATGTCTGACCAATCTTATGTGCTTTCACTTGTGACATAAGAGGTTATCAGGATATCTTGCTTTCTACAGATAGGCATTCTCACTCATCAAGCATGAAATCAAATTAAAAAGAAGGCAAATGCAGGAAAAAAAAAGTAAATAATTCAAAGTCTTTTTGAAGTTTTTGATGATCCTGAATCAAGAGGTTATGTTCTCTGTGATGTACTGCACTCATTTGTGTGTTTTGTGGTTAATGTACAGAGCTCTTCCGAAAGAGTTTCCAGATACCTTTTTCATACAGTTTTCTTCATATTTTCAATTTTATCCCCTTTCTTTCTCCAGTCTTTCACAAACAAAGAAAATCAAATTCTAATTATCTTCTTTCATTATCAAGGACATAACTTTTTCATTGTGTTTCTTTCTATTCATAAACTAGTTTATGTTATTTTTCTGTTATGTCTATTTTTCTCTCCTTTGCTCTGCCTTGGTTTCCCAGATCCTTAGCTCACTACTGAGTGCTCAAGCTATTTCCCAATTGCCCAAACTGCACCAGGCAAACAACCTCTTTCTCCTCCTAGAAAAAGCACCTCCCCAAACCCTCGTGGGCTTTTCCTCTTTGCTGGTGTTCTTTTCAAGCTCCACAGTAGATGCCTCCTGTACCAGAGAAGCATGGCAGTGCCCTTCAGCTGCAGATGTGGCTATTGGAGCATTTTACATACACCAACTATGTATCCTTAAATATGTATGACATTTGTGGCTTCTGTTTGGATTATTTACTATACTCATTTAATCAAACAACTTATCAAATTATTTCTACCAACTGTTAGCAGTTTCATTATCCGCTGTAAAAGCAACCACAGCTAAGTTTGGGGGTGGAGGTGGGGGTGTTCTGTGAATAAAATATCTTTCTTCATGAGCTTATTAAAAACATTTGCAATAAGCAGTCTACCTACCAGATCACAGGTTTGAGAAAATGATTACTGTTTTTCTTTGGCATTCAAGAATACACTGAGCAAGAGTCAGTTTGGGGAGCTGATTCAGGCGAACAAATTCATTCACTTTGAGTATCATGACCTTTGCCTCTTGTCTGACAAGTTCCTGATCCTGCTAAAAACATGTCGTGTAACTGTGAGACAAATATGTCAGAAAATCAATTGTCACACTTCATCAGTTTCTTGAAACTGGCAATGTTTTCATTGAGTTCATTAAACAATTGGTATCACCATTTGGAGTAACAATTACAATGCAAGACAAGTAACCTCTCACACTCAGACAGTATTAATCAAGGTACATGTGCAAGTATATACACATATATAAGTATACATACACATGTCTATATATCTTCAGCAGGAACTAATATTTTGTCTTTACCTAAATGACAAGACACCTTTTTTCCTATCTTTTTTTTTTTTTTTTTTTTTTTCCCCCCATTAACTGTGCTGTCTTTGGTATAAGTACACAGGCAAAAAGCCAATCTGTGAGCTAATTTCCCTTCAGGGTTTGGAAGAAGCCATTACCTACTCCATACCTCATCACTACAAAACACTCTGTGCTGCCAGTGTGGCAGAATTCTGTGTCACTTGGATCTTCCTTTATTTGTAGAAGTGATGAGTACTGGATCTGTCAAGTGACAAAATCATTGACTGTGACCTAAATTCTCCCTAAAACATGGTATGGAGAGAGAACCCACACACACTGCGTCAACTTCTTAATCCTACTCTACAGTTGTTTACTTTGACCTTTCTTAGAAAAGGATAAGCTTTTCCACAGAAAGGAATAATCACCCCTGTAAAAGGTTTGTTCCCATTTTATGGCAGAATTGAAAGTTTCTGACTTATCTTAATTTGCTCATTCTATTTCCACTTAACTGGAATTTCCACAACTTAATATCTGTTCCTCTTCTACTCACAACAAATTCCATGCACGCTTCGAGCCCTAAAGAGGAACTTTTGATATGTTGTCAGATTAGACTCCTGCTTTTGTTAAAAATAATGAGCAACATTTGAAAACTATGAAAGTATTAATCCCTCCAATTAGTTTATGAGCTCTTTACTGTGATCATGAGAGCTATAGACCCTAAACTCCATTCTAATTATGAAATGAGAACACTGAAGCTACTAAGATAGTCTAGATTGAAGAGATTGTAGAGAAAAAATGACTAACAGTGGTGAGTTATGTTGTTTCTAAGAGCAACCAGCTTTGCTTCTGTTTTGTTGGCAATCTTGTTGGCTGACATTTAGAACAAAACGTAATTGTTTTGACTGCAAATACTTGCAATTTAAAGATAATAGTCCATGGAAATGCCTTCCTGAAAAATATGCTTAAAAAATTGTGCAATCAGATTGCTTTTGTGCTCATGTGCCTTTGTTTCAGACATTCAATTGCTAAATACTGGGACATTAATTCCTATAGACTACATTTTTTGGAGTAAATCCATTGATTGCTATCAAATGCTATCTTCTCAAACAAGCTGTTTTAATAGTAACACTTGGAGGACACAATATTTAGCAGCAAACAGTATTCCTCAGTCTGTATCAGAAGACAGATATATGATAGCCCAGGTATTTCTTATCTATCCTTTTTAGGCTATAAGCAAATTATGTATTCAATTACTTAAAGGAATGGTGTGAATTAAACTTATACAAATTGTGACTGGGATATTAGGATGTAGATTAAAATAATATAATGAAATATTTTAAAGATACTAAACATTAAAAAAATTACTGCTAGGTTAAAGAAAGTTCTTATGTTTCTGTAAACTCTAAGTGAAATAAAAATATAAACTAAATTGATAATGGTAACGATACTATTATCTTTTCCTCAGAATTAATATTTCAAAGAAGCCAGGGGAATACCTACTGTTAAATTTCTTGGCAAAAAAATGGCCATTTCCCTTACCAAATTTTTGTGAATGATTCATAGGTTAGTATATTGTTTTAAAAACTTGATGTGATACTTTTTGATCTGCACATGGATTCATGAAATCCGTAAGTAGCTCTAGAATCAGAAGGACAGACCATTATTACAGGACAGCAGAATTAGAAAACACTCCTTTTGTCTAATCAAAATTCTGGAGGAATTCACCTCACATAATTCCAGTTTCTGCAATCAAATAACCCGTGTGACATCATCTTAACTCTGCGTACTCCCAGAAGCCTAAATTTTCCAATCATAAAAGGAGAATATAATTTCTTGGTTTTGTAATAAAATACCACTGCTATTAATAATTTTATTGGCTCAAGCTAGGCCAGTGTGGTGGAGTTAACGTTTCTGTAGAATGTCACACTGAGATTGTTTGATGGTACAAAATGCAACAAGGAGAAGAAGAAAAAGAGGCAATGAGAGGACATTTTTTATAAACCATTTGAAATTGTTATAGTTTAGTTTGTTGAATAGTTACCGAATTTTCAAAGACACGAATTCCAAATTTTAAAAAATAGTTACAATTAAAACCATCTTTGTCATTAGTATTCACCTTGCTTGTATATGTGTCCTATCATACATATTTTCGATGGCCCAGACAGATACTTAAAAAAGCGAGGATGGATCTGACCTCAGGATGTGCAGGGTCTGTGAAATGAGGAAAATGCACATGGATTAAAAATCAACCTAAAATTTAAAAAATTTTTTAAAAAATTAAAAAAAAAAAGGAAAGAAAAGATAACCAGAAAAAAAGTAGAAGAATTGATTATGAGAGTTTACCTTATTTTACTATTTTATATTCTCCTTTATCATATCAAGCTGTAATGACACTGTTAGTTTTGTTTCAATTTTTCTGCCAGTGATGATATTTTGCATTTTCTTCAGACAAAAAACTTATGGGTTTGCAGGAGAGAAACAGTGGAAATGAGAACAGGCAAAGTTAGGTCAAATGCACAGATCAACTCAACTAAAAATAGAGAAATATGTATTTTGTTAAGTCTCTTTTTTAGGTGTTATTTGTAATAAAAGGGCATTACAAGAGTTATATTCATTGATGGACAGAGTTAAAAACAGAAGGGTTATACTACAAGATTTATAAAATCAATGTTTGACAGGTCTGATAAAGCAGAATAAAAAAGCCTTTTTTTAAGGCTTTTTTATTATCATTATATTCTTTTCTATTTTGTGGAACTGATTATTATTATGACAATGTAAAACCTTCTGAGATACATATAAATTTTTTTATATTGTGGTTATCAGTTTTTTGACACAGAAAAATAGCTATTATACAAGTCTTTCTTCATATTTTAATCTGTTCAAATTCCAACTCATTTTTCTGAATGTCTTGGCAGTTCTGAAGGTGGTGTGAGGAAGGGCAAACAGCTTTAACATATAAGCTTATAGCAACAATAGTAGAAACAAATGTTGGTGAGAATTTAATTTGTGAAAGCTTTGATTCCAGACCACAAGAGCACATTTTAACAACGTGAAAATAATCAATGATGACTCCATTTTACAAGCACTAAAGGAAGCAAAATGCTCAGAAATGGAATCAATGACCCAGAAAACAAGCTCAAATTCAAAGGTGATTTGATGTTTGGAGCTTCTGAAAAAGTGCAGACTAAGGAATTCCTTTCTGATAGCAATTATAAAATAATTAGTTATTAAATTGAATTAATAGATTTCATGAGCAGCTGATATATTCCAACAACAAGAATAAGATTTCTACAATAAGTCTGGTCTCAAAGTGGGAAAGTTTCGGAGTATGAAATGCAATTCAAGATAAAATTATTTACCTAATACAAAAAAAGTCTCTGAATAACAAATCAGTGGAAGCTGGGAGAGGATTATGGGGAGTAAGAATAAGAATTTCTTCTTATACTCTTTGATATAACATGAGGTATTTGCCTTGGGCACTTTACAGCATATAGACACCAGTAAGTACCTCTTGTATGTTACACATGTCATCTACCACTGGACAGAATTCCCAAGAAACAGGATTCAGGGGTATGTGAATCCTTGGTCTGATCTGGCAGGATAGTTGTTATGTTCTGTTCTTAAAACGTCCTAGCCCAGTTTTATCAAAAGACCTGGGGACGACCACCAAATAATGCTCTGTAAAACAATCAGCTTATGGCCTGTTAGCTGCACAGACAATCTCAGCACGTTTTTCCATGTTCATTATTTTGGTAAAGGAGAACCAGCACTATGGGAAGCATGGCAATCACTGACACACTCTTTTTTCCATAGAAGCCAATTATGCACTGTGGACAGTGCGGAGCAGCGGAATATTTTTCAAAAAGTTCACGCGAAGGCATGATATATGTGAGAACACTAAAAGAATAGGTAGAAAAAAAAAATGTTTGTGTGTTTATGGATGGATTATGGTGTTTCCCATAAGCAACTGTCACTGTCAGAATAGCTTCTCAATTTTATGCTTCTGTCCATGCTTCAGTCCAAAGATCATCATCCACGTGAGAGATGTGCATTTGCAACAGGACCAGCAGCCTTGACACTGACAAGAAGGAAGACAAACACTGCTGTTGTGTTCATGCACAGTGCAATTTTACCCAGGGAGGAGACAGCAGAAGAGACTGACTACAATCATATGATCCCACTCAGTTTCATTTCAAATCATTCTAAACTGCATTTGTGCTGACCTGGTCCGTGGTTACTCAATTTGATACAGAATACAAAGAGACAGTCAGAAAATGTAACCAAAAAAAAAAGGGGGGGGGGAAAGCAGGACTAAAACAGCAATGGTGTGGTATGCACTTTCCAGTGCTTTTCTCTAAGGATTTGTGTTAGTGGAAAATACCTATTTTGGCAGCCTGAGAGAGGCAAGACTGCTACCACTCTGCATCCCCAGGTCCAACTAGTAATGAGGCTGAACATGTATCCCAGCTGACACACACAGAGCACGTATATACAGCACAAAATACACAGATATACTCTGCTGGCCATAGAGATCACGTACAGACACACAGACCACTCACACCGACACTGACAGCACCACCAGCCTCATCCTGCTCTCTGCTTTAGCTAAAGAGGACAGAGGTCCATATACACACATCTACAAGGTGGAGTCCTCCAGCAGGAGACCTTGGTGTGTCCTGCAGCTGCTCCTGGAGTCTGGTCTCCCCAGTTACTGCCACCTGGACATACAAGCTCCCAAAGCCGCAGCCCCACTCTTGCTGCTGGTACAGACTCCCATCACACACACACAGAGCTAGAGCTGTTGGGGATTCCCCTGGCCCCTACAGCCCCCTCCCTGTGCTCTTATCCCTAGATACCAGCAGACACTTCCCATCCAGAGGTGGCCCTCAGAGACCTCCAAACCCATCCCTGCTCCCAAACCCCTTCACCTACTCACTGACTCATCTGCATTATCTTTGCCAACAATTGCATCCACATTTGCTCCAGCTGCTGCACCACAGCCAACCCGCTCTACCCCCATATACACAAGGAATAAAGAGCCCTTTACTGGAAAACAGTTGAAGGTGGAGTTATTGAGGAGAGAGGACAGACTGTGCTGGTCAGGAGCAGGGCACAGCACAGCCAGACAACTCTTCACACAGGTGACCTCTTTTATTCCCTTGTTCGACACTTGTTACTAACCCAATCTCTTAAACCTCTCCTTTGTCCTGCTTTTGGTTCCTCCTCTGAATACTCATGATCAATTCTGTGTAATCCCCAAAATCTCTTGCCCTGCACCACCTTATGTGTCCCACACCTTCACCTTGCATGTCCCCTTAGTAACCTGGAGAGCTGCTCCCCATCACACATGGTGATAGGTTTCATACCTGGACACCAGAGCTGAGACACTGCTGGGCTACCCTGCGAGGAGACCAGAGAGGGTCTCCTTTCCTCTTAGTCCTTACTTTGCTTTCCCATCTGCCATTGTCACTGTGCTCCTTTGGGCTTGCAAAGATGGGCCTTTCGTGACTCTCCTGTGGTGGTAGTGATGTTAAACAAACAATCTGCCAGTAGCCTAACAAACCACGTATTTAAACCTACGTAATATCTCTTATTTAAGCCAAACAAAGCTAGACAACAAAAAAATAAGAACAGAAGAGCATATGCAAAGTACAAGAGTAGGGAAACAGAATCTATATCATCATACTGCTTGTGATTGTTATATAAACTGGGGTTCCAATTAGAAGTATTTTCTCATGCAGCCATTTATTCTTGCTAAAACAAAAGACACCACACACCACCAGCACTGTGAGAAGTCTGTTGGTGCTTAGCTTTCCTAGAGAGGGGTAAGCTTCTTCTATGCAGGGCTACAGAAGTTCATCATTTGTCTGGGTTATTGTCTCCCTCACAGTCAGCAGAGCACACCTTGGGCACCAAGAGCTGAGGTAACGCAGTACTTCATTCATTCATGCCTTTAATGTGACTGCCACAAATGAACTGCGAAGACAAATGATAGGAACTTCTAAATACTTGATGAAGCTTCATCCTGAGCACAGGCAGCAACTGAGCATTTTGAACCTTTAACCCTGGCTTTCAGTGGCAGTAAAATAACCAGAATTTGATTAGGGCCAATTCCATAGGCAACAAGGAACAGCTGAGGATCTTAGAGAAGATTTTGCATAAACATCTGGGTAAAGAGACCACAGCTACACTACTGAATTCCTCACAAGATGGAGTATCATGGCAACAGGGAACTACCTGGGAAACCTTGAGACTAAAAATCTGTACAGTGACAGGCATGAGTGTTCTTTGGAAACTATGGTCAATCTTGTCATGTTGGGCACTAAATTTGAAGGCCTTGAAATTATTATTTCCCTTCTCCTAGCAATTCAATTTTTCACAGGATTTCCATTCAAGTGTCAGACAAGGAGGCACTACAACTAACTGTTTGAAGTAGCATGTGACAAAGAATTAACCTTGTAGATAGACTACATCTAGGAAAAATTATCAACGAGCGTTAGGCAAAGAAATGTAAATATATAGATGTATATAAGGTGAATTACTTATGCTGAAACTGACACTACAGCAAAAGGTTGACCCACCATAGACATCTATGTCATACAGCACGCATCATTTTGTGAAATACAGCACTGAGATGACATGTTGATAAACATTGCTCTTTTATGATACACAAAAGGTGAACATTCATGCTATGAGCAGTTTGACAGTGTAGCTCACTGAGTGTGGATAATTCATCAAAGACACCAGGCAGAAGACTGCAAGATGTTTCAGCTTTTTCTCTCAGACAGAGCCCAAAGGGTTGCAGCGGGCACTTGTCACACAGGACAGCTGTCTCCTGTGTGCAAATGCAGGGCTTGGTCCTCTACTCTCTCCTGTAGAGCATGAATAAAATATCACAGAGAGACTGCAAAATGAAATGTATTTCTGTGACAGCGGTGTCCAGATGACACCCTTGAAAAGAAATGCTTGCTTTACACAGGGCTTAACCAATCTGCGCAATTTACTGCCACAAGCTATTTTTGTGGCTTACAGTTTAGCAGATTTCAAAGCAGGATAACACTTTTACCGACATAATAAGAACACCTGCATTCACATTAAGTCATATAAAAGGAAAACACAGGCTGGATATTAATACATATAGAAAGGGTAAGTTTCTCTTTGTCTGGACAATGCCTGGCATAAAGTGAACTGATTTCTACTATACAAGAAAAATGGATATAAAAGTAAAGGCTAATCTATCAGGTATAAGCCAGCTTTAACTGTTTAGTGTTAGAGAAAATATACAAGCACATTATTATCTCACAATTATATAAACATTTCTTGCACCTTCCTCTGTAACATCTGATATGAGCTACTGTCAGGGAGAGGATATCAGAATACTAATGGCATGAGTCATCGTGGCAGTTTTGGTGTTTCTTCTTCATAACGCATCTAGGACTTTTTTGATTGTGACAGAAATACCAAAATCACACAAAATACCATAACACCACAATATATAGAAGTAAAACTAAAATAGAACTAAAATCTAATTTCCTGCATCCACTCCAACAAAAAATAATGAAGTGGGAAACACAGGCTTTTTTCCCATACTAAAATATTTTGTAATTTTTTGTTAGTAGCTAATACCCTTATAATTAAGCTTCTACCAAAGAGTTTCGGGTTTTTCCACCAGAAAATCACAGAGTTGAGATGCAATTACTTTTGCAATTTTGTTCATCTTCCTTTCATGTTAGTTCCCTTTTTCAACCCTCCACTCTATGAGTCTGGTCCTTTAAGACTCTAAATTCTTCAAATTAAACACTCTAGACCTGGGCATGAAAATCTGAGCTAGGAAGTGTGCAGGTGAAATGTAGCACCACTCAGGTTTGACATCTCATGTCCTGACTCTAATTTGTCTCCTACTGTTCTGTCTGGTTCAGAACTGAGAGGTCTTCTAGAGGTCACATGAACAAAATGGATTGAGCTCCATATACCGTGTGTGCAAGAGTTCCCAGTAGAATAAACATCTATTCTGAGCATTTCTTTAATAACAACTGAAAATACTAACAACCCTGACAAGCATAGCAGAAACTGTGAAACAGAAGCAAGTCACCCATACACAGAGGAACAAGCTGATGTTCAGCCCTGTGGTGACCTTGCATTAGTGCTGTGGTTTGTTCTTTTTCTTATTCTTCTTCACTGTTTTCAGATACCCATTTCCTCTCACAGCTCTTCCCCTGACAGCCTACTTGTTCCTCACCATTGCACTGCTCAGTACATCTTTGATCTGCACTTCTCTCAGGCAACCCACACAGCGTGCATTTTGTACTTTATCCTCTCTGTTGTTTCAATTTACATTGTTAAAGCAGCCATAAACTACTTTATGCACCTTGAGTATGTTTGACAAATAAATATTTCTAAGGGCTTGGCTGGTGCAGGTGTTCTTCCCCTGGTCAGGAATTACCTACAAGATTCATATCTACAGAATTCAACGAGTTTAAAATCTCCACCATCCCTTGGCATGGCGGTGCATGGAGGCTGTGACAGGGCTTGACCAGTCGTTCTTCAAATTTCCATCTTTTCCAGGGTTTTGCATGCTGCATAACACAGAATTGAGGAGGCCAAAGAGAGTATGGGAGTGAGGACATCAACTTGGATTTTATCTTCCCTTTGACAAAAAGGAGTGTTTGAAAGCCGAGAGATGAGCCTGGGCTCAGGGGGACCCTATCACATCCTACAATGACCTGAAAGGAGGGTGTAGCCAGGTGGGGTCAGCTTCTTCCGCCAGGCAACCAGCAGCAGGACGAGAGGACACGGTCTCAAGCTGCACCAAGGGAAATTTAGTTTGGAAATTAGAAAGAATTTTTTCCCAGAAAAGGTGATTTGACAATGGAATGGGCTGCCCAGGGAGGTGGTGGTCACTGTCCCTGGAGGTGTTTGAAGAAAGACTGGACGTGGCACTCAGTGCCATGGTCTGGTTGACATGGTGGTGATTCATCATAGGTTGGCCTCGACGATCTCAAAGGTCTTTTCCAACCTAAGTGATCCTGTGATTCTGTGAAGGCAGTATTTGGTTGTCACGCAGCCCATGGCTGCCCTCTCTCACATGTTTCATAGACTGACCCTGCCCAGTAGGCTCGGCCTCCACCTGCGCTTGGAAGAGCACACCTTGCTTTGATTTAAGCGGACGCAATCGGGGGTTGAGAAGCTCCGGGCTGCGGCGGCTCTGGAAGGGCGAGGGCGCCGGGCGGCGCCGGGCGCGGCAGGCGAGGACCCGGCCCCAGGCCGGGCACGGCGGGGGGCGCCAGAGAGCGAGCACAGCACACGCCCGCCCGGCCATGGCGGCGCTGATTGGCGGCGGCGGCGGCC